>JAWZYU010000030.1:48905571-49446571 GCA_038380435.1 Ryuthela nishihirai | reverse complement strand
AGCCGTTGGGAGGCATATGGCAACCTTTAATCAAGGCCATCCAGAGTGTATGTCTCTCCTGCACACGGGGGCACGGCTTAACGTCTATCCGGCGGACGGTGGCCTTTCATAGTCCCGCATCTTCTTCTTGCCGCAGTTGATTCGCCAAAGCCGATTTCCCCTATTGACCGCAGAGAAAAATCTCAACCCTGACCCAGGTGGGACTCGAATTGCGAATTGCATATTGCAAACTTAGCGCACTACCGACTGAACTATCCCCGCCGCAAATGCACTGGTCACAGGGGCCCCGAGGGCTCAGAGAAGGTAAAATAAAGGACACAGAGGTCTGACAGGAGCCTGTCAGTTTATACGCCATAGTAGGTCTTTGAGGATGGCAGGACCTCAGCAGAAAAACAACACACAAACATCCATGCCTTATCCGGACTCGAACCCAGTCATAATGACGTCATAGATCAGTAGCCAAGTGTGCTAAACACTCGGCCATGGGACGTCTCTAGCAGTTATAGATATAGAAAAATCAAGGATAATAATACAGTGGACCCCCGATATAACGCGCATGTCTGGCGGGAAACAACACCCGCGTTATAAGGTGAACCACGTTATACCGAGCGACACAATAAATTTCACACTGTAAGCTTTTCTTTTACTCATCATGCATACAATAATTAAACACTATTCAAAATACATGCAGGAACTCAATACATACACAATTACTCAATACGCTGTAACAATGAAATGCGATACTCACTAACGCCGCACGGACCTGTATAAACATGTTTGAACTTATCGCGAACATTGTCCGCGCTATAACCGAGTGCGCGGTATAGCGAGCAGCGCTATAACGAAGGTCCACTGTATTCTGCAATTGCAATATAAATTAAATCGCATTGATTGACAATTCCTTTACTTAATCAGCGACGTAAATGAAGCATATAATTATTTTATAAATATTTTTATAAATCACAATAATAAATATTTGCCCATGGGTATTAAGAAGTTCCAAAGGTCAAATAAATATGCTCCTTGGATGACGAAAGATCTGAAAAAAAAAAAATCAATAACTAAAAGAGATAATTTATACAAAAAAACAAAAGGTACCCATTTAAAGGATGACAGCTCTGCATATAAAAAATTTTGTAATTTCGTTACGGCCCAAATCAATTGGATTGGCCCCATGGGCTACTTTTTTACACACCATGGGCTAAATGGCCAGGTCACATGGACCCCGAAGGCTCAGAGAAGGTTGGGGGAGGGGACCCACTGGAACAGCTGTTGGGAGACAGATGGTAACCTCCCGTCAAGGCCATCCAGCGTGTTCTTTAACGTGCACAGGGTATGTCTCTCCCGCACACGGTGCCACGGCTTAACGTCCCATCCGACGGACGGCGGCCTTTCCAAGTCCATCGGTGTCCCCTATTGACCGTAGGCAGGGCGGGGAATTTTGCGGGGATAAATCTCAACGCTGACCCAGCTGGGACTCGAACCTGGGAACTACAGATTACGAGTCTGGCGCGCTACCAACTGAGCCACCCCCGCCCAAATCAGACAAACAAAGAACGCCTATTATGACAGTAGATTTGATTCTAGCATAAATTCTAAACAGAAATGTAAATATCTCAACGATATTTTGGGTAGAAATAAATGTAAGTCAATCATCATCATCATCATCATCATCCTCAAGCAGCCATGGGCTACGGAGGTCCAACCAGACTGTGCAATTTAGTTCTCCAAGCAAGTCTATCCTGAGCTACATCTACTGCATCTGGCCACTGCACACCAATTCTAACAAGGTCCTGTTTGACATTGTCTGCCCACCACATCCTAGGTCTCCCCTTCCTTCTGAGGCTTTTAAGCACACTGTTCATAACCCTATTCGCCAATCTATAATTATTCATACGGGCAACATGGCCAAACCAACGGAGTCTCTCTCTGCACAATATGCTGCTTAAAGGAGGTTGCAGACTCCTTTGCCTAACCTCATCATTAGTTACAAAGTTGAAACACCTAATGCCCAAGATACTGCGTAATCATCTGGAATCAAAAGCATCTAGTTTCCTGTTATCTTGTTTACAAAGTGTCCACGTTTCACTACCATAACTAACCCTAGAAAGAACCAAACTATTATACAGCCTAATTTTAGTCTTTAGGTGTATACGCCTATTTCTCCACACTCTCCATAGATTCTTAAAAGTCCCGGCAGCAATTCCTATTCGTCTGTTAATCTCTTGCCGCACATCACCATTATCTGTTACATAGCTCCCAAGATAATTAAACTGTGACACCTGCTCAAGACTGCAACCATTCAGATTAACTGAATCACAGCCTGCCTGACCATTTTCATCACTTTAGTTTTCTCTCTGTTTATAACCAAACCTACTCTACTACCAGTCTCATCAACAGTTCGAATGAAAGAGTTCATCTCATCACATCATTTGCCAAAAGGGCTAAATCATCAGCATAATCTAAATCAGAAATTTTCGTATCTCCAACCCATTTAAGGCCAAAATCTTTCCCTTGAAGTGAATTTCGCATAACATAATCAATAACCAAGCTAAAGAGAAAAGGAGACAAAATGCACCCTTGTCGAACACCAGAAGTAATGCTAAACCAATTGCTACAAGCCTTACCAACTCTCACACACGACTCAGTGTTATTATAGAGAGCTTTCATTATGTTAACTAACTTGTCTGGTATTACCATATGATTTAATAATCAACCACAAAGTATGACGATCAACAGAGTCGAAAGCATTTTTGAAATCAACAAAGCTAGCAACCAAAGGTTTCTGAAACTCTAAACATTTCTCAAGAATCTGCCTAAGTGAAAATATCTGATTTACACATCCCCTACCACTTCTGAATCCACATTGCTCATCACGCAATTGCCTGTCAACCAGATTCTTAATTCTATTAAGCACAATCATGGAAAGAACTTTACCTGGAATAGAGAGTAGGCTGATACCCCTATAGTTATCACAAGAACTGCGATCACCTTTTTTGAAAATAGGGATAACAATAGCTCTGGTAAAAGTCCTTAGGAACCATGCCTTTATCATAAAAGATATTCAGAATTTCAGTCATCCAAGTGGTAACCGAAACATTCCCAGCTCTAAGCATTTCGGTAGTAATTTCATCTACATCTGGGGATTTATGAAGTTTAAGTTTAGAAACAGCCAAAATAACTTCAGATTGTGTTATAGGGCCAACATTAAAGCCACCAATGCATCTATCATCATTGCAAACAATGGGAATAGAACTAACATCATTGTTTAGAATATCACTGAAATGCTCAGCCCACCTAGCCATGACAGAATCCTCACCTTCTATAACCTTACCTTGTTTATCCTTCAATCCCTGTATACCTGTCCGTTTTCTACCACACAAAACATTAACTATCTGGTACAGTTCTCTGCTGTTGTGCTGTCTAACTGCTTCCTCGGCTTTGTCAGCCAAACCATCAAGCCAAAGATTCTTATCAGCAGCTAACTGATCTTTTTTACGTTTATTAAGTTCTTTGTAATGCTTTCTATTAGGAGTAGTAGGGTATTGATTAAAGACATTCCTGCAGTTCTTTCTTTCCGAAATAAGCTCAAGTGCCTTATCACTCAGATAATTCTGTCTGTTCTGCTCCTTTTTTCCTAAAAGAGTACTGTTAGTGTCCAAAAAAGCCTGTTTAAAATGTCAAAAAATTCAAAAATCTGTCAAAAAATCCCATTCTTTCTCAACTTCAGTAGTAAGCAAACCATGACTGTCATAATGACTAAGTAACCTATTGACTAAGTGCCAATTGTTACTCAAGAGATCAGTAACATAGTGTATGATCTAGGACATCGGTGTCCAACCTTTTGACTTCCTTGGGCCACATTGAGTGAAGATGAATTGCTTTGGGCCGCCCATAAAATAGCCAGAAAAGTTTTTAATTGGGATATTTAGTTGTGTCACTAATACTTTTGTCATTAGTGCTCTGTAGTAAAAAACACTCGCTGAAAATCACATAATCATGTTGAAAGCTTATGTCGTAAACACGTAAACTTTACGATTTAGTGGGCCGCATTACCAGCTGTTTAGGGCACGTGAAGCCTTTCGTACCTTTCGGCCTGTTAGGGCCTTTCGTGTCACGTGACACAAAGGTTGCCAGATGACTA
Organism: Ryuthela nishihirai; assembly: GCA_038380435.1. NCBI lineage: Eukaryota > Metazoa > Arthropoda > Arachnida > Araneae > Heptathelidae > Ryuthela > Ryuthela nishihirai. The sequence goes on along the minus strand of JAWZYU010000030.1, from coordinate 49,442,427 downwards.
ATTTCTAAAAAAAAAATCGTTGCCAGATATTTTTTATGAATTCTGAATCAACCATAGTGTTCGGATACTTTTTTGAGTGACTGTAGGTGGTCATATTATTTTGATACTAGATCGTGTGGGCTCACTCACGGAAATATTGAGAGTGTGCAGTTTACCGTTCAGAGAAGGTTGGGTAGAAAGACCCACTGGACAGATGTTGGGAGACAGATGGTAGTCAACCCTCAAAGCCATCCAGCGTGTTCTTTAATATGCACAAGGTATGACTCTGTCGCAAACGGCAGGTCACAAGGGCCCCCAAGGGTTCAGAGAAGGTTGGGTAGAGACACCCACTGGACACTTGTTGGGAGACAGATTGTAGCCACCCCTCAAGGCCATTCATTTTGTTCTTTAATATGCACAAGGTATGGCTCTGTCGCAAACGGCAGGTCACAAGGGCCCCCAAGGGTTCAGAGAAGGGCCCCCAAGGGTCCAGGGTAGAAAGACCCACTGGACAGATGTTGGGAGACAGATGGTAGCCACCCATCAAGGCCATCCAGCATGTTCTTTAATATGCACAAAGTATGGCTCTATCGCAAACGGCAGGTCACAAGGGCCCCCAAGGGTTCAGAGAAGGTTGGGTAGAAAGACCCACTGGACAGATGTTGGGAGACAGATGGTAGCCACCCATCAAGGCCATCCAGCGTGTTCTTTAATATGCACAAGGTATGGCTCTGTCGCAAACGGCAGGTCACAAGGGCCCCCAAGGGTTCAGAGAAGGTTGGGTAGAGAGACCCACTGGACAGCTGTTGGGAGACAGATGGTAGCCACCCCTCAAGGCCATCCACCATGTTATTTAATATGCACAAGGTATGGCTCTGTCGCAAACGGCAGGTCACAAGGGCCCCCAAGGGTTCAGAGAAGGTTGGGTAGAGAGACCCACTGGACACTTGTTGGGAGACAGATAGTAGTCACCCCTCAAGGCCATTCATTTTGTTCTTTAATATGCACAAGGTATGGCTCTGTCGCAAACGGCAGGTCACAAGGGCCCCCAAGGGTCCAGGGTAGAAAGACCCACTGGACAGATGTTGGGAGACAGATGGTAGCCACCCATCAAGGCCATCCAGCATGTTCTTTAATATGCACAAAGTATGGCTCTATCGCAAACGGCAGGTCACAAGGGCCCCCAAGGGTTCAGAGAAGGTTGGGTAGAAAGACCCACTGGACAGATGTTGGGAGACAGATGGTAGCCACCCATCAAGGCCATCCAGCATGTTATTTAATATGCACAAAGTATGGCTCTGTCGCAAACGGCAGGTCACAAGGGCCCCAAGGGTTCAGAGAAGGTTGGGTAGAAAGACCCACTGGACAGCGGTTGGGAGACAGATGGTAGCCACCCCTCAAGGCCATCCAGCTGTTCTTTAATATGCACAACGTATGGCTCTGTCGCACACGGCTCGTAATCTGTAGTTCCCATGTTCGAGTCCCAGCTGGGTCAGCGTTGAGATTTATCTCCGCAAAATTCCCCGCCCTGCCCACGGTCAGTAGGGGACACCGATGGGCTTGGAAAGGCCGCCGTCCGTCGGATGGGACGTTAAGCCGTGGCCCCGTGTGCGGGAGAGCCATACTCTGTGCACGTTAAGGAACACGTTGGATAGCCTTGACGGGAGGCTACCATCTGTCTCCCAACAGCTGTTCCAGTGGGTCCCCTCCCCCAACCTTCTCTGAGTCTTCGGGGTCCATGTGACCTGGCCATTTAGCCCATGGTGTGCAAAAAAGTGCCGCTCAGAGGTAAAACAACCCAACGTTAAAGAACACACTGGATGGCATTGACGGGAGGCTACCATCTGTCTCCCAACAGCTGTTCCAGTGGGGCCCCTCCCCCAACCTTCTCTGAGTCTTCGGGGTCCATGTGACCTGGCCATTTAGCCCATGGTGTGCAAAAAAAGAAGATGAAGACAGGTTGGTAAAACAACCCAACCTGTCTTCATCTTCCGTCACATTTTTCCATTAAAAAACATTTAAATGTTTTTACAGATTTCAGGAAATGTATATTTTCGAAGAGAGTTATTTCGGGAAGCGTACATTCGAAAGAGAGTATCGGCGGAAACTTACATCGCCCCTCCCCCCCCAAAAAAAAAAAAAAAATTCCTCCATAAATCTTTGGTTTCTTTTGATCTGACCATTTGGCCCATTGGCTAGTCAGAAAGTAATCTCCCAGAAATGAAACAACTTCCCGCTAGCAAATAAATTGCTCTCCTCTTTTTTCCCCTCCTTTCAGCATCCTCTTTGCATGTTTGAGAGAATCAACCTGGATCCTAATGATGATTAACGAGTGGGATGGAGGAGGAGGAGAGAGAGGACGAGGAGGAGGAGGAAGAGAAGAGAAGACTTAAAAAGGACTGCAATGCCATTATTTTGTGGTCATTGATAAAACCCCCAGCAGATTTGAGAGTTGAAAAGAATCCGAGACGCAGAGCTGGGAAAAGGGCATCTGCGAGCCATCGCGAATAAAAAAGGAGGAGCTATTGAGGAGTGCTGAAGTAAATACAAACAAACTAATCTTTGGCGAAGATTTTTCACTTTTATTATCAGCACAAGAGGTCTGCGGGTCATTAATTATGGAACACAAGGGGAACAGAAAAAAGAAAAAAACACATCTTTGGTGAAGAGAAGGAAAACAATTTTTCATCCAGAGATACTTCACTGGGAATATTCAGAAAGAGAGAAAAAAAAATATTACTGGTATTCAAACGAATGTTGTTTGAGTTTCGAACAGAAGGTTATTGGAATTTTTTTTCACTTTCGTTCGTAATCTGGGTCTCTTATTATTCGTGGAATTAAAAGTTGGCTTTGTTTATTTTCAGATGGTTGCCTTTTTTCTCTTGCTATCACGTCCGATTCGATGCTCCTTTAGAAGAGAGCGTTTCCCATTAAGGTGCTCTTTATCAGATCTACTTTTCTTTTCATCGAAGCAGAAGGAGAAGAATCCGTCCTCACCAAGATTTATCTTTTTATTTTATTGTAGGGAAAGGGTCATTTATTGATGTAAGTGGACAGTGCAGATCGTTAAAATTAGTGAGCTAACTTTGCTAATTAAATTTAAGCGAAAGCAATTGAAATAAACTTATTAAATGTCGTAAGCAAAATGGGTCTTGAAGTGGATACAGATATTGGATGAAAATTTTTTAAACATCTCTATGTTAATGTGAACGGAGACAGTTTTTAAGTTCCATAACTCCTTTAAGGTTTTTTTTTGTGGGTTGTTTTACCTCTGAGCGGCACTTTTTTTACACACAATGGGCTAAATGGCCAGATCACAAGGACCCCGAAGGCTCAGAGAAGGTTGGGGAAGGGGACCCACTGGAACAGCTGTTGGGAGACAGATGGTAGCCTCCCGTCAAGGCCATCCAGCGTGTTCTGTAACGTTGGGTTGTTTTACCTCTGAGCGGCACTTTTCTGCACACCATGGGCTAAATGGCCAGATCACAAGGAGCCCGAAGGCTCAGAGAAGGTTGGGGGAGGGGACCCACTGGAACAGCTGTTTGGAGACAGATGGTAGATTCCCGTCAAGGCCATCCAGCGTGTTCTTTAACGTTGGGTTGTTTTACCTCTGAGCGGCACTTTTCTGCACACCATGGGCTAAATGGCCAGATCACAAGGACCCCGAAGGCACAGAGAAGGTTGGGGGAGGGGACTCACTGGAGCAGCTGTTGGGAGACAGATGGTAGCCTCCCGTCAAGGCCATCCAGAGTGTTCTTTAACGTTGGGTTGTTTTACCTCTGAGCGGCACTTTTTTGCACACCTGAGCGGCTTTTTTGCGGTACAGGGTATGGCTTTCCCGCACACTGCCACACAGCTTAACGTCCCATCCGACGGACGGCGGCCTTTCCAAGCCCATCGGTGTCCCCTGCTGACAGAGGACAGGGAATTTTGAGGAGATAAATCTCAGCGCTGACCCAGCTGGGACTCCAACCTGGGAACTACAGATTACGAGCCTGGCACCCTACCGACTGAGCCCCCCCCCCGCCCCTTTTTTTTATGGAGAAACGTGACTGAAGATGAGATGGACAAAATAGTCTGGTCACAGGGAACCCAAGAGTTCAGAGAAAGTTGGGGAAGGGGACCCACTGGACTACTGTTAGGAGACAGATGGTAACCTCCAGTCAAGGCCTCCAGCGTATTCTTTAAAGTGCACATCGTATGGCTCTCTCCGAACACGAAACCACGGCTTAAAATCCAATCCGACGAACGATGGCCTTTCCAAGCCCAGGTGGGGTAAACCAGGGTGGGGATAAGTTAAGATAGATCTCAATGCTGGTATAGTTGGGATTCGAACCTGTAACTGAAGATTACAAACCTGGGGCTTTACCAACTGAGCCTCTCCCACCAACTCCCGCCCTTTAGGTTTTAGGCGAACCACGTAGGTAACTCTGTGGGGTTTCTAATTCCATTAGAAGTCATTTCTGACCCGCATCCACGTTTCGGCTTTTCCAATGTGCACCTTCGGGGTGGCTCAGTCGGTAGCGCGCTAGGCTCATAATCTGCAGTTCCCAGGTTCGAGTCCCAGCTGCGTCAGCGTTGAGATTTATCTCCGCAAAATTCCCCGCTCAGCCCACGGTCGGTAGGGGACACCGATGGGCTTGGAAAGGCCGCCGTCCGTCGGATGGGACGTTAAGCCGTGACCCCGTGTGCGGGAGAGAGCCATATCCTGTACACGTTAAAGAACACGCTGGATGGCCTTAACGGGAGGCTACCATCTGTCTCCCAACAGCTGTTCCAGAGGTTCCCCTCCCCAAACCTTCTCTGAGCCTTCGGGATCCTTGTGACCTGGCCATTTAGCCCATAGTGTGCAAAAAAGTGTCGCTCAGAGGTCAAACAACACAAAATTAAAGAACACGCTGGATGGCCTCGACGGGAGGCTACCATCTGTATCCCAACAGCTGTTCCAGTGGGTCCCCTCCCCCAACCTTCTCTGAGCCTTCGGGGTCCTTGTGACCTGGCCATTTAGCCCATGGTGTGCAAAAAGTGTCGCTCAGAGGTCAAACAACCCAACATTAAAGAACACGCTGGATGGCCTCGACGGGAGGCCTCGACGGTGGATGGCCTCGATGGATGGCCTCGACGGAGGCTACCATCTGTCTCCCAACAGCTGTTCCAGTGGGTCCTTTACCCCAATTACTCTGATCCTTCTGGGTCCTTGTGATCTGGCCATTTAGTCCATGGTGTGCAAGAAAGTGCCGCTCAACCAACCAATTAACCTGACAGTCTGGAAACGGATTAGTTTCACATCTAACAAACCAACATGACTTCGTGAATAAGCATTCGTTTAACTTTGAGGCCAAGCCCACTTAGCATGCCCAAAGACCTCGCACTGCAAAACAGATCGCCAAAGATCGCCGAAAGTGCCTCTAATGGCCTCTCGAGCCCAACGAGAGTGCGTGCGGTGGAAAGTATTTGCTCAACGAGCCCCACGAAATCGTGCCGAGTTTTTCCAAACAGTTGACTGCATTCCACGAACGGATTATAGATTCAGAGAGTGCAGATAGCTGACATGGCGTTGTTGATTTAAGATGATCGTTCCGAAGGGAAAATCAGTTTATACAGAGGGTTGAATCAACAGTGGAAAGACGAGCATCTAAACATATCCAGTGAGTGTGTGTGAATGTGTACAGTCGCTCGAATAAGTATCCGAACACTATGGTTGATTACAGAATTCAGGAAAAATATCTGGCAACGATTTTTTTTAGAAATTAGTGATCTGGCAACCTTCGTGTCACGTGATTGCAGAATTCAGGAAAAATATCTGGAGCGTGTACAGCAACTGTACACGCTCCAGTTGCCATTCACAGCAAACTGGAGCGTGTGCAGTTACTGCACACGGTCCAGTTTGCTGTGAACGGTAACTGCACACGCTCAATATTTCCGTGAGTGAGCCCACACGATCTAGTATCAAAATAATATGACCACCTACAGTCGCTCAAAAAAATATCCGAACACTATGGTTGATTACAGAATTCAGAAAAAATATCTGGCAACGATTTTTTTTTAGAAATTAGTGATCTGGCAACCTTCGTGTCACGTGATTACAGAATTCAGGAAATATATCTGGCGCGTGTACAGCAACTGTACGCGCTCCAGTTACCGTTCACAGCAAACTGGAGCGTGTGCAGTTACTGCACATGCTCCAGTTTGCTGTGAACGGTAACTGCACACACTCAATATTTCCGTGAGTGAGCCCACACGATCTAGTATCAAAATAATATGACTACCTACAGTCGCTCAAAAAAATATCCGAACACTATGGTTGATTACAGAATTCAGAAAAAATATCTGGCAACAATTTTTTTTTTTAGAAATTAGTGATCTGGCAACCTTCGTGTCACGTGATTACAGAATTCAGGGAAAATATCTGGAGCGTGTACAGCAACTGTAACACGCTCCAGTTTGCTGTGAACGGTAACTGCACACGCTCAATATTTCTGTGAGTGGGCCCACACGATCCAGGTTTTTGTGAGCTCACACGATCCAATGTGCTGTGAACATTAACCGCAACCGCTCCAGTTTGCTGTGAACGGTAACTGCACACGCTCAATATTTCTATGTGCGGGCCCACACGATCCAGGTTTTTGTGAGCTCACACGATCCAATGTGCTGTGAACATAAACCGCAACCGCTCCAGTTTGCTGTGAACGGTAACTGCACACGCTCCATATTCATTGCATTATATATTCATACGCATTATATATATTAAAAAAATATCCGAACACTATGGTTGATTACAGAATTCAGAAAAAATATCTGACAACGATTTTTTTTTAGAAATTAGTGATCTGGCAAACTTCGTGTCACGTGACAACGAAGGATGCCAGATCACTAATTTCTAAAAAAAAAAACGTTGCCAGATATTTTTTCTGAATTCTGTAATCAACTATAGTGTTCGGATATTTATTCGAGCGACTGTACATTGCTGAGTCTTCTACCTGAAAAGAACTCCAAAACCGATTCCCCACCACTCTGCTCCTCCAAAGCCCTACCTCTTCGGATGATGTCAGACTGTCACATGACATCTGACGTCAGCTCTCTTTCCCCTTCCCCCGCCATCTCCATCTCCTTGGGTCGGCAGGCGCGTCCCACATCATTCGCTCTTCAGCATTGAACAGGAAATTGGCGTCTATGGCGATTCCGTGTCGGCATCTTGTCTCGGCTGCGGGAGGGCCGGGGCGAGAAGTAATGAGGTCCACGTGCGCATATGTCACGTGACAGCGTGACACATGCGCACGTGGTGACACTTTCGGTGTCAGTGCTTTTTCTCTCTGTTAGCTGAGGAGTTCTCTTATCACTGGACTCTTGAATTCTCCCGGGGGGGGGGGGAGTTTATCTTTCACGTTTAAAATAAGAAATTTCATTCTTTTTGAACGAGACTTGAGGTTTCTCTCTGTGAAGTACTTTTCCCATGAAGTGGGTTAAATAGCCAGGTTGCAAGGACCCCAAGGGCTCAAATATGGTAGGGGGAATAGAATCACTTGGGCAGGTGTTAGGAGACAGACTAAAATATCCAGTGTGTTCGTTAGCCGTCCCGTGGCCGAGTGGTTAGCGCGCTTGGCTACTGATCTAAGGGACCAGGGTTCGAGCCCCGGATAAGGCATGGTTGTGTGTGTTCTTTTTCTGCTGAGGTCCTGCCATCCTCACAGACCTACTATGGCATATAAACTGACAGGCTCATGTCAGACCTCTGTGGCAAGCAGCTGCTTGAGGAGGTATTTTATTTATTATTTATGTTCGTTAATGGATAGAGAGTATGGCACTCCTGCACATCTCTGTCTCATGAATGGCGGCCTTTTCAAACCACTTAAACTTCTGAAACACATTATTGGTTTTATGAATAGTGTGCCTAGAGGACTCAGAAAGAAGGGGAGACCTAGGATGCGGTGGGCAGACAATGTCAAACAGGACCTTGTTAGAATTGGTGTGCAGTGGCCAGATGCAGTAGATGTTGCTCAGGACAGACTTGCTTGGAGAACTAAATTGCACGGTCTGGTTGGACCTCCGTAGCCCATGGCTGCTTGAGGATGAGGATGATGATGGTAGCCTAATTCTACTGCAAATGTAAGTGGCAAAAAAAATTTCATAAAAAAGATTTCTCTAATTTTAACCACTTATACTTCTGAAATACATTATTAGTTTTAGAAGGAAAAAAGATCAGTGAACTTTTTTCTTGAAGAAACAGAAATTATCTCTTTCCCGTGTGGACTGGGTCATCACATCTGTCACAGTCTGACAGGATCCGAACCCCGGGACATCACCATTAATTACATCACATCGAATTAGAGGTCATCACGTCTGGCCCAGTTGGACAGGATCCGAACACCAGGTCACTACACTCCCCCCCCCCCCTCTCGGCAAGTTCTCGGATGTTAACAGAGAACATCTCGATTGAAGCAGAGTGGAGAGTCGAAATTGGGGACATCAGGTGCGAGCCTGGAGCACTGCTTACTAACTTGAACGAATTCTCTCTTGAGAAAGAATAAGACGATGGCGGAGATGGGGTTTATTTTCACGTGTTCAAATTTAAAGATTTAAGATTCTGGGTCTGGGATGTAACTGAAGAAATGATCGGATCCCTCAACGAATCTTAGAATCGAAAGTCTGCTGAGATTTATTTATCTTTAGAAAAGAAGTCATTTCGTCATTTCGACTTGATCGACAGGGACTCGAAAGAGCGTTAGGCGGAGCGCAGACTTCTCGTTACGAATCGGACTCGTTAAATCGAGTTTTCTCTCTTCGGATGCAGAAGTAGATGAAGAAGAGGAGGATGAGGACGAAGAGGAGGAGGAAGAAGAAGAGGAGAGGCTATTGTCTGGGAGATTGGTTGCGGACACTCGCCACCAAATTCAATTATTTCTGGTTTGGGATGCGAAAGGGATCGTTTTAGACACACAGAGGTAAGCATCCGACTTATTGTCTTTCGCGAAGGGAGAGAAATCAGATTTAGAAGGTTTCGAAACTTTCCACTTCTCTTTCTTCCAGCATCAGAGAAGGAAGAAGAGAGCAAACAATAAAAGCTCTCCGCATCTTTCGTTTTTTTTCCGCTTTGCTTCCGGTTCAACTTCCTCCACGACCAACAACAACGGAGTGAAAAATGTTCGGAAGAGCCAAAAGATGAAGAAACAAAAGAAGACGAAAAAAAAAGAAAGCGAAACAAGAAAGAGCCGAAGTGCATTCTCCAAACGACACATGTTGTTCTCGTGGAGGGAGAGGAGAGTGCTTAAATTTTTGATTTCTGCCGCGAGAGGCTGATCGAAGGGCGACCGCCTTGTTCGACACGAGAGTAAACCAGATTCTCCATCAGGGGGTGGATGTTGGTGGAGGAAGTGTGGAGGGAGGGGGGGAGGGGTTGATTCCCTTGTGGTCGCCGCGAGAGGCGTGCTACCTGAATTTGAGTGATGTCACTGGGGAAAAGGACTGAAGGTGAAGGAGATGGGGGGGGGAGAAGTAACAGAGGAGGGGGAGAGATAACTCACCACCGAAGTTTTTCCCCCTTTTTTTTCTCCTTTCTTGAAAGCTAGGCGGTTGGTCGTAATCCTCTACAGATGATGGAGAAAGTATGTGAGTGGTAACTTGAGTGTTTCTGGCGGGAGTGATGAAGAAGATGGAGAGCATCTTTTGAGATGAGGATCAGTTCTGACATCATTTCTTCAAGAAGAAAGTTAAATCTTTGTTTCTTTCTTTTTAAAAGAAATATTGTGTTTTAAGACTATAAGTGGCTGAAATTTGCGTGAGGTTTCTTTTAGGCATTAAAACTTCAAAACGTGGACGAACTTGCGATATTGGTTGCATCCATACAATACTTTTCAATATCTGGACATTAAACTGGGATACTTCCATATCACATGAATGAAACGGGTTGGACTCGGTTTTTTTTACCTCTGAGTGGTAATTTTCTGTACACAATGGGCTAAATGAACAGGTCACAAGGCCAGGTCACAAGGACCCCTAGATCGCAGAGAAGGTTAGGGGAGAGGACCCACTGGGCTCATTTTCATCTAGACCACATGAGGACCCACTGGGCTCATTTTCATCTAGACCACATGAGGACCCACTGGGCTCATTTTCAGGGGAGAGGACCCACTGGGCTCATTTTCATCTAGACCACATGGGCTCATATTTTAGGCTCATACTATATCTCCGATACTAAAAATAGATTAAAAAAAACTACAAAATGTTTATAAATAAAAATAAAATATATCATTCATAGATAACCCAACAGCCAAATCAACTGTTCTGTTTCTATAAATACTCTCTGCATGGTACAGTCGCTCAAAAAAATATCCGAACACTACGGTTGATTACAGAATTCAGAAAAAATATCTGGCAACGATTTTTTTAGAAATGAGTGATCTGGCAACCTTCGTGTCACGTGATTACAGAATGCAGGAAAAATATCTGGAGCGTGTACAGCAACTGTACACGCTCCAGTTACCGTTCACAGCAAACTGGATCGTGTGCAGTTACTGCACACGCTCCAGTTTGCTGTGAACGGCAAATGCACACGATCAATATTTCTGTGAGTGGGCCCACACGATCCAGGTTTTTGTGAGCCCATACGATCCAATGTGCTGTGAACATTAACCGCAACCGCTCCAGTTTGCTGTGAACGGTAAATGCACACGCTCAATATTTCTGTGAGTGGGCCCACACGATCCAGGTTTTTGTGAGCCCACACGATCCAATGTGCTGTGAACATCAACCGCAACCGCTCCAATTTGCTGTGAACGGTAACTGAACACGCTCAATATTTCCGTGAGTGAGCCCACATGATCCAGGTCTTTGTGAGCCCACACGATCCAATGTGCTGTGAACATTAACCGCAACCGCTCCAGTTTGCTGTGAACGGTAAATGCACACGCTCAATATTTCTGTGAGTGGGCCCACACGATCCAGGTTTTTGTGAGCCCACACGATCCAATGTGCTGTGAACATCAACCGCAACCGCTCCAATTTGCTGTGAACGGTAACTGAACACGCTCAATATTTCCGTGAGTGAGCCCACATGATCCAGGTCTTTGTGAGCCCACACGATCCAATGTGCTGTGAACATTAACCGCAACCACTCCAGTTTGCTGTGAAAGGTAACTGCACACTCTCAATATTTCCGTGAGTGAGCCCACACGATCCAATGTGCTGTGAACATTAACCGCAACCGCTCCAATTTGCTGTGAACGGTAACTGCACACGCTCAATATTTCTGTGAGTGGGCCCACACGATCCAAGTTTTTATGAGCCCACACGATCCAATGTGCTGTGAACATTAACCGCAACCGCTCCAGTTTGCTGTGAACGGTAAATGCACACGCTCAATATTTCTGTGAGTGGGCCCACACGATCCAGGTTTTTGTGAGCCCACACGATCCAATGTGCTGTGAACATTAACCGCAACCGCTCCAGTTTGCTGTGAACGGTAACTGCACACGCTCCATATTCATTGCATTATATATTCATACGCATTATATATATTTAAAAAAAATCCGAACATTATGGTTGATTACAGAATTCAGAAAAAATATCTGACAACGTTTTTTTTTATAGAAATTAGTGATCTGGCAACGTTCGTGTCACGTGACACGAACGTTGCCAGACCGCTAATTTCTATAAAAAAAAATCCTTGCCAGATATTTTTCCTGAATTCTGTAATCAACCATAGTGTTTGGATATTTTTTTGAGCGACTGTACGCTTCAGCTAGTGATGGCGGCGCCTCAGGCGATAATCTTCTTTCTTAAAATGCCTCGTTGTTTGCTCAAGACACCAGTGCTGCACACGCTCCAGTTTGCTGTGAACGGTAAATGCACACGCTCAATATTTCTGTGAGTGGGCCCACACGATCCAGGTTTTTGTGAGCCCACACGATCCAATGTGCTGTGAACATTAACCGCAACCGCTCCAGTTTGCTGTGAACGGTAACTGCACACGCTCCATATTCACTGCATGATATATTCATACGCATTATATATATTTAAAAAAAATCCGAACACTATGGTTGATTACAGAATTCAGAAAAAATATCTGACGTTTTTTTTTATAGAAATTAGGATCTGGCAACCTTCGTGTCACGTGACACGAACGTTGCCAGACCGCTAATTTCTATTAAAAAAAAATCCTTGCCAGATATTTTTCCTGAATTCTGTAATCAACCATAGTGTTTGGATATTTTTTTGAGCGACTGTACGCTTCAGCTAGTGATGACGGCGCCTCAGGCGATAATCTTCTTTCTTAAAATGCCTCGTTATGTTGTTTGCTCAAGACACCAGTGCATGCCACTTTCACCTGAAAAAAATATTTTTTCTTCCACTTATTCGGCTTGCATGGAATGGTTGCCCTCTAAATCTCGCGTGAGCAAGACTCTCGTGTCCCGACCTCGCTAACACTGCACGAGTAGGATTCAATTCATGACAATATATTAAGATAGTTCTGTTATATTAAGAACAGTTTTCCACATATATATGTTGTAATAATATATTTGGAGATCATCACAGAATAAGATTAACTTTTTATTTTACCTTTGAGCGACTCTTTTGCGATCTGTATCCGAGTGGTTAGCACGTTTGGCTCCTGATCTAAGGGACCTGGGTTCGAGTCCCGGATAAGGCATGGATGTTCGTGTTGTTTATCTGTCGAGGTCCTGCCATTCTCACAGACCTTCTACTATGACATATAAAATGACAGGCTCCTGTCAGACCTCTGTGGTAAGCAGCTGCTTGAGGGTTTTTTTGTAGCCGTCCCGTGGCCGAGTGGTTAGCGCGCTTGGCTACTGATCTACGGGACCTGGGTTCGAGCCCCGGGTAAGGCATGGATGTTCGTGTTGTTTTCTGCTGAGGTCCTGCCATCCTCTCAGACCTTCTACTGTGGCATATAAACTGACAGGTTCCAGTCAGACCTCTGTGGCAAGCAGCTGCTTGAGGGGATATTTATTTATTACTTATTTTATCTGAGTTAATGTTGACGTAGCATGGAACTCTACCAAATTAAATGGCAGCTGATTGAATATACATATATCTGATGAAAGGCACAAAAGTGCAAATTAGAGAATTGGTATTACACGGTGCGCAGAACGGATGGAAGTGACTTGTAATGATGACTCCTTTCCTTCGGAGAGGGGGGGGGGGGGCTCAGTCGGTAGCACGCATCGTAATCTGCAGTTCCCAGGTTCGACTCCCAGCTAGGTCAGCGTTGAAACTTAACTCCGCAAAATTTTCCGTCCTGTCCACGGTCAGTAGGGGACACCGATGGGCTTGGAAAGGCCGCCGTCCGTCGGATGGGACGTTAAGCCGTGGCCCCGTGTGCGGGAGAGCCATACCCTGTGCACGTTAAAGAACACGCTAGATGGCCTTGACGGGAGGCTACCATCTGTCTCCCAACAGCTGTTCCAGTGGGTCCCCTCCCAAACCTTCTCTGAGCCTTCGGGGTCCATGTGACCTGGCCATTTAGCCCATGGTGTGCAAAAAAGTGCCGCTCAGAGGTAAAACAACCCAACGTTAAAGAACACACTGGATGGCCTTGACGGGAGGCTACCATCTGTCTCCCAACAGCTGTTCCAGTGGGTCCCCTCCCAAACCTTCTCTGAGCCTTCGGGGTCCATGTGACCTGGCCATTTAGCCCATGGTGTGCAAAAAAGTGCCGCTCAGAGGTAAAACAACCAGAAGTTAAAGAACACGCTGGATGGCCTTGACGGGAGGCTACTATCTGTCTCCCAACAGCTGTTCCAGTGGGTCCCCTCCCAAACCTTCTCTGAGCCTTCGGGGTCCATGTGACCTGGCCATTTAGCCCATGGTGTGCAAAAAAGTGCCGCTCAGAGGTAAAACAACCCAACGTTAAAGAACACACTGGATGGCCTTGACGGGAGGCTACCATCTGTCTCCCAACAGCTGTTCCAGTGGGTCCCCTCCCAAACCTTCTCTGAGCCTTCGGGGTCCATGTGACCTGGCCATTTAGCCCATGGTGTGCAAAAAAGTGCCGCTCAGAGGTAAAATAACCCAACAACCCAATTATCCGAACTAACAACTGAATATCCTCTCCTTTTTAAGTTGGATATAATTTCGAAGTGGTTAGTGACGTCATTCGTACTCCGCGCTATTATCTCGAGTGTCGCCTGGTACAGTCACTCAACAAAATATCCGAACACTATGGTTGATTACAGAATTCAGAAAAAATATCTGGCAACGATTTTTTTAGAAATTAGTGATCTGACAACCCTCGTGTCACGTGATTGCAGAATTCAGGAAAAATATCTGGAGCGTGTACAGCAACTGTACATGCTCCAGTTACCTTTCACAGCAAACTGGAGCGTGTGCAGTAACTGCACACGCTCCAGTTTGCTGTGAACGGCAACTGCACACGCTCCAGTTTGCTGTGAACGGTAACTGCACACGCTCAATATTTCCGTGAGTGAGCCCACACGATCTAGGCCTTTGTGAGCTCACACGATCCAAAGTGCTGTGAACATTAAGCGCAACCGCTCCAGTTTGCTGTGAACGGTAACTGCACACGCTCAATATTTCTGTTAGTGGGCCCACACGATCCAGGTTTTTGTGAGCTCACACGATCCAATGTGCTGTGAACATTAACCGCAACCGCTCCAGTTTGCTGTGAACGGTAACTGCACACGCTCAATATTTCCGTGAGTGAGTCCACACGATCCAGGTTTTTGTGAGCTCACACGATCCAATGTGCTGTGAACATTAACCGCAACCGCTTTAAATGCAAATGCCGCTTTAAATGCAATATAATGCAATGAATATGGAGCATGCTCCATATTCATTGCATTATATATTCATACGCATTATATATATTAAAAAATATCCGAACACTATGGTCGATTACAGAATTCAGAAAAAATATCTGACAATTTTTTTTAGAAAGTCTGGCAACGTTCGTGTCACGTGACACGAACGTTGCCAGACTTTCTAAAAAGCGTCTTCTAAATTAGCGGTCTGGCAACGTTCGTGTCACGTGACACGAACGTTGCCAGACCGCTAATTTCTAAAAAAAATGTCGTTGCCTGATATTTTTTTCTGAATTCTGTAATCACCAATAGTGTTCGGATACTTTTTTGAGTGACTCTACCACATTCAGGTCTTCATTGTTGCACGCTCTCCCTCAGTTACAGTGTACGTTGTCGTGAAAGGGTCTTTAGGATTTGGCCCCTAGAAGCCCAAGTTCTTGGCGATGGCCTTTTTCTGCACATCGGTGGCCCTTTCCAAGGTTGCCCTTTCCCGCTGGGTCGGGGGTGGCTCAGTCGGTAGCGCTTCAGGCTCGTAATCTGCAGTTCCCAGGTTCTAGTCCTACCTCGGCCATCTTTGAGATTTGTCTCCGTAGAAAACTCCCCGACTTGCCCTCGCTCAGTAGGGGACACTGATGAGCTTGGAAAGGCTGCCGTCCATTGGATAGGTCGTAAGCCGTGGCCCCGTGTGCGGGAGAGAGTCATACCCTATACACGTTAAAGAACACTCTGGATGACCTTGACGGGAGGCTACCATCTGTCTCCCAACAGCTGTCCAGTGGGTCTCCTGCTTTCTCTGAGCCTTCGGGGTCTTCGTCACCTGGTCATTGTGTGCAAAAAGAGTGCCGCTCAAATCTTTTTCCACCGGAGGTAATAATGACCCCTTTTCTTCGGAGAGGGGGGGGGGGGGGCTCAGTCGGTAGCACGCATCATAATCTGCAGTTCCCAGGTTCGACTCCCAGCTGGGTCAGCGTTGAAACTTAACTCCGCAAAATTTCCCGCCCTGCCCACGGTCAGTAGGGGACACCGATGGGCTTGGAAAGGCCGCCGTCCGTCGGATGGGATGTTAAGCCGTGGCTCCGTGTGCGGGAGAGCCATCCCTGTGCACGTTAAAGAACACACTGGATGATGGCCTTGACGGGAGGCTACCATCTGTCTCCCAACAGCTGTCCCAGTGGGTCCCCTCCCCCAACCTTCTCTGAGCCTTTGAGGTCCTTGTGACCTGGCCATTTAGCCTATGGTGTGCAAAAAAGTGCCGCTCAGAGGTAAAACAACCCAACGTTAAAGAACACGCTGGATGGCCTTGACGGGAGGCTACCATCTGTCTTCCAACAGCTGTTCCAGTGGGTCCCCTCCCCCAACCTTCTCTGAGCCTTCGGGGTCCATGTGACCTGGCCATTTAGCCCATGGTGTGCAAAAAAGTGCAGCTCAGAGGTAAAACAACCCAACCCAACTCTTCCTTTGAAACGAACACGAATTCAGTGACTTATTCCAGAGCTATCATACATTCCCAATGAAAGGTACCAAGCAGCACCTAACCAATTCATTAATAGTAGCGTTTGAAATTGCAAAGTTCGACAAACATTGCAGCAGCATTATGTAAATAGATTCACGTCATCTAAGTACCATTGAATAATTCCGACATTGATTTCCAGCTTCGAAAAGGCAGGCGCATTTACGAAGAAAAGTTTTATGATTTCTTCGCAAGATGCGTTTCATCCCTCACCAGCAGAAAGCAGACAAAGCGAAGAACTGAAGACATTATACGAAAAGTCGTCGAGTCGCGACATCAGATGAGGATCATAAAGCAAACTGTCTCCTCCTCCTCTTCCACGTCGGAAGGATGTCGTATCAAGTCTCATCCGCTGTCGCTAAGGCAACGAACCGCATCACAGCCATTCATTCTCCTCGAGATGCTTTGCGACTCTCAAGAATTAGCAGATGAGGAACGGTAATGTGTTTCTACACACCGGCGGACTTTCGCTTCTTTATCACCTTCCTCCAGCGATCCCTTTTCGCACCCTCTGCTCATAGATATAAATACAGCTCGACGCTATTAATTAAGAGACTTCCCGGATCATATTTCTCCCCATCTCGGCATTAAGGTGAGTCGACAAGCAGCGATGAACTTCTGTCGGCGACTGAGGAGGACACGGTCAGGGCACTCCGCAATGAATGACGGCGAGGTGCTGTCTCATCCCTAACCCCGACTCTCTTTCACCGCCGTCTCCGCATGGTCCGCATCACGAGGAGGTGCGTACAACTTCGCTCCATTAATTAAGAAAGTCTCGCAATATCTCCCGCCATTTCTTTTCTCTCCGCATCCGCGCGCACAAACACACCTCCAGCATGGGAGGATTGCAATCCAGTCTATAACGACTCTGTCACACATCTTCTTCTTCTTCGTCCTCTATTCAGCGTCTCCCCATCCTCCCATCCCCCTTTTGCTCATCTCAACCTTCAACCCCGATTCTCCAGAGTGTGAATTTGTCTTCATTAACCGTAGGTTCCGCGCAGTACGTCGCCAATATTGGCTCACAGAGGCGGCGGCCACATTCTCCGAGCTTTGAGTTCCGCCATCAACACTGCACCTAATGAAATACAATGGCCTCCGAATTAATTCTCTCCTTTCAGCCTCATCCTCCGATCCTTCTCCTCCTCCTCCTCCTCCGAAAGCGACTACGACTTGGCCACTCTGGAGCCGCAGCGTCGTTAAAAGGGGCAACATCTGGTGTGTAACGACTTTGGGAAAGAGAGGAGTAGGAGGGAGGGTGCGATCGCGCAACGGAGGTGTAATGGCAACTTGGACTGATTCTCTCCCTATTACGGGCAGACTAAGAACGTGAGATGGGGATAAGGAGAGGGATGGATGAAAGTGAGGGGAGGGGGACGGTGACGAAGATCATTAGCGGTTTGAAGAGTGATTATTTTCTGCGGTGGATTTTTACGTATTTAAGGAAGGTGGTCAACAAAATCTGCTCGGCAAAGAGTCGACTTGGGAGTCGACAGTCGCTTTGCTGAGTTTGTTTGGCGTGTTGATGAACTCTCTTGTCATTCGGCTGTTTGGCTAATGGATGCCTTCAGGGCGGAGGTGGCTCAGTCAGTAGCGCGCCAGGCTCGTAATCTGTAGTTCCCAGGTTTGAGTCCCAGCTGGGTCACCGTTGAGATTTATCTCCGCAAAATTCCCCGCTCTGCCCACGGTCAGTAGGGGACACCGACGGGCTTGAAAAGGCCGCCGTCCGTCGGATGGGACGTTAAGCCGTGGCTCCGTGTGCCGGAGAGCCATACCCTGTGCACATTAAAGAACACGCTGGATGGCCTTGATGGGAGGCTACCATCTGTCTCCCAACAGCTGTTCCAGTGGGTCCCCTCCCCCAACCTTCTCTGAGCCTTCGGGGTCCATGTGACCTGGCCATTTAGCCCATGGTGTGCAAAAAAGTGCCCCTCAGAGGTAAAACAACCCAACGTTAAAGAACACGCTGGATGGCCTTGATGGGAGGCTACCATCTGTCTCCCAACAGCTGTTCCAGTGGGTCCCCTCCCCCGACCTTCTCTGAGTCTTCGGGGTCCATGTGACCTGGCCATTTAGCCCATGGTGTGCAAAAAAGTGCCGCTCAGAGGTGAAACAACCCAAACAACCTAATGGATGCCTTACGACGAAAAGGAAGAGCTGGAAATCTTTTATGACGGAAAATTAAAACTTTTAATCTGACTAAGACGCGATTTCCAGAAAGAGCGTCTCATTGAAGCTCATTTTAATTATTGCCATTGTTCTGTGTCTTCATCATTTAGTGTAGATGAGATCATTTTGTTACTGGACCTTTGATTCTGTTACTCCATTTACTTGCACGCGATGATGCAGGGTTGTGTCCTGGTAGGAACTTCTTTCCCTGTGTGATGAAACGAGCAACCAGGTCACAACGACCCTTGAGGCTCAAGATTGAAGGGAATCCATTGGACAGTTACTAGGGAATACGTGAAAGTTTTCGTCATGATTATCCTAGGTGTTTTAAACATGCACAGACAATGTTTCTTTTGCAGATGGTTCCAAAACTTAAAGGGGCGGGGGTGGCTCAGTCGGTAGCGCGCCAGGCTCGTAATCTGTAGTTCCCAGGTTCGAGTCTCAGCTGGGTCAGCGTTGAGATTTATCTCCGCAAAAATCCCCGCCCTGCCCACGGTCAGTAGGGGACACCGATGGGCTTGGAAAGGCCGCCGTCCGTCGGATGGGACGTTAAGCCGTGGTCCCGTGTGCGGGAGAGCCATACCCTGTGCACGTTAAAGAACACGCTGGATGGTCTTGACGGGAGGCTACCATCTGTCTCCGAGCAGCTGTTCTAGTGGGTCACCTTCCCCAACCTTCTCTGAGCCTTCGGGGTCCATGCGACCTGCCCATTTAGCCCATGGTGTGCAAAAAAAGTGCAGCTCAGAGGTAAAACAACACAACACACAACCCAATCCAAAACTTAACTTTCGACATGGGGGGTTGAGTTGTTTTACCTCTATGAAGGGTTGTGTTATTTTACCTCTGATCGGCACTTTATTTTTGCACATAATGGGCTAAGTAGCCAGGTCACAAGGACCGCGAAGGCTCAGAAAAGGTTGGGGGACCACTTGACAGCTGTTAGCAGAGAGACAATAGCCTTCCGTCAAGGTCATCCAGAGTATTCTTTAACGTGCACAGGGTATGGCTTTCCCTCACACATCCCATCCGACGGTCGGCGATCTTTCCAAGCCCATCGGTACCCCCTACTGACCGTGGGCAGGGCGGAGAGTTTTGCGGAGATAAATCTCAACGCTGGCCCAGATGGGACTGGAACTTGGGAACTGCAGAGTACGAGCCTAGCGCGCTACCAACTTAACGGGGACTTTAAGCCATGGCCCCTTGTGCGGGAGAGCCACTCCCGCCCTCGACAAGAAAATGTGGTTTGGGTTCTTTTACTTCTGAATAGGATTTTGTTTGCACACAATGGGTTAAATGGCCAGGTCACATGGACCCTAAGGGATAAGAAAAGGAACTGGACAGCTGATAGGCGATAGTTAGGAGCCTCTGTTGAAGGCCATCCAGCGTATTCTTTAACATGAAGAGGGAATGGCTCCCCTCATATGGGGCCACGGACGGCAGCGGGGGAGGGGGTCTGTCGGTAGTGCGACAGGCTCGTAATCTGTAGATTCCAGGTTCGAGCCCCAGCTGCGTCCGCGTTGAGATTTACTCCGCAAAATTCCCCGCCCTGCCCACGGTCAGTAGGGAACACCGATGGGCTTGGAAAGACCGCCGTCCTTCGGATGGGATGTTAAGCCGTGGCCTCGTATGTGGGAGACCCATACCCTAGTATCCGTCCATCTGGTAATCCATACCTGGTAAGGTCATACCGTCCATAAGGTATCCTGGTAAGACCACCACCATATCCTGGTAAGACCACCCAGCGTGTTCTTTAACGTGTACGTTAAAGAACACGCTGGATGGCTTTGACGGGAGGCTACCATCTGCCTCCCAACAGCTGTTCAAGTGGGTCCCCTCCCCCAACCTCCTTCTCTGAGCCATCAGGGTCCATGCCCATGGTGTACAAAAAAGTGCCGTTCAGAGGTAAAACAACCCAACGGACGGTAGCCTCACGATTATTTTCAGTCCATTGGCTAAAACATCCTGGTCACAAAATCCCCAAGACTCGGAGATTCTAGTAAATAAAGTCATGGATTGGTGCTAACAGCTGTGATTCCTTTCTCCCAACTTACTCTAAACCTTCGGGGTCTTTGTTACTTGGTCGTTTAGCCCATGGTGTGCAAAAAAAAAGCGCCTCTCGCAGATAAAACAACTAACTTGACCCTTCCCCGTTTTTAAGATCTAAATGATAAAACAAAGTCAACCTTTCAAGATCCTCGGCTAGCATTTTTTTTTTCAAACATCAGGGAAACTGACAGGATAAAAACTGGCGCCAACTGAAGCGGAATAAAAAGTAAAAGAAAAAACCCACACACGAGACTTTCAGAAACCACAGGAATTCTTAACATCCTTTCTGGGTTTGGCTTCCAGGATGCCATTTCATCCCCATCGACGGAAAAGATGCAGATGGAAGATATAGAGAGAACAGGAGGCTGAACCCAGAACAGCTGGCCAATCCAACCAATGACCGTTACAGACAGATGTTTGTCCCGGGCGGCATCTGCAGTGTGTCACGTGATTGCCGTAACCTGACCCCCTGCCACTCTCTCTGGGTCCTCTTGTTCCACGCGGTGAGTCCGTCGACGCCCAGGTGACAGCTGCCGGGGTGTGACGGAGGGTTGCGACATGTACGAGCGGGAGGGAGGGTCGTCGGAAGCGGAGAAGAGGTTAGATGGTCCGGAGGGCACAGCTCAATCATCCGTCGTGAACAGACATAATTCATGGCACTAAGTGTATATGGGATGCTGGTAATCAAGGATGTTGTTGGAATTCTGCCT
Organism: Ryuthela nishihirai; assembly: GCA_038380435.1. Classification (NCBI taxonomy): domain Eukaryota; kingdom Metazoa; phylum Arthropoda; class Arachnida; order Araneae; family Heptathelidae; genus Ryuthela; species Ryuthela nishihirai. The sequence goes on along the minus strand of JAWZYU010000030.1, from coordinate 49,421,236 downwards.
CTAACCGCAATGAAAATGATCTGAATTAGTTGTTGACCTTTGATGATTGCGCTGGTGAGCAATGATAATTTTAGCGTAATCGTTAGGTTGAAGAATGCATTTTTTATGGGAATATAGACGAGCATTTATATCTATGTAATTATTTAGTAACGGTTTGATATAACTCCCACGTGGTCTAGTGGTTAGGATACCTGGCTTTCACCCAGGTGGCCCGGGTTCGATTCCCGGCGTGGGAAGTATTTTACCCGTCCCGTGGCCGAGTGATTAGCACGCTTGGCTACTGATCTAAGGGACCTGGGTTCGAGCCCCGGATTTAGGCATGGATGTGTGTGTCGTTTTTCTGCTGAGGTCCTGCCATCCTCTCAGATCTTCTACTGTGGCATATAAACTGACGGGCTCCTGTCAGACCTCTGTGGCAAGCAGCTGCTTGAGGGGGTATTTATTTATTTTTTTATTTGATATAACAATTATTAATTTTGATTAACTTTTGAGATCTGTATTATTGTCTTTCCTTATGAGTGGAATTGACTTTTGTTCAGGTTAAAGAACACGTTGGATGGCCTTTGTGGCAACCATGTGTCTCCATTAGAGCCTACCATGTGTCTGCATTGGAGCCTACCATGTGTCTCCATTGGAGCCTACCATGTGTCTCCATTGGAGGCTACCATGTGTCTCCATTGGAGCCTACCATGTGTCTCCATTGGAGGCTACCATGTGTCTCCATTGGAGCCTACCATGTGCCTCCATTGGAGGCTACCATGTGTCTCCACTGGTGGCTACCATGTGTCTCCATTGGTGGCTACCATGTGTCTCCATTGGTGGCTACCATGTGTCTCCATTGGAGGCTACCAAGTGTCTCCATTGGAGGCTACCACGTGTCTCCATTGGTGGCTACCATGTGTCTCCATTGGAGGCTACCATGTGTCTCCATTGGTGGCTACCATGTGTCTCCATTGGTGGCTACCATGTGTCTCCATTGGTGGCTATCATGTGTCTCCATTGGAGGCTGGAAATGTGTCTCCATTGGAGCCTACCATGTGTCTCCATTGGAGGCTACCATGTGTCTCCATTGGAGCCTACCATGTGCCTCCATTGGAGCCTACCACGTGTCTCCATTGGTGGCTACCATGTGTCTCCATTGGAGGCTAGCATATGTCTCCATTGGAGGCTACCACGTCTCCATTGGAGGCTACCATGTGTCTCCATTGGTGGCTACCACGTGTCTCCATTGGAGGCTACCACGTGTCTCCATTGGAGGCTACCATGTGTCTCCATTGGAGGTTACCATGTGTCTCCATTGGGGGCTACCATCTGTCTCCATTGGGGGCTACCACGCGTCTCCATTGGAGGCTACCATGTGTCTCCATTGGAGGCTACCATGTGTCTCCATTGGAGGCTACCATGTGTCTCCATTGGAGGCTACCATGTGTCTCCATTGGAGCCTACCATGTGCCTCCATTGGAGCCTACCATGTGCCTCCATTGGTGGCTACCATGTGTCTCCATTGGAGGCTACCAAGTGTCTCCATTGGAGGCTACCACGTGTCTCCATTGGTGGCTACCACGTGTCTCCATTGGTGGCTACCACGTGTCTCCATTGGAGGCTACCACGTGTCTCCATTGGTGGCTACCATGTGTCTCCATTGGTGGCTACCATGTGTCTCCATTGGAGGCTACCATGTGTCTCCATTGGAGGCTACCATGTGTCTCCATTGGTGGCTACCAGGTGTCTCCATTGGAGGCTACCACGTGTCTCCATTGGAGGCTACCACGTGTCTCCATTGGAGGCTACCATGTGTCTCCATTGGGGGCTACCATCTGTCTCCATTGGTGGCTACCACGCGTCTCCATTGGAGGCTACCACGTGTCTCCATTGGAGGCTACCATGTGTCTCCATTGGTGGCTACCACGCGTCTCCATTGGAGGCTACCATGTGTCTCCATTGGAGCCTACCATGTGTCTCCATTGGAGGCTACCATGTGTCTCCATTGGAGGCTACCACGTGTCTCCATTGGAGGCTACCATGTGTCTCCATTGGAGGCTACCATGTGTCTCCATTGGAGGCTACCATTTGTCTCCTAACAGCTCTTTAGTGGGTCCCCTTCCTCGAACCTTATGGGTCGGGGAGAGTTCAGCCAGTAGCGCAACAGGCTCGTAATTTCTAGTTCCCATGAGCTTGAAAAAACCGCCGTCCGTCGGATGTGACGTTAAGCCGTGGCCCCGCCATGTGCGGGAGAGAGCCATACCCTGTGCACGTTAAAGAACACGTCTGATGGCCACGATGGGAAGCTACCATCTGTCACCTAACAGCTGTCCAGTGGGTCCACTCCCCCAACCTTCTCTGAGCCTTCGGGTCCTTATGACCTGGACATTTAGTCAATTGTGTGCAAAAAAGTGCCTCTCAGAGGTAAAACAACCCAACGTTAAAAAACACGCTGGATGTTCCTTGACGAGAGGTTACCATATGTCTCCCAACAGCTGTGGGTCCCCTCCACCAACCTTCGCTGAGCCTTCGGGGTCCTTATGACCTGGACATTTAGTCCATTGTGTGCAAAAAAGTGCCTCTCAGAGGTAAAACAACCCAACGTTAAAAAACACACTGCATGTTCCTTGACGAGAGGCTACCATATGTCTCCCAACAGCTGTGGGTCCCCTCCACCAACCTTCGCTGAGCCTTCGGGGTCCTTATGACCTGGACATTTAGTCCATTGTGTGCAAAAAGTGCCTCTCAGAGGTAAAACAACCCAACGTTAAAAAACACACTGCATGTTCCTTGACGAGAGGCTACCATATGTCTCCCAACAGCTGTGGGTCCCCTCCACCAACCTTCGCTGAGCCTTCGGGGTCCTTGTGACCTGGACATTTAGTCCATTGTGTGTAAAAAGGTGGTGCTCAGATTTAAAACAACCTAATGACCGAATTCGTCGACAGAGGGAGTTTTGCAGTTGGTGGTGTACTCACTCATTCACCTCATTTTGACCTTTTCAACTGATGAACAAGTGACTATATTTTGCAGTGTCAACGCACGACACGATGAGCTTGTCTGGGTTGGAGAGTATTTTCAACGTATTAGAAACCGTTCTTGAGTTCATCCACCCACTCGTAGACTTGCCGCTGACTGATACATCGTAAATCACATTCCAGTCAACATTGTGCGATAACTTTCGTCCCCGTTTTATTCCTTCAACATTCAGAAATCGAATTACTGATAAGCATCTCGATCTTGGCGCCATTTTAAAGACTGTTTATAAATAACGCCAGCAGATAGAGCCACAAGTACGGGTTGGGTTGGGTTGTTTTACCTCTGAGCGGCACTTTTTTTCACACCATAGGCTAAATGACCAGGTCACATGGACCCCAAGGCTCAGAGAAGGTTGGGAGAGGGGACCCAATGGAACAGCTCTTGGGAGACAGATGGTAGCCTTCCGTCAAGGCCATCCAGCGTGTTCTTTAACGTTGGGTTGTTTTACCTCAGAGCGGCACTTTTTTGCACACCATAGGCTAAATGGCCAGGTTACATGGACCCCGAAGGCTCAGAGAAGGTTGGAGGAGGAGACCCACTGGAACAGCTGTTGGGAGACAGATGGTAGCCTCCCGTCAAGGCCATCCAGCGTGTTCTTTAACGTGCACAGGGTATGGCTCTCCCGCACACGGGGCTACGGCTTAACGTCCCATCCGACGGACGGCGGCCTTTCCAAGCCCATCGGTGTCCCCTAATGACCGTGGGCAGGGCGGGGAATTTTGCAGAGATAAATCTCAACGCTGACCCAGCTGGGACTCGAACCTGGGAAATACAGATAACGAGCCTGGCGCCACAAGTACGTTCAGTGCTGCCAACAGACTTTAATCAATAATGTAGCGCAAGACTATCATTATTTTTTGGCATCACACGCATTTTATTATCTTTACTGTTTGCATTTGAATGATTTTTATATAATCAGGATCATTTCAGCGCATTTTAATAAAAAAAAAAAAGGAGAGCATTAAAGCAATTTTCATCGTGCCCGTGGCCGAGTGGTTAGCGCGCTTGGCTACTAATCTACGGGACCTGGGTTCGAGCCCCGGGTAAGGCATGTATGTTCGTGTTGTTTTCTCTGAGGTCCTGCCATCCTCACAGACCTTCTACTGAGGCATATAAACTGACAGACTCCTGTCAGACCTCTGTGGCAAGCAGCTGCTTGAGGGGGTATTTTCTTTTTTTTTAAATTATTTTTCTTAGGATGACAGACTACTAATGAATGCAATAATTCACAGATTTTTTTTCAATCAACTGCATAATTTGTTATCGACTTGTATCAGAGATTTATGACATTGGTATCAAGTTCTCTTTGAAGACATGTTGACTAATCAAAAGTCTGGCAGCGTATTATTAACAATGACCTCAGTTTGAACTTTCGCTGGCTCGACTGCACTTGGCAGTGTCTTGACCTTGCCCATTGCCGAATCATGATAAGATATTTTTGGCTATTTCAAAAGGTCAACGCCTGCTTCGTTTGCCTTTTTCGGTTTCTCTCATGTTGAAGTTGCAAAAGATAACGGTACAATTCCAGTTCGTCTGTACAAAAGAAAAACTACAAATTTTAAAACATTGAAGTCCGTAAGACGAGAATTTGTAAGAGAGTCCTAGAAATGTATAAATTATTGGGGGAGGGGGGATAAGTATTTAAATGTCTGGATTTACTCTTTCGAGGATATATTTCCTCAAGACAATTCGCTGCGATCTCATTAAAATTAAATACCCCCTCAAGCAGCTGCTTGCCACAGAGGTCTGACAGGAGCCTGTCAGTTTATATGCCACAGTTGAAGATCTGAGAGGCTGGCAGGACCTCAGCAGAAAAACGACACACATCCATGCCTTACCCGGGGCTCGGACCCGGTCCCATTAGATCAATAGCCAAGCGTGCTAACCACTCGGCCACGGGACGGCTTGCGATCTCATTAAGACCAATTAAATAAAATGAAATGGTAAGCATGTATTTACATAGACTTGTATGGTAAATTTAAAGGATCAGAGAAAGTTGGAGGAAGATGTTGGGAGACAGACAGATGGTAGCCTCCCGTCAAGGCTATCCAGCGTGTTCTTTAATATGCACAGGAGCCACGGCTTAATGGCCCATCCGATGGATGGCGGCCTTTCCAAACTCATCGGTGTCCCCTACTGATCGAGGGGAAAATGTGGTTGGGTTGTTTTACCTCTGAGCAGCACTTTTTTTGCACACCATGGGCTAAATGGCCAGGTCACAAGGACCACGAAGGCTCAGAGAAAGTTGGGGGAGGGAACCCACTGGAATAAACATCGATCCATCTGTCTCCCCCCAACGTATAGCTGTTGGGAGACAGATGGTAGCCTCATGTCAAGGCCATCCAGCGTGTTCTTTAACGTTGGGTTGGGTTGTTTTACCTCTGAGCGGCACTTTTTTTTACACCATGGGCTAAATGGCCAGGTCACATGGACCCCGAAGGCTCAGAGAAGGTTGGGTGGAGGGGACCCACTGGAACAGCTGTTGGGAGACAGATGGTAGCCGTTGTTGCTGTTGGGCTGTTGTTGAACAGCTGTTGGGAGACAGATGGTATGGATCGAGCTTGTTCTTTAACGTGCACAGGGTATGGCTCTCCCGCACACGGGGCCACGGCTTAACGTCCCATCCGACGGACGGCGGCATTTCCAAGCCCATCGGTGTCCCCTACTGACCGTGGGCAGGGCGGGGAATTTTGCGGAGATAAATCTCAACGCTGACCCAGCTGGGACTCGAACCTAGGAACTACAGATTACGAGTCTGGCGCGCTACCGACTGAGCCACCCCCGCCCCTGTTCTTTAACGTGCACAGGGTAACCACACACGGACCACGGCTTAACGTCCCATACGACGGACGGTGACCTTTCCAAACCCATCGGTGTCCCCTACTTACCGAGGGCAGAATGGGGAGTTTTGCGGAGATAAATCTCAACGCTGACTCAGCTGGGACTCGAACCTGGGAATTGTAGCCTTGGCGTTACTCAATGGTTCAAGGAGAGGTGTTTTTTAACGAGTGATATTAGTTTGAATACATATTTATACTTGATGTGCTTATTCGAAAATATTTTTTTTGTGGAATATTTGTAAGATAAATGAAAATTATCATTAATATTTCCTTTTTTGAAAATTAATACTGAAAATTAAACTGAAATTTTCTAGTGATCATATAATACCACGGCGATCACTAAATAAAAAATAAAAATAAATACCCCCTCAAGCAGCTTTTTGCCACAGAGGTCTGACAGGAGCCTGTCAATTTATATGCCATAGTAGAAGGTCTGAAAGGATGGCAGGACCTCAGCACAAAAAACGACACACACATCCGTGCCTTACCCGGGGCTCGAACCCAGGTCCCGTATATCAGTAGCCAAGCGCGCTAACCACTCGGCCATGGGACGGTTAAATAAATACCTCTTCAAGCAGCTGCTTGCCACAGAGGTCTGACAGGAGCCTGTCAGTTTATATGCCATAGTAGAAGGTCTGAGAGGATGGCAGGACCTCAGCAGAAAGACAACACGGACATCCATGCCTTACCCGGGGCTCGAACCCAGGTTCCTTAGATCAGTAGCCAAGCGCGCTAACCACTCGGCCATGGGACGGCTAAATAAATACCTCTTCAAGCAGCTGCTTGCCACAGAGGTCTGACAGGAGCCTGTCAGTTTATATGCCATAGTAGGAGGTCTGAGAGGATGGCAGGACCTCAGCAGAAAGACAACACGGACATCCATGCCTTACCCGGGGCTCGAACCCAGGTCCCTTAGATCAGTAGCCAAGCGTGCTAACCATTCGGCCATGGGACGGCTAAAAAAAATACCCCCTCAAGCAGCTGCTTGCCACAGAGGTCTGACACGAGCCTGCCACCCACTACTGTCTGGTAATCTAACGCTTTGATGTCCCTACATCTAAAATAGTCATTTGCACCCAACGTCGAAAAAAACAGAATCTCCAAAAAGCTTCCCCTCCCCCCTCTAATCTTCTTTCTGCACTCGCTCTCTCGAAATGCGCTCGAGTGGTCCTTCATTATCGCGAGCTCCTACAAAATCCACTTACGGAAGGAAAGGGTCAAAAGTGCCGATTTCTGGTCTCCATGACTCACCCCAACTGACGCCGAGTCACAGACAGATAGACGCCGTGCTTGGTGGTTGCAGACCTGTTTCAGGGAGGGGGGTGCTCCCGTCTCCTAGCAACTGATCCCCCCTCCCCTGGCATACATTGTGTCGACACGATCAACAATAACAAAGAGGCTTGAAAGAGAGAATTTTGACCAATTGGCTTCGGTTAAGAAATTTGAACGTTGAAAAAGTAAGGCTCAGTTTTCTGAATTAATTAATAGTTATTTGATATTGTTGTATATAATCTGTTCGAATTTTTAGTCTATAGGTTTTTCAGTTTGGGAGTGCTAAGTGTGCTAGGTTACTGATTGGCTGGAGAACCGGGTTGGGTTGGGTTGTTTTACCTCTGAGCGGCACTTTTTTGCACACCATGGGCTAAATGGCCAGGTCACATGGACCCCCGAAGGCTCAGAGAAGGTTGGGGGAGGGGACCCACTGGAACAGCTGTTGGGAGACAGATGATAGCCTCCCGTCAAGGCCATCCAGCGTGTTCTTTAACGTTGGGTAGTTTTACCTCTGAGTGGCACTTTTTTGCACACCATGGGCTAAATGGCCAGGTCACATGGACCCCGAAGGCTCAGAGAAGGTTGGGGGAGGGGACCCACTGGAATAGCTGTTGGGAGACAGATGGTAGCCTCCCGTCAAGGCCATCCAGCGTGTTCTTTAACGTTGGGTTGTTTTACCTCTGAGTGGCACATTTTTGCACACCATGGGCTAAATGGCCAGGTCATTTAGCTGTTGGGAGACAGATGGTAGCCTCCGTCAAGGCCATCCAATGTGTTCTTTATCGTGCACAGGGTATGACTCTCCCGCACACGGAGACACGGCTTAACGTCCCATCCGACGGACGGCGGCCTTTCCAAGCCCATCGATGTCCCCTACTGACCGTGGGCAGGGCGGGGAATTTTGCGGAGATAAATCTCAACGCTGACCCAGCTGGGACTCGAACCTGGGAAGTACAGATTACGAGCCTGGCGCGCTACCGACTGAGCCACCCCGCCCCACCGTGGCTAGAGCACCGGGTAAAACCTGCTGAGATCCCGCCATTCTTACAGATCTTCCCTGTGGCTTACGATTCCTGTCAGACCTATGTGGCAAGCAGCTGCTTGAGGGGGCATTTTTTTTATTCCCCAAAAAGATGTTGTCTCAAATGATACCGCACCAGGCTCAGCATCTGAAGTTCCCAGGTTCGAATCCTTATAGCGTTTGAGTTATTTTCTCCTCTCCACCCTCTGTTAGAAACCGGGACATCAACGGGCTTGGAAAATCCGCCGTCTGTCAGATGATACCTTAAACCGTGGCCACAGCCATAAGAGAGTCAGAATCGGTGCATGCTGCACAACACGCTGGATGGCCTTGATGGCAGTCTTCCCTCTCTCCCTTAACAGCTATCCAGTGAGTCCCCTTAAATAAAAATATAATAAATACCCCCTCAAGCAGCTGCTTGCCACAGAGATCTGACAGGAGCCTGTCAGTTTATATGCCAAAGTAGAAGGTCTGAGAGGATGGCAGGACCTCAGCAGAAAACAACACGAACATCCATGCCTTACCTGGGGCTCGAACCCAGGTCCCGTAGATCAGTGAGTCCCCTAACCCTAGCAAAATTCCCCGCCCTGCCCACGGTCAGTAGGGGACACCGATGGGTTTGGAAAGGCCGCCGTCTGTCGGATGGGACGTAAAGCCGTGGCCCCGTGTTCGGAAGAGTCAGGCCCTGTGCACGTTAAAGAACACGCTGGATGGCCTTGACGGGAGGCTACCATCTGTTTCCCAACAGCCGTTCCAGTGGGTCCCCTTCCCCAACCTTCTCTGAGCCTTCGGTGTCCATGTGACCTGGCCATTTAGCCCATGGTGTGCAAAAAAGTGCCGCTCAGAGGTAAGACAACCGAACCCCAACTTTCGCTGATCCCTGAGGGTCTTCGTGACCTGGCAATATAGCCTATTTTGCGCAAAAAAGTATCGCAAGTGGTAAAAACAACCTAACTCTGTTGTTCACATTAAAGAACGCGCTGGATAGCCTTAACGGAAAACTTCTATGTGTCTCCTAAGACTGTCCAGTGCTTTCGATTCCGCCTCTTAATCCTTGTGATCTGTCATTTAGTTCAAACAACCCAAGCAAAATAATAATGCATATTATATTTCACATGGGATTGAATTAACGAGTAACTAACTGAAGAGAGTAAAAGAGCGGATCGCTCACGATTTTGTCTGCTGACCTCATTTCCTGTCCCTTGGAAAGATTGGCGGAAGAGGCCACAGCCTTCTCGACACCAAACTGCCTCGGGAGTCTTTGTGACAAAGCAGATGGCAACGACGCAGTCTTCACTTTCATCAAATGGATAACGGAGAAAACTTTTTTCCCAACCAATCCGAAACCTCTAACGGTCTGAGAACAGAATCATAAGCAAAACACGTTCACATCCATTTTATAAACAAATTTGTGCCCCGTGATCACACACGCTACAATTTTCACTCCGAGAAGAATTTTACTCCGAACCTCTCCCCTCCCCACCCCCTTGCCAAAAAACTACGACGCAGCACTTCCTTGGCACGAAACTTCAACCACCTCCTTCATTGGGGCGGGGTTGGCTCAGTCGGTAGCGCGCCGGGCTCGTAATCTGTAGTTCCCAGGTTCGAGTCCCAGTTGGGTCAGCGTTGAGATTTATCTCCGCAAAATTCCCCGCCCTGCCCACGGTCAGTAGGGGATAACGATGGGCTTGGAAAGGCCGCCGTCCGCCGGATGGGACGTTAAGCCGTGGCCCCGTGTGCGGGAGAGCCATACCCTGTACACGTTAAAGAACACGCTGGTTGGCCTTGACGGGAGGCTACCATCTGTCTCCCAACAGCCGTTCCAGTGGGTCCTCTCCCCCAACCTTCTCTGAGCCTTCGGGGTCCTTGTGACCTGGCCATTTAGCCCATTGTGTGCAAAAAAGTGCCGCTTAGAGGTAAAACAACCGAACCCAAACGAAAGGTTACAAAGTTTCAGAGAGAATTTGAAAAAACGTAATCTCTATTGTTGAGAGCATATTTTCAAATTTTGGACTAGGATATTAGATAGTTAGATAGTTTTATTATTTTCTCTATTAGTACAATGCGTAAATGATATGACATTAACAGGATATTATTCACTTTATTTAATAACGCATTATGTTTAATAACAAAGTATTTTCAGATTAAAAATGTCAAACTCAGAACCAATCAAATGAGAAAACAATTAATGATTCCAACAGAGTAAAAAACTCGTATTTTGGAATATTGAAGCTAAATAATGATACCCGCTGGAACAGCTGTTGGGAGACAGATGGTAGTCCTCCCGCCAAGGCCATCCAGTGTGTTCTTTAACGATGGGTTGTGTTACCTCTGAGTGGCACTTTTTTGCACACCATGGGCTAAATGGCCAGGTCACATGGACCCCGAAGGCTCAGAGAAGGTTGGGGGAGGGGATCCACTGGAACAGCTGTTGGGTGACAGATGGTAGCCTCCCGTCAAGGCCATCCAGTGTGTTCTTTAACGATGGGTTGTGTTACCTCTGAGTGGCACTTTTTTGCACACCATGGGCTAAATGGCCAGGTCACATGGACCCCGAAGGCTCAGAGAAGGTTGGGGGAGGGGACCGGCTGGAAGAGCTGTTGGGAGACAGATGGTAGCCTCCCGTCAAGGCCATCCAGTGTGTTCTTTAACGATGGGTTGTTTTACCTCTGAGCGGCACTTTTTTTCATACCATGGGCTAAATGGCCAGGTCACATGGACCCCGAAGGCTCAGAGAAGGTTGGGGGAGGGGACCCACTGGAACAGCTGTTGGGAGACAGATGGTAGCCTCCCGTCAAGGCCATCCAGTGTGTTCTTTAACGATGGGTTGTTTTACCTCTGAGTGGCACTTTGTTGCACACCATGGGCTAAATGGCCAGGTCACATTGACCCCGAAGGCTCAGAGAAGGTTGGGAGAGGGGACCCACTGGAACAGCTGTTGGGAGACAGATGGTAGCCTCCCGTCAAGGCCATCCAGTGTGTTCTTTAACGTTGGGTTGTTTTACCTCTGAGCGCACTTTTTTGCACACCATGGGCTAAATGGCCAGGTCACATGGACCCCGAAGGCTCAGAGAAAGTTGGGAGAGGGGACCCGCTGGAAGAGCTGTTGGGAGACAGATGGTAGCCTCCCGTCAAGGCCATCCAGTGTGTTCTTTAACGTGCACAGGTATGACTCTCCCGCACACGGACCACGGTTTAACGTTTCATCCGACGGACGGCGGTCTTCCCAAGCCCATCGGCGTTCCCTACTGACCGTGGGCAGGGAGTTTTGCGCAGATGAATCTCAACACTGACCAAGCTGGGACTGGAACCTGGGAACTACAGATTAAGAGCCTGGCGCGCTGCCCACTGAGCCATCCCCCCCCCCCCCACCCGCCAGTGAAGAGAAAAATGATGACACGGCCTTTGTTTTTAACACGTAATGACAAGTTTAGACAAGCTTTCAAACAAGTCTTAACTCTCTAACTTCTGAGGAACGAGTGCAAATATACAGACATGTGCCAAGAATTTCGACTTCATCTAACTGAAATAGTTTTAAGACTATGACCTCGAGAACTCAATTTTCTTTCCTCCCTGGAATGCTTTTACGAAGACAATTAGCTATTATAACACTTTTCAAAATCGACTGATTGAAAAATCGCCGCACTGACAAACCTCTTGACAACCAAGAAGAAGAGATCATCAACTTACACCTCCCTCTACGAACTTCAAAAAAACTCACCCAATCATTTCCAACTGCCAAGAAGTTGACGATCCCGCCCACTTGATATTATGGCACCGAAACACACGAAGCTAAATTCAAATTCCTCGGCCAACAAAGTGCCAAGATAAAAAGTGGTGAGCATTTATTTCATCCATTTCAGTGATTTCCCGAGTTGGTTGCAGTTGCAAATTGATTTGCTGTTCACGAAGCAAGCAAATGCCAACCCTAATGGCACTTAAGAAGGGAGGGAAGCAAGCCTCGACTCTAGCGCCCTCTGCAGACAGACAACTGAACTCGTTAATTTATTATCAAGTGAGGTCATGTGTGGAGAGAGTGGGTGAGAAAGTTGCAGCATCTTCTCTGGAATTTTCTGCATATCTTCGTGCTCTCCCTTGCACGAAACTCATTACGGAACCACATCAAAAGTGCTCAGCAATCTTGGCCTTTCCTTCTTTTATCTCATTTGCATGTTCAGATTATTATTCTTCTCTTTTTTGAGTATAAACACATTCGTTTTTAATATTCCAAGCTGCGTCCAATGCCTGGTTCTTCTTCGATACATTCTGATCTATTATTCTTGATTTTAGAGATTTTAAATATTCCTTGACGATTTTTTCTATACACACTGTTGTTTAAAATTAAAATAACAATGAGGTATCTCAAAAAGTTCAGTTGTTTTGCCTCTGAGCGGCATATTTTTCGCACACAATGGGCTAAATGACCAGGTCACAAGGACCCAGAGGTTTTTGAGGGAAGGGGACTTACTACAGAGCTGTTAAAAGACAGATGAAAGCTTCTCGTTAAGGCTATTCGGGTTACGTCTATTCTTTAGCGTACATAATATAATTCTCCTGTACAGAAGGGTCCACGGCTTAACGTCCCATCAGACGGACTGCGTTTAAGCTCACTGGTGTCCCTTACTGACCGAGATCAAGGTGGCGTTTAGCGGAGATAAGTATCAACACTGGCCTGCTGGGTTGGGTTGTTTTACCTCAGAGCGGCACTTCTTTTGCACACCATGGGCTAAATGGCCAGGTCACATGGACCCCGAAGGCTCAGAGAAGGTTGGGAGAGGGGACCCACTGGAACAGCTGTTGGGAGACAGATGGTAGCCTCCCGTCAAGAACATCCAGCGTGTTCTTTAACGTTGGGTTGTTTTACCTCTGAGCGGCACTTTTTTTGCACATCATGGGCTAAATGGCCAGGTCACAAGGACCCCGAAGGCTCAGAGAAGGTTGGGGGAGGGGACCCACTGGAACAGCTGTTGGGAGACAGATGGTAGCCTCCTGTCAAGGCCATCCAGTGTGTTCATTAACGTGCACAGGGTGTGGCTCTCCCGCACACAGAGCCACGGCTTAACGTCCCATCCGACGGACGGTAGCGTTTTGAAGCACATCGTTTCCCCTACTGATCGTGAGCAGGGCGGGGAATTTTGAGGAGATAAATCTCAATGCTGACCCAGCTGGGACTCGAACCTGGGAACTACAGATTACGGTTCTTATGAGGGAAAGAGTGAATATTATTATCTTCCACTTGACCACTGCTCTTTTTGAACCACACAGTTTTGGATTCTTTATTCTTCTGTCTCTGCTGCAATAATCTCCCCAAAAAAGAGGAGGGGGGGGGGTGGATTAACTAAGTCGCTAGCACGTCAGGCTCGTATAGATACTACAGATTGCGAGCCTGGCGCGCTACCGACTGAGCCACCCCCGTCCCAGGCCTGCTGGGACTGGAACCAAGGCAACTTGCAGATTACGAGCCTGGAGAGCTACCGGCTGAGCCAAACCATTCTGGCCAAACCCCACCTCCATGGTAAACGTCCTTAAGTATTTAAGTATACCAAGGGACAGTGGTCCCTTCTACCCATGTGTACGCCAGTAGTCTTTCCTCTTTACCCATAAAACAGTTGCCAGTTACCAAATTGAAACGAGGTTTAATTATTAAATATTTCCCTGTCTAAAAATGCTCTCTTAAAAAAATCCACTCTCACTTTTAACTCATGAAACTTTGATAATGTCAAAACCATGTAATCCAAAATTCTTATTCCCCTTTTAACGATTTAATTGAATTATATCATATCAATATGACCCATTCTTAATAAATTAGGATTATTAACATCTTTTATCTATGTGAATGACGTTCCTATTTTTCTTTTTACTGATATCAATTAACCGTAACCGTTTTATCGATCTCCATTGGTTTTAAAATCTTTTTACACCCAATCGTGGGGCGGGGGTGGCTCATTCGGTAGCGCGCCAGGCTCGTAATCTGTAGTTCCCAGGTTCGAGTCCCAGCTTGGTCAGCGTTGAGATTTATCTCCGCAAAATTCCCCGCCCTGCCCACGGTCAGTAGGGGACACCGATGGGCTTGGAAAGGCCGCCGTCCGTCGGATGGGACGTTAAGCCGTGGCCCCGTGTGCGGGAGAGCCATACCCTGTGCACGTTAAAGAACACGCTGGATGGCCTTGACGGGAGGCTACCATCTGTCTCCCAACAGCTGTTCCAGTGGGTCCCCTCCCCCAACCTTCTCTGAGCCTTCGGGGTCCATGTGACCTGGCCATTTAGCCCATGGTGTGCAAAAAAATGCCGCTCAGAGGTAAAACAACCCAACGTTAAAGAACACACTGGATGGCCTTGACTGGAGGCTACCATCTGTCTTCCAACAGCTGTTCCAGTGGGTCCCTCCCCCAATCTTCTCTGAGCCTTCGGGGTCCATGTGACCTGGCCATTTAGCCCATGGTGTGCAAAAAAGTGAAGCTCAGAGGTAAAACAACCCAACCCAACACCCAATCGTTTCGTCGCAGTTGTTTTCTCTAGGTATAATTTTGTTAATGGGAACTGTAATAAAGATGCAGCTCTGATGTTGCCTCCCAGTTTCCAAGGAAACCAAATGATGAAGTTGCAAAAATGCGCCGAAAATGCCACTGGCCATTAACCTAATAGCGCAGGATTCCCGCCGCTATTTATTTCTGCGAACGGTGAAATTTGCAACGTTACAAATGAGTTTACAAGAGAAAGAAGAAAAAAAAAATCGAGTCCAGAACTCAATTCCTTTTCGTTTTTTTTTTTTTGAATAATTATTTTTGTTTTTCTCTACCAACACATTATACTTTCATCTCGATTTGTTTATGCAGCAAACTCCGATTATTTACGTGTGGATTATCGTGCATTAAAAACAAACAAAACAAAAAATATGGAGCATTGATAAAAGTTTTAATTTTGCATAATCGAGACCGGGTGTAGAAAAAAAATTAGGACAGGTGTGGGGGGGGGGAGGCGGGAGGGTAGTACGACAAGCCTCGATCAGCGCGGATCAACGCAACTTTACAGTTTTTTAGTTATTTTGCAAAACTTCTCGCTAAACGGTGCAGTATTGTCGTAGGTTTTAACCTCCCGGCATTTGGGTTGGGTTGTTTTACCTCTGAACGGCACTTTTTTGCACACCATGGGCTAAATGGCCAGGTCACATGGACCCCGAAGGCTCAGAGAAGGTTGGGGGAGGGGACCCACTGAAACAGCTGTTGGGAGACAGATGGTAGCCTCCCGTCAAGGCCATCCAGCGTGTTCTTTAACGTGCACAGGGTATGGCTCTCCCGCACACGGGGCCACGGCTTAACGTCCCATCCGACGGACGGCGGCCTTTCCAAGCCCATCGGTGTCCCCTACTGACCGTGGGCAGGGCGGGGAATTTTGCGGAGATAAATCTCAACGCTGACCCAGTTGGGACTCGAACCTGGGAACTACAGATTACGAGCCTGACGCGCTACCGACTGAGCCACTCCCGCCCCGCCTCCCGTCATAAGTGGACTTTTAAACAACCATTCTTGCAAAACATGCGTGACATATACACTATGCTACAAAAAGTAATCGGACAGTTCCAGTATGGTATTTTAAAAAATATATTTGGGGGAAGGGGGGATTTCATTTTCCCAAAACATAAAAACATTGATAATCAATACGTAAATATTAAATAATTAACTAATGAGCAAATAAAACCAGTGGTACAGTCGCTCAAAAAATATATTCGAACACTATGGTTGTTTATAGAATTCAGAAAAAATATCTGGCAACGATTTTTTTAGAAACGAGTGATCTGGCAACCTTCGTGTCATGTGGCGTGACACGAAGGTTGCCAGATAACTAATTTCTAAAAAAAAATCGTTATTATCATAACATTTAATTATCGTTATCATCATCATCCTCAAGCAGCCATGTACTACGGAGGTCCAACCAGACCGTGCAGTTTAATTCTCCAAACAGATCTGTCCTGAGCTACATCTGCTGCATCCGGCCACTGCACACCAATTCTAGCAAGGTCCTGTTTGACATTGTCTGCCCAACGCATCCTAGGTCTGCCTCTCTTTCTGAGGCCTTTAGACACACTGTTCATAACCTTATTCGCCAATCTATAATTATCCATACGGGCAACATGGCCAAACCAATGGAGTCTCTCTCTGCACAATATGCTGCTTCAAGGGTGTGCAAAAACAGCGCCACTCAGTGGTAAAACAATCCAACGTTAAAGAACATCCTGGATATCCTTGACGGCAGGCTACTATCTGTTTCTCAAACAGTTGAACCAGTCGGTCCCCTCCCCCCAACCTTCTCTGAGCCAACGGGGTACTTGTGACCTAGCTAACTTAGCCCATTGTTTAGCTCATTGTGTGCAAAAACAGCGCCACTCAGTGGTAAAACAATCCAACGTTAAAGAACATCCTGGATGTCATTGATGGGAGGCTACTATCTGTTTCTCAAACAGTTGAACCAGTTGGTCCCCTCCCCCAACCTTCTCTGAGCCTACGGGGTCCTTGTGACCTGGCTACTTAGCCCATTGTTTAGCTAATTGTGTGCAAAAACAGCGCCACTCAGTGGTAAAACAATCCAACGTTAAAGAACATCCTGGATATCCTTGATGGCAGGCTACTATCTGTTTCTCAAACAGTTGAACCAGTCGGTCCCCTCCCCCCAACCTTCTCTGAGTCTACGGGGTCCTTGTGACCTAGCTAACTTAGCCCATTGTTTAGCTCATTGTGTGCAAAAACAGCGCCACTCAGTGGTAAAACAATCCAACGTTAAAGAACATCCTGGATATCCTTGACGGGAGGCTACTATCTGTTTCTCAAACAGTTGAACCAGTCGGTCCCCTCCCCCCAACCTTCTCTGAGCCTACGGGGTCCTTGTGACCTAGCTAACTTAGCCCATTGTTTAGCTCATTGTGTGCAAAAACAGCGCCACTCAGTGGTAAAACAATCCAACGTTAAAGAACATCCTGGATGTCCTTGACGGGAGGCTACAATCTGTTTCCCAAACAGTTGAACCAGTGGGTCCCCTCCCCCCAACGTTCTCTGAGCCTACGGGGTCCTTGTGACCTGGCTACTTAGCCCATTGTTTAGCTCATTGTGTGCAAAAACAGCGCCACTCAGTGGTAAAACAATCCAACGTTACAGAACATCCTGGATGTCCTTGATGGGAGGCTACAATCTGTTTCTCAAACAGTTGAACCAGTCGGTCCCCTCCCCCCAACGTTCTCTGAGCCTACGGGGTCCTTGTGACCTGGCTACTTAGCCCATTGTTTAGCTCATTGTGTGCAAAAACAGCGCCACTCAGTGGTAAAACAATCCAACGTTACAGAACATCCTGGATGTCCTTGATGGGAGGCTACAATCTGTTTCTCAAACAGTTGAACCAGTGGGTCCCCTCCCCCCAACCTTCTCTGAGCCTACGGGGTCCTTGCGACCTGGCTATTTAGCCCATTGTGGGCAAAAAAGTGAAGCTTAGAGTTAACAAAACTCAATCCTAAGTAATGAAACAAAATGTCACGTCTTTTAACAGAACCCTCGCTCACTTTCCATTAGCTTACTTTTTTGTTTCCGAATCTGTTTGTGATTCTTTCTATAACAATTGACATTTCAATAATAAGAACAATGTTTGCTTAACTAAAACCTCCGTTTTCCCCTCCCAATAATCAATTCTTCTTTCGTTTTCGGTGGCACGAGCATCAGCCATATCAGAGTAAACAATTTCTATTAATCACCAACCTCAACCATTCTCATAGTCGTAGCACGCAAGAAACGAAAAAAAAAGTATGCGTGTGCAGTCGTTCGCCAGGCTCATGATTCTCCAATCTCTTAATACTGACAAACTTCCTAATGAAAGCAGAATACAGAGTTACAAAGTAAATATGTCATTATTCGGTGCAGTCCCTGTTTAGCCAGCCAGGTTGGGTTGGGTTGTTTTACCTCTGAGCGACACTTTTTTGCACACCATGGGCTAAATGGCCAGGTCACATTGACCCCGAAGGTTCAGAGAAAGTTGGAGGAGGGGACCCACTGGAACAGCTGTTGGGAGACAGATGGTCGCCTCCCGTCAAGGCCATCCAGCGTGTTCTTTAACGTGCACAGGGTATGTCTCTCCCGCACACGGGGCCACGGCTTAACGTCCCATCCGACGGACGGCGGCCTTTCCAAGCCCATCGGTGTCCCCTACTGACCGTGGGCAGGGCGGGGAATTTTGCGGAGATAAATCTCAACGCTGACCCAGCTGGGACTCGAACCTGGGAACTACAGATTACGAGCCTGGCGCGCTACCGACTGAGCCACCCCCGCCCCCTTAGCCAGCCAGTGATTCAGTTCTAAATGCACTGACCATTCTTGCAACTGCATCGTCCATAGACATGATGGATTTTTAAGTACACTATACTGCAAAAATTAACTTGATACTTCAATTGAATTGAAAGACACTTTCGAAATTCCTTCACTTTAAAAATGGAGCGGGGTGGCTCAGTCGGTAGCGCGTCAGGCTCGTAATCTACAGTTCCCAGGTTCGAGCCCCAGCTGAGTCAGCGTTGAGATTTATCTCAGCAAAATTCCCCGCCCTGCCCACAGTCAGTAAAGGACAACGATGGGCTTGGAAATGCCGCCGTCCGTCGTATGGGACGTTAAGCCGTGGCCCCGTGTGCGGGAGAGCCATACCCTGTGCACGTTAAAGAACACGCTGGATGGCCTTGACGGGAGACTACCATCTGTCTCCCAACAGCTGTTCCAGTAGGTCCCCTCCCCCAACCTTCTCTGAGCCTTCGGGGTCCTTGTGACCTGGCCATTTAGCCCATGGTGTGCAAAAAAGTGCCGCTCAGAGGTAAACAACCCAACCAAAGTAATGTTGTCTTCACCGCATCAAAAGGATCTCTTTTGTCTAAACTTGCATTTACACCACATTTCGTGTCACAACATTATCCTTTAATTTTAAGGTCCGGAATATTTATCAGGAAGCTTAGGATTCCGTTCCTCTCCTCCCAAATCTTAATGTTTCGGCTAACAACTCGCTCCTTGGAATAATAAAGATATTTTAACGAACTTCGAAAGAGGAAACAAAGTTTCAACTATCACAATTAAGAGTCTGCAACGCACATCGTGCTGCCTTTAATTAACGTTGAACTGATGCTGCTCCCACTATAGACCAAACACAAAATTTAAAAAAGTAAAACAACCCCGTTCATTACGGAAATCATTTCGCCAACTTTCTCTCTTCAACCTCCGCTAATTGTCGAACCGCGTGCTTCGCTTCAGCCTCACGCTCCAAAAGAAGTCGGAAGTTTTCTCCAATTCTGCAGCAGCACACATTCCATTTCCGGTCACGTGGCTACAGCGAACGACAATGCCCGCCGCCGCCAGGAGGGCAGACGATGTGGCGGGTCCATCACCTCACCTCATCACACCCACCGTTGCCAAAGCAACAACAGTTGTTTAATTCATTACAGAACCCAGCCAAGTGTGGATGCGGGATGGAGATGATCCTTCTCTTCCTTCCAGGGATCTCTCTCCTCCCTCTCTTCCATTTCCTCCGTCGACCTCATTACCCACACGTCTCTAGAGTTGTTGCACGCGCTTCATCTTCTTCCTCATCCTCCACTTGCGAGGATGAAGCGCTCGAGCCTGCAAAGGAACCCACTTCCAATTGTGAGGTCCTGTCATCTTGGTCCAGTTACAGGATTCATTCTGTGATCTGCTCTTGCATCCAGATGTTTTTGAAAAGAATTATTTTAAAAACAGAAAGCTTAATAACCATAAATTTTTCAGAAATATTAATTATGTTATCTGAAGCAAGAGCTCTCAAAAGACAGATGTCCATTTTTTCTCGCATAATTTTTGTTGAAATGGGTTTTGAAGTACTCCAAGCGGTCATCTCTCTCAGCTGATGAACTGTAGCAGCTCTGTTTCGTCGTACAGTTCGTGCCAACAAACACCTGTCCCTGTCTGTTAGAGACTATTTATTCCCGTCCGTCGGATAGGACGTTAAACCGTGGCCCCTTGTTGGGTTGGGTTGTTTTACCTCTGAGTGGCACATTTTTGCACAAAATGGGCTAAATTATCAGGTCACATGGACCCCGAAGGCTCAGAGAAGGTTGGGGGAGGGGACCCACTGGAACAGCTGTTGGGAGACAGATGGTAGCCTCCCGTCAAGGCCATCCAGTGTGTTCTTTAACGTACACAGGGTATGATCTCCCGCACACGGGGCCACGGTTTAACGTCCCATTAGACGGACGGCGGCCTTTCCAAGCCCATCGGTGTCCTCTACTGACCGTAGGCAGGGCGGGAATTCTGCGGAGATAAATCTAAACGCAACCCAGTTGGGACTCGAACCTGGGAACTGCAGATTACGAGCCTGGCGCGCTACCGACTGAGCCATCCCCGCCCCTTGTGCGGGAGCGCCATACTCCACGCACGTTAAAGAACACGCTGGATGGCCTTGACGGGAGGTTACCCTATGTCTCCCAACAGCTGTCTAGTGGGTCTCCTCCCTCAACCTTCTCTGAGCCGTCAGGTTCTTGTGACCATTTAGTGAATTGTATTGCAAAAAAGTGCCGCTCAGAGGTAAAACAACCCAACCCGTTTTACTGAAAATGGCGGATATATTTGTTTAATTTTTTTTTCACTCTCGGTGTGTTCGTCTCCGCCGGATGATCAAGAGAGGTTAATGGAAGAGGCTGCGGAATGAGGATGCGAATCCAATGGATCGAAACAAATGGCGTAGCAGATGGAGAGGATGCGGTTCACTGGGTGTGCGATGAGACGTGTGCAGACGAACCAATGGATCGGTTGGAGAGATCAGAAATGTTGCTCTCGGTTTCTTTTGGCTATTAAATAAATGAGTGATCTGGCGACCTTCGTGTCACGTGACACGAAGGTCGCCAGTTCACTAAGTTCTAAAAAAAATCGTTGCCAGATATTTTTTCTGAATTCTGTAATCATCCGTAGTGTTCGGATACTTTTTTGAGCGACTGTAGGTGGTCATATTATTTTGATACTATATCGTGTGGGCTCACTCACAGAAATATTGAGCGTGTGCAGTTACCGTTCACAGCAAACTGGAGCGTGTAACTGCACACGCTCCAGTTTGCTGTGAACAGTAACTGGGGCGTGTACAGTTGCTGTACACGCTGCAGATATTTTTCCTGAATTCTGTAATCACGTGACACGAAGGTTGCCAGATCACTATATTTCTAAAAAAAAATCGTTGCCAGATATTTTTTTCTGAATTCTGTAATCAACCATGCTGTTCGGATACTTTTTTGAGCGACTGTAGCGTGCCAGGCCCGAAATCTATAGTTCCAGGTTCGAGTCCCACTTCGGCTAGGTTTGATATTTATTTCCTCTAAATCCCACCTTTCCCTTGGTCAGGAAGACAAAGATGGGTTTTGAAAGGCTGCTGTCCGTCGGGTAGAAAGTTAAGCTCTGGCACCGTATGCAGGAAAGCCATACCCTGTGCTGAGGCGGGGGTGGCTCAGTCGGTAGCGTGCCAGGCTCGTAATCTGCAGTTCCCAGGTTCGAGTCCCAGCTGGGTCAGCGTTGAGATTTATCTCTGCAAAACTCCCTGCCCTGCCCATGGTCAGTAGGGGATACCGATGAGCTTGGAACGGGCGCCGTCCGTCGGATGGAACGTTAAGCAATGGTCCGTGTGCGGGAGAGCCATACCCTGTGCACGTTAAAGAACACGCTGGATGGCCTTGACTGGCAGCTACCACCTGTCTCCCATCAGGTTCCAGTGGGTCCCCTCCCCCACATTCTCTGAGAATTTGGGGTCCATGTGACCTGGACATTTAGCCCATGGTGTGCATAAAAGTGCCGGTCAGAGGTAAAACAACCAACCAACCATACCCTGTGCACGTTAAAGAACACGCTGGATGGCCTTGACGGGAGGCTACCACCTGTCTCCCAACAGTTGTTCCAGTGGGTCCCCTCCCCCACCTTCTCTGAGCCTTCGGGATACATGTGACCTGGACATTTAGCCCATGGTGTGCATAAAAGTGCCGCTTAGAGGTAAACCAACCAACCATATCCTGTGCACGTTAAAGAATAAGCTGGGTGGCTTTAACAGGAGTCTACCATCTGTCTTTCAACATCTATCCAGTGGATCCTCTTTCTTTAACCTCCCCCGAGTCCTCGAAGTCCTTATGACTAAACATTTAGCCCATGGTATAGAAAAAAAAAGTACCGCTCCGAAATAAAACGACTACCCCCCCGCCCCCCGGGCAGCATTTTTTGCGCTCAATGGACTAAATGGCCAGTTCGGAAGAACCATAAGGGCTCAGAGAAGGTTGGGGGAAGTTGACTCACTAGACAGCTGTGAGGAAAAAGCTGGATGCCTCCGCAAAAACCATCCAGGGTGTTCTTTAATGTGCAAAGGGTATGGCTCTTCTAGACACACGGTCCACGGCTTTACGTCCCATCCGACGGATGGCATCTTTTCTAGGTCTAATTGCGTCACCTTTATTACACGGCTCAGAAGGAAAATTAGTAGAGACAATTCTCAACAGAATACCGATGAGGCTCGAACCGCAGAAGGGCAGCTGCGAGACTGAGACACTACCGACTGAGCTTGCATACTGCAATATCAGGGCGGGGGTGGCTCAGTCGGTAGCGCGCCAGGCTCGTAATCTGTAGTTCCCAGGTTCGAGTCCCAGCTGGGTCAGCGTTGAGATTTATCTCCGAAAAATTCCCCGCCCTGCCCACGGTCAGTAGGGGACACCGATGGGCTTGGAAAGGCCGCCGTCCGTCGGATGGGACGTTAAGCCATGGTTCCGTGTGCGGGAGAGACATACCCTGTGCACGTTAAAGAACACGCTGGTTGGCCTTGACGGGAGGCTACCATCTGTCTCCCAACAGCTGTTCCAGTGGATCCCCTCCCTTAACCTTATCTGAGCCTTCGGGGTCCATGTGACCTGGCCATTTAGCTCATGGTGTGCAAAAAAGTGCGGCTCAGAGGTAAAACAACCCAACGTTACAGAACACGCTGGATGGCTTAACGGGAGGCTACCATCTGTCTACCAACAGCTATTTCAGTGGGTCCCCTCCCCCAACCTTCTCTGAGCCTTCGGGGTCCATGTGACCTAGCCATTTAGCCCATGGTGTGCAAAAAAGTGCCGCTCAGAGGTAAAACAACCCAACATTAAAGAACACGCTGGATGGCCTTGACGGGAGGCTACCATCTGTCTCCCAACAGTGGTTCCAGTGGGTCCCCTCCCCCAACATTCTCTGAGCCTTCGGGGTCCATGTGACCTAGCCATTTAGCCCATGTGTGCAAAAAAAAAAGTGCCGCTCAGAGGTAAAACAACCCAACATTAAAGAATACGCTGGATGGCCTTGACGGGAGGCTACCATCTGTCTCCCAACAGCTGTTCCAGTGGCTCCCCTCCCCCAACCTTCTCTGAGTCTTCGGGGTCCATGTGACCTGGCCATTTAGCCCATGGTGTGCAAAAAAGTGCCGCTCAGAGATAAAACATCTCAACCCAACTACAATATTACATAATAATATCCATATTATTTTTTTCAGGTATCAACTTTCATATGCTGAAAAAATTTACCACTGGAATAATTTTTGGTATGCTCAATCAATAGGTCCTTAATTACAGGAAGATTTTCATATAAATTTGAATAAAAGGAAAAGGGTACTCTTTTATGTTGGTGTAAAATCTAGGTACAAAATGCGTTGTTCATTGAAAAATATAATAACGTGTAATTTTAATTTTTCGTCCAAAATATTGTTTTGTGGTAAAGAATCACAGGATAAGTCCGGTAAACATCATCCTCCTCCTCCTCCTCCTCAAGCAGCCATGGGCTACGGAGGTCCAACCAGACCGTGCAATTTAGTTCTCCAAGCAAGTCTATCCTGAGCTACATCTACTGCATCTGGCCACTGCACACCAATTCTAACAAGGTCCTGTTTGACATTGTCTGCCCACCGCATTTAGGTCTCCCCTTCTTTCTGAGGCCTTTAGGCACACTGTTCATAACCCTATTCGCCAATCTATAATTATTCATACGGGCAACATGGCCAAACCAACGGAGTCTCTCTCTGCACAATATGCTGCTTAAAGGAGGTTGCAAACTCCTTTGCCTAACCTCATCATTAGTTACAAAGTTGAACCACCTAATGCCCAAGATACTGCGTAAGCATCTGGAATCAAAAGCATCTAGTTTCCTGTTATCTTGTTTACAAAGTGTCCAAGTTTCACTACCATAACTAACCCTAGAAAGAACCAAACTATTATACAGTCTAATTTTAGTCTTTAGGTGTATACGCCTATTTTTCCACACTCTCCATAGATTCTTAAAAGTCCCGGCAGCAATCCCTATTCGTCTGTTAATCTCATGCAGCACATCACCGTTATCTGTTACATAGCTCCCAAGATAATTAAACTGTGACACCTGCTCAAGACTGCAACCATTCAGATTAACTGAATCACAGCCTGCCTGACCAATTTTCATCACTTTAGTTTTTTCTCTGTTTATAACCAAACCTACTCTACTACCAGTCTCATCAACCGCTCGAATGAAAGAGTTCATCTCATCAACATCATTTGCCAAAAGGGCTAAATCATCAGCATAATCTGAATCAGAAATTTTCGTATCTCCAGGCCATTTAAGGCCAAAATCTTTCCCTTGAAGTGAATTTCGCATAACATAATCAATAACCAAGCTAAAGAGAAAAGGAGATAAAATGCACCCTTGTCGAACACCAGAAGTAATGCTAAACCAATTGCTACAAGCCTTACCAACTCTCACACACGACTCAGTGTTATTATAGAGAGCTTTCATTATGTTAACTAACTTGTCTGGTATACCATATGATCTCACAATCAACCACAAATTATGACGATCAACAGAGTCGAAAGCTTTTTTGAAATCAACAAAGCTAGCAACCAAAGGTTTCTGAAACTCTAAACATTTCTCAAGAATCTGCCTAAGTGAAAATATCTGATCCACACATCCCCTACCACTTCTGAATCCACATTGCTCATCACGCAATTGACTGTCAACCAGATTCTTAATTCTATTAAGCACAATCATGGAAAGAACTTTACCTGGAACAGAGAGTAGGCTGATACCCCTGTAGTTATCACAAGAACTGCGATCACCTTTTTTGAAAATAGGGATAACAATAGCTCTGGTAAAATCCTTAGGAACCATGCCTTTATCATAAAAGATATTCAGAATTTCAGTCATCCAAGTGGTAACCGAAACATTCCCAGCTCTAAGCATTTCCGTAGTAATTTCATCTACCCCTGGGGATTTATGAAGTTTAAGTTTAGAAACAGCCAAAATAACTTCAGATTGTGTTATAGGGCCAACATTAAAGCCACCAATGCATCTATCATCATTGCAAACAATGGGAGTAGAACTAACTACATTGTTTAGAACATCACTGAAATGCTCAGTTCACCTAGCCATGACAGAATCCTCCCCTTACCTTGTTTATCCTTCAATCCCTGTATACCTGTCCGTTTTCTACCACACAAAACATTAACTATCTGGTACAGCTCTCTGCTGTTGTGCTATCTAACTGCTTCCTCGGCTTTGTCAGCCAAACCATCAATCCAAAGATTCTTATCAGCAGCTAACTGATCCTTTACAAGTTTATTAAGTTCTCTGTAATGCTTTCTATTAGGACTAGTAGGGTATTGATTAAGGGCATTCCTGCAGTTCTTTCTTTCCGAAATAAGCTCAAGTGCCTTATCACTCAGATAATTTTGCCTCTTCTGCTCCTTTTCTCCTAAAAGAGTACTGTTAGTGTCCAAAAAAGCCTGTTTAAAATGATCCCATTCTTCCTCAACTTCGGTAGTAAGCAAACCATGACTGTCATAATGACTAAGTAACCTATCATGGTAAGCTTTAGCTATAACTGGGTCTTTCAGAGCTTCAGTATTAAAAGTAAATTTTTTTACCCTAGCACAACACTTTTTAAGTTTAAGTTGCAACACACTTTTAACAAGGTAATTGTCAGATCCAATTTCAGCTCCCCTATATGCCCTGGTATTCCTAACAGAACTAGCCCATTTGCTGTTCATTAATATGTAATCAATCATATTCTTATGCAGCCCATCAGGTGAAACCTGTGTACTTATGTATGTCGCGGTGTTTGTAATAAGTGTTAGTTATTCTGAATCCATTGAGTTTACTTACCTGTAGGAGACGTTGCCCAGTGCCATTGCAGCTACCAATACCAAAAGGGCCTATTACTCCTCCCCAAAGGTCAGAGTCAGTACCAACTTTGGCATTGAAGTCACCTAGAACAAGGGTAATATCTCCTTTCTTGACAGAATTCAAAATATCCTGAAGTTGTCCATAAAACCTATCCTTCTCATCCTCATCGGCATCCTCAGTGGGGGCATAACAGCAGATAACATTCAAGTCTTTAACGCTTGTCTGAAATTTTGCTGTAAGAAACCTTTCATTAATGCACTCATATCCTAGAAGAGCATCGTTAGCGTGTCTGCTGAGAAGCAGACCCACGCCTTGGTGATGCTTATTGTCGTCCCTCCCTGAAAAGAGAAATTTAAGATTATTTTTAAGAATCTGACCTTTATCTGTCCATCTGGTCTCTTGCAAGCCTAGAATATCCAAATTATAACGGTGGAATTCTTGTGCGAGGACATCAAGAGAAAAAGCTCTGTGCAGAGTCCTCACATTCCAACTACCTATGGAGAGAAAATGGTTAGTGGGATGTTTAAAGAAACTATGTTTATTGAGAGAGGGAATGCCGACAATATCAAACAGCCCCCTAATCGCAGACATGGGGCAAAGACCCGTTCCCCCACTACTAAAGGCTGAAGCCCTCATGAAATAATGAGCTGAAAAAAATTGGTTTTGCCATGAGGGGGATTCGATATAACATCACACAAGACGAGAAAGGGTTAGCCATTGGTGGTGTAGTGGTTACAATAACAACCATATTTCCTAGAGATGTGAGTTCGAATCCAACTCGTAGCGAAAACCATTTTTTTCAGCTCATTATTTCATATTGTCTTGTTTCGAACTCGCTCACCTGGAGATATGGAGCTCGCACCGGTTTGTGTGGCACATCTTAACAACACCGGTTTGTGTGGCACATCTTAACAACACCGGTTTGTGTGGCACATCTTAATACCGGTTTGTGTATCACATCTTAACACCGGTTTGTGTGGCACATCTTAACAACACCGGTTTGTGTGGCACATCTTAACAACACCGGTTTGTGTGGCACATCTTAACAACACCGGTTTGTGTGGCACATCTTAACAACACCGGTTTGTGTGGCACATCTTAACAACACCGGTTTGTGTGGCACATCTTAACACCAGTTTGTGTGGCACATCTTAACAACACTGGTTTGTGTGGCACATCTTAACAACACCGGTTTGTGTGGCACATCTTAACAACACCGGTTTGTGTGGCACATCTTAACAACACCGGTTTGTGTGGCACATCTTAACAACACCGGTTTGCGTGGCACATCTTAACAACACCGGTTTGCGTGGCACATCTTAACAACACCGGTTTGCGTGGCACATCTTAACAACACCGGTTTGCGTGGCACATCTTAACAACACCGGTTTGCGTGGCACATCTTAACAACACCGATTTGCGTGGCACATCTTAACAACACCGGTTTGCGTGGCACGTCTTAACAACACCGGTTTGAGTGGCACATCTTAACAACACCGGTTTGTGTGGCACATCTTAACAACACTGGTTTGCGTGGCACATCTTAACAACACCGGTTTGTGTGGCACATCTTAACAACACCGGTTTGCATGGCACATCTTAACAACACCGGTTTGTGTGGCACATCTTAACAACACCGGTTTGTGTGGCACATCTTAACAACACCGGTTTGTGTGGCACATCATAACAACACCGGTTTGTGTGGTACATCTTAACACCGGTTTGTGTGGCACATCTTAACAACACCGGTTTGCGTGGCACATCTTAACAACACCGGTTTGTGTGGCACATCTTAACAACACTGGTTTGCGTGGCACATCTTAACAACACCGGTTTGAGTGGCACATCTTAACAACACCAGTTTGTGCAGCACATCTTAACAACACCGGTTTGCATGGCACATCTTAACAACACCGGTTTGTGTGGCACATCTTAACAACACCGGTTTGTGTGGCACATCTTAACAACACCGGTTTGTGTGGCACATCATAACAACACCGGTTTGTGTGGTACATCTTAACACCGGTTTGTGTGGCACATCTTAACAACACCGGTTTGTGTGGCACATCTTATCAACACCGGCACAAGAACTAATAAGCTGACAGTAGATCGTGTATGGATATGCGATGTTCCAGGTAAAACATTACCCATTACCGTCTCCATTTGAGAATATGCCCAGTTGGCATAAGTAAAAACATATAACAAGCAAACTACCCGTGGGTGGTCCTCTAGAGGCTAACATAAAACACAAGCTAAAAATAGCATATATCAGCTCTGTCCAACTAGGATTTTTGTGGCCCCGCGAACAAAATCCAGTTTTTACTTGGAATTTTAAATAAATATCTATAATTCACATTATAATTTTTTGTCAACTTATATTACTTTACTTGATATGCAATCTTCAACTTACTCATTTTATTTGCAATTATTATTGCATTATTTCAACTTGCTCATTTTATTCTTATTGCCCAACAACTACGGCTACAATGCTCCCATTAAATTTATTAACTATTTCACAAGGTTTAAAAAATTTACATTGGTTTATTATTACTTATTATTTTTCGTATAAATAAAATAATTTTTTGAGGTGAGTGAATGAATTGACTTTTCAATTACCTATCCTATTCTTTTTTTGGTCCGCGAAATATTGGTAAAAGGAAAAATGGCCCGCAAAATATTGGCGAAAGGAAACATGGCCCGCAAAATATTGGCGAAAGGAAAAAAATGGCCCGCAAAATATTGGCGAAAGGAAAAAATGGCCCGCAAAATATTGGAGAAAGGAAACATGGCCCACAAAATATTGGCGAAAGGAAACATGGCCCACAAAATATTGGCGAAAGGAAACATGGCCCGCAAAATATTGGCGAAAGGAAAAATGGCCCGCAAAATATTGGCGAAAGGAAAAATGGCCCGCAAAATATTGACGAAAGGAAACATGGCCCGGGAAATATTGGCGAAAGGAAACATGGCCCGCGAAATATTGGCGAAAGGAAACATGGCCCGCAAAATATTGGCGAAAGGAAACGTGGCCCGCAAAATATTGGCGAAAGGAAACGTGGCCCGCAAAATATTGGCGAAAGGAAACGTGGCCCGCAAAATATTGGCGAAAGGAAATGTGGCCCGCAAAATATTGGCAAAAGGAAACATGGCCCACAAAATATTGGCGAAAGGAAAAATGGCCCGCAAAATATTGGCGAAAGAAAACATGGCCCGCAAAATATTGACGAATGGAAAAATGGCCCGCAAAATATTGACAAAAGGAAAAATGGCCCGCAAAATATTGGCGAAAGGAAACATGGCCCGTAAAATATTGGCGAAAGGAAAAATGGCCCGCAAAATATTGGCGAAAGGAAACATGGCCCGCAAAATATTGGCGAAATGAAACATGGCCCGCAAAATATTGGCGAAATGAAACATGGCCCGCAAAATATTGGCGAAATGAAACATGGCCCGCAAAATATTGGCAAAAGGAAGCATGGCCCACGAAATATTAGCGAAAGGAAACATGGCCCGCAAAATATTGGCGAAAGGAAAAATGGCCCGCGAAATATTGGCGAAAAAAAAAATGGCTCACGGTCTCAGAGAAGTTGGACAGCACTGGCATATATCATGCACGAGAGACCTAAAACGAGTAGCTTTCCTCAGAGAAAGCCATCATTTTAGGACTCTTATATTTTAAATATTCGTGGAAAGGGTCCAGTCACAACCTGTCCAATTGTTCTCATTTGTCTGTAGCCAACACGAGTGCACCGATCACTAATCACTTCTTCCGTAGTAGTCCTACACATGCCCTATATAAGTCACCGATTTTCGTGGCCAGCAGTGTAGATCTGTGAAGAATGGAAATATCTTTAATCTTATCAGGGATTCGAACCCAGGTATATCAGAAATTCCTAAAAACAATTCAAATTTCTGAACTCAATGGAATTCAGGATCCTTTCTCAGATGGGGCATGAGGGGATTTTTGATTAAAAACTGTGAATTTTTCGAAAACGAGGTCCTCACATGAAAACTAAAACCTGTTTTTATATTTATAATAATAAAAAAAATAAATACCCCCTCAAGCAGCTGCTTGCCACAGAGGTCTGACAGGAGGCTGTCAGTTGATATGCCATAGTAGAAGGTCTAAGAGGATGGCAGGCTCTCAGCAGAAAAACGACACAGACAGCCATACCTCCCCGATGCTCGAACCCAGGTCCCTTAGATCAGTAGCCAAGCGCGCTAACCACTATTTACTTATTTATTATTTATAATAATATTCGCATATCATGGTAAATATAGTAGTAAAATTATGTAGTATATAAAAATATAAAAACTCTAAATACATACACAAGAAACACCAGATTTTATCTCTCAATTTCGATTTTAATTACATTAGCATGGTTTGCGGTCGCGGTTTATCTGTCCGTTGTTACGGTTACAGTTTGTCTCTACTTTTTAATCTTTTTTCTAAAATTTATCATCAAACATTTTTGAAATCTATGCTGCCATTCTCGAGCCTTCTGCTCCCATGACGAAACTACACATTGATTAAAAGAAATTAATTTTAATGCAAAAAAAAAAAAACTGTTTCCCGTAAATTAATTTGAATATTTTCTTCCAATAAGATTACACGAAAACAACTTTTTGGAACAAATTTCACGGAAGAAAAAAAAAATTCTAATCATGCTTTCGCGAAATTCATTTTAATTAACCTTTTATAAACAAAAAGCTTCTTTTGGGAAATTAATTTCTAAATTGTTTACTTTACATGCAGAATTTTTAAAACTTGAATCCCAAAATATTTTTAAAACGCGTTTGCAACAAAAAAAAATTGGCTCTCTCTGAAAATTTAATTAACAGAATTAACATTTCCGAATCTAAGTTTCTCAAAGAACGTTAAAAAGTCCCAAATACGAGGGTCACTCAGAAAGTAGCGTCCACAATTGTTTTAAGGATCAGTATTTATTCCATATCATTGTTACTTGTAGAATAGGGGCATGGATGATTCAGTCTGTAACGTCCCAAGCTCGTAATTTGCAGTTCCGAGGTTCGAGTCCCAGCTGGTCCAGCGTTAAGATTTATCTCCGGAAAATTCCCCAGCCTGCCCTCGGTCAATTGGGGACACAGATGAGCTTGAAAAAGTCTTTCTCCGTCGGATGGAACGTTAAGCCGTGGCCCCGTGCGCGAGAGAGATTTAAAGATTTGCGGAATATACCCTGCGCACGTTAAAGAGCATGTTAGATAGCCTCGATGGGAGGCTACCATCTGTCTTCTAAGAGTTGTTCAGTGGGTCCCCTTTCCAGCAACCTTCTCAAAGCCCTCGGGATCCTTGTGGCCTGGTCATTTAACCCATTTGGTGCAAAAAGGTGGCACTCAGCGGTAAAACACTGCAATCCAACATGTACAGTATGTAGGTAGATCATTTAGAAACCTAATCCTAAAATTTTTTACGATCCCCCCCCCCCCCCCCCCCCCCCCCGTGCCCCATCTCAAAACAAGGTTCTGTATTCCTTTACTGCTGTGAAGGAAGATGTGAAGTTAGAACGTCTGATGCAGATATCTGCTTTGGCCCATAGAACATCTGTATTACAAAGAGCAGCATCAATCCCTTACACATTCTATTAATCTCTTGCGGATGTTTCCAACAGTTTCCTTCTCACTCTCTAAGAATTCATTAACCTCCCATTGCTTCGACCGATGTCCATAACGGCTGCCATCTTTGATTGATGCTACAACAGCGTCACCTGTATGAAGACGAAGTAATGATGAAAAGAAATGAGAAAGATGGATCTCACTTCTATTTTTTTCTACAGCGTCCAAATAACAATGCTGTAGAATAAATATTTCCATTTGCAGAGTTAATCCCTTACGTTTACGAGAGTTACTACAGACAAAAACTGAAACATACGCACGTTATGTCAGTAGAGAGTGAAATTCAAAGTTCCGTAACTTCTTAAATTAAAAAACTTCTTAAAAAAAATCTTCAAAAAAAAATTATTTTGTTGGTAAAATGTAACTAAAGATAAATTAAAGATCTCAATAAAATTTATTTAAATCTCGATTTTCAATAATGTTCTCCCAATATTTAAAGATTTGCTAAAGCTGCAATATTTAACAGAACAATGCCAAATGTAAGAAACTTACACAAAACGAATATTCAAAGAATTATTTACAGAAATTTCTAATTTTCCTTTAATCTATTAAATGGTTTGAAATAACACTTTTTTTTTTAATTTTAATCGGCCATTGAAATAAATTCTTATACCCGGCATTGCTCCAAATTTTCACCACATTTCTGAGATCTATGACCCAAAATAACCCCAGCAACCAATTTTCAGCTCTCTAGCACCGTTAGATTAAAATTTGACCTTTGACCTCGAAGAACCCACCGAATCCGAAATTTTACAACGTTTACGAGATTTACACCCCCTAGACACCATTTTTTCACGTACTATACTTTTCTAGTACTTATTACATATATATTTTCCTAGTACTTATAGATTAAGGTTTGACCTCTGCATGGCCACCATTTGACCTTAAAGGACAGGTCAGAGGTCAGATTTCGGACTTTTCCCAAGATCTAGGATCCAGATTACCCTTAGGTGAAAACTTTTCGAGCTCTACCATTTCTGCATCATAATTAAAATTAGCGTTATCCTGTCCGAGCGAGAAAGGTCCAGGTCACCAGGACCCCCAAGAACACAATTTTGTGTATCATCCTTCAGTCAATCACACAAAATTGTCCATATATATCAGGTGGTACAGTCGCTCAAAAAAGTATCCGAACACTACGGTTGATTACAGAATTCAGAAAATATATCTGGCAACCTTCGTGTCACGTGACACGAAGGTTGCCAGATCACTAATTTCTAAAGAAAATCGTTGCCAGATATTTTTTGAATTCTGTAATCAACCAGAGCGTTCGGATATTTTGTAATATATATAATGCGTATGATATATAATGCAATGAATATGGAGCGTGTGCGGGTTACCGTTCACAGCAAACTGGAGCGGTTGCGGTTAATGTTCACAGCACATTGAATCGTGTGAGCTCACAAAGACCTGGATCGTGTGGGCCCACTCACAGAAATATTGAGCGTGTGCAGTTACCGTTCACAGCAAACTGGAGCGGTTGCGGTTAATGTTCACAGCACATTGGATCGTGTGAGCTCACAAAGACCTGGATCGTGTGGGCTCACTCACGGAAATATTGAGCGTGTGCAGTTACCGTTCACAGCAAACTGGATCGTGTGCAGTAACTGCACACGCTCCAGTTTGCTGTGAACGGTAACTGGAGCGTGTACTGTTGCTGTACAGATATTTTTTCTGAATTCTGTAATCAACCAGAGTGTTTGGATACTTTTTTGAGCGACTGTACACAATGGTTACTGTAATTGTATCCTAGATCTGTTCAGTTCATGTAAATAAACACAAATAAATAAATAAACAAATAAATAAGTCAAATAAATAATCTTGCCCCCCCCCCCTCCCCCAATGAGTGTCGAAGCCCAGTCGAGTTTGTGCGAGGTAATTTCCCACTGTAACTTTTGATAACGAAAAAATGCTCACAAATGCAGTAAGAGTCGTTTAACCTTTTGCCTTGTCAAAATAACGCATCGAAAGTGCTGGACAGATTTGAAAGAAAATTCGTTTTTTTTACCAGTGGTAAAACGAAAACAAGCAAAGCCACACTCACTTCGACATGCCATTCCTCTGAGAGTGAATCATGGCGCTGTTTCTACCAATCCCATTGCTCCTT
Organism: Ryuthela nishihirai; assembly: GCA_038380435.1. Lineage (NCBI taxonomy): Eukaryota > Metazoa > Arthropoda > Arachnida > Araneae > Heptathelidae > Ryuthela > Ryuthela nishihirai. Next base: position 49,387,159 of record JAWZYU010000030.1, on the reverse strand, counting down.
TCTTCTCCTCACTTCCTCTCTGTCTCTCGTGATGCTCAGAGACAGAAAGAGCACGAAGAGGAGGAGGAGAAGCAAAAAAAAAATACAAACGAGCAGGGGTAGAGAGATGATAGCGGCTGGAAACGGACGGACCGCATTTCCCAGCAACATCATCTCAACGTGACCCGGCATCAGGTGAAAATCATGTTATAGCGTGACGACGGGAAAAGTGATGGGATAGGATTGGTTCGGTGAGATGCGGAACAGGACACCATCGTGCTGTTTAGAGAACCACGTGGGGAATGAAGAAAGATACTAGAGGGAGACTCTGGACATTGTTGCTAGTTATCTCCCGTTTCTAGGGATGCTAGATGGTATTTTATCTATTCCTTCCTCTGCCTTCACCCACCTTGCATCCCTCCCCATCTTCTCAGGCACTGAGAAACAATATTTGCAGCTATGGCGTGAACACAGTCATATTTATTTGTAGTAAAGAGAGTAAGGAAATGCTTCCTTTGTAGTAGCTTGAGTTGTTTCTCAGATCACCGAGGGACTTGCTGGTCGTGAACAAGAAATCTTTTCTTAGAGTATATATATCTGCATTCATTCTATTCTGGAAGAAGAGAATACATCAAGGGATGGGATGCGATTGTCCTGTGTTATCGATGATAAATAAGGGAGATGCCTTTGGACATGGGGAGAAACATGGAAACGTAAAGGAAAGAAATGAATATTAAAAGAAGAAAAAAAGTTTTCCAAATGAAAGAGAAATAAACATGTTGAGTGCGTTTGGAAAAATTATTGTAATGGACGAAAAACAGAAAAACACGAGCATTAGTTTGCATATTTTTGGATGACGTTCGGATTTAACGGAAATTGGGCTCTTCTCGAAATAGAAACCCAAACAAGTTGCGTGTATTCAGAAACGGAAGTAATATAAATAAATGCGAAAATAACAATGGAGGAGGAAGAATAATTGTTTTTGAGATAAGAGAGAAAAATAGCAGAGAAGAGAAAGTTTTTTTTTTTTTCATTTGACGCTTTAGAAACATTTTATACGTTCCGATAAGTGTTATTTTTTTGCTTGAGTAGTTTTAAAAAGAATCTAATCGCGAATTCTTTGTTGTGTTTTGTTGCGAATCAAGAATATTTGTTCCAGACTTTTGCAAAAGAAAACAAACAGATTCTTTTTTAAAGAGGCAATATAAAAGTTTGCTTGTTTCTCGAGCACTGACAAAAAAAAGAAATAGATGACTCTGCATTGAAAAAAAAAAAAGTGAGGAAACTGAAAGTATTATTAGAAGGAACTAAAGGAGTTGCAATTTTTCAAACGTGTGAGAGAAGCAATGAAACAATTCAACAATTGTTGGTGATTGCAAAACAAGACTTGGTGCAAATTAAAGAGAAACTTTTCTTCTCTGTTTCTTTCTTGAGTTGGTTGTTGGGTTGTTTTACCTCTGAGCGGCACTTTTTGCACACCATGGGCAAAATGGCCAGGTCACATGGACCCCGAAGGCTCAGAGAAGGTTGGGGGAGGGGACCCACTGGAACAGCTGTTGGGAGACAGATGATAGCCTCCCGTCAAGGCCATCCAGCGTGTTCTTTAACGTGCACAGGGTATGGCTCTCCCGCACACGGGGCCACGGCTTAACGTCCCATCCGACGGACGGCGACCTTTCCAAGCCCATCGGTGTCCCCTACTGACCGTGGGCAGGGCGGGGAATTTTACGGAGATAAATCTCAACGCTGACCCAGCTGGGACTCGAACCTGGGAGCTACAGATTACGAGCCTGGCGCGCTACCGACTGAGCCATCCCCGCCCTCTCTCGTGCAGTAATTAATGGACTGTTGTTATTCATCATTCAACACCAGTTTCTTCAAAGGCGTGCAGTGGCACGGGCCTAAAAATCAGCGAACCTGCCTTTTCACCGAAGTGAGGGTGAAGTAATTATTAACAACAATCGCATCGTCCTCCGGCTGTCACGACGTTTGGCTCAGTCTCCATAGATCTAAAAAAGGGTCGACATCACATCTGGCCCAGTCGGACAGGATCCGAACCCAGGTCATCACATCTGATTTAGTCAGACAGGATAAGATCCTTTTTGGGTCATTACAGGGACACCGAGGGGCATCAAATGGTGACCTTCGTCGGATGGAACATAAAGCCGTGCCCTGTATGTAGGAGAGCCAGACCTTATGCATATTAATGAACACGCTGCAGGCTACCATTTGTCTCCTAAAAGCGGCCTAGTGGTTCCTAAAGGCAGTCCAAACGAGAGAAGATCCCCACAACCTTTACAACCTTCTCTCAGCTTTAGGGGGTCTTTGTAACCTAGCGTGCTTGGCTACTGATCTAAGGGACCTGGGTTCGAGCCCCAGGTAAGGCATGGCTGTTTGTGTCGTTTTCCTGCTGAGGTCCTGCCATCCTCTCAGACCTTCTACTCTGGCATATAAACTGACAGGCTCCTGTCAGACCTCTGTGGCAAGCAGCTGCTTGAGGGGATATTTATTTATTTTATTTATAGCCGTCCCATGGCCGAGTGGTTAGCGCGCTTGGCTACTGATCTACGGGACCTGGGTTCGAGCCCCAGGTAAGGCATGGCTGTTTGTGTCGTTTTTCTGCTGAGGTCCTGACATCCTCTCAGACCTTCTATTGTGGCATATGAACTGACAGGCTCCTGTCAGACCTCTGTGGCAAGCAGCTGCTTGAGGAGGTATTTATTATTTTTTTTTTTTTTTAATTTAGCTCATTGTGTGCAAATAAAAAAGCGCCACTCAGAGGTAAAACAACCCAACACTGTAATATTTATTTTGTTTTAAACGTATTTGAAACAAACATTGATGTGATTAATGCCGAGATATAATTCTGACTCCGAATATATTTAAGTATGAATTATTTTTTCCTTAAAAAAATTTTATTTAAAGCATGTACAGTCGCTCAGAAAAGTATCCGGACACTATGGTTGATTACAGAATTCGGAAAAAATATCTGGCAACGATTTTTTTTTAGAAATTAGATATCTGGCAACCTTCGTGTCACGTGACACGAAGGTTGCCAGATCAGTAATTTCTGAAAAAAAAAATCGTAATTTCTGAAAAAAAAAATCAGTAATTTCTGAAAAAAAAAATCGTTGCCAGATATTTTTTCTGAATTCTGTAATCAACCATAATGTTCGGATATTATTTTGAGAGGCTGTATTTTAAGGTCTGAAACGCTGTCTTTTACGAAGAGGTCTTTATTTAAGAAAAAACAACTTTAATGCTTATTGCAGGAACTTCTGCATTAGAGCTCAACACCACCGGAATGTCAGGAAATTTTCGAACATGAGCAACAATTCATCCAGACTTTGAAAAAGAGTCATTTATTCAAAAAAAAAAAGAGAAGAAATCTATGCCTCTTAAGATAAAATTCTCTAATTATCTAAAGTCAAGTCTGTTTGACTTGCAAAACAGATCTTTTTTTTTTTCCCCTTTTTAAATAGATGCAAGGAGAAATGCTGGCATCATTACGGCTATACGATATAAAAAAAAACTTTTTCTAGTATAAAACTAGAACTAAAAAAAGACGGAATGCTTGCTAGTTGTTTTTTTTTAATTATTTCAAAAGCAACATTAAGAATCGAGGTGGAAATATCCGACACCAGATTGTCGTCTTCGACACAGCATTTTCTTCTCCGCTCCAAGATGGGAGGGAGGATAGAAAAAAAAAAACAAAAAAACAGAAACATCACCACCCCCTCTCCTCTGGAGAAAGATAAGATGGGAGGGAGGATAGAATAAAAAAACGAAACAGAAACATCACCCCTCCCTCTCCTCTGGAGAAAGATAGACGTGATGGCATTTCTCGAATTTCTGCCAGCCGCTTTGGCATGGCTTGTCCTTGCCACTGACTTCTCCTTTCGGAAGGAAGAAGAGGAGCTCGAAAGGTAAAGAGGAGAAGCAGCATCAGAGATGAAAAGGGGAGCAGCAGCTAGACAGGTCTGATCAATACAGCGACGTTACAGTCTCCCGCGCCTTTTCAAGAAGGTATTTCCGGGAAAATGCTCAACCTGTCAACGTTACCGTCCAACCTGCGTTCTTTGAACATCTCTAAAAGGATGCTCAGATTCAGTGAGAGCGCGTGTGAGGATGCGGGGAGGAAAGACGGTGGAGGGGAGTGTTTAGCATCAACAGTGATGGAAATACAAGAATGCAAGAAATAATTTTTTTAAACATTTTATTAGTAGCTTTGTAGTCTAGGGTTGGGTTGTTTTACCTCTGAGCGGCACTTTTTTGCACACCATGGGCTAAATGGCCAGGTCACATGGACCCCGAAGGCTCAGAGAAGGTTGGGGGAGGGGACCCACTGGAACAGCTGTTGGGAGACAGATGGTAGCCTCCCGTCAAGGCCATCCAGCGTGTTCTTTAATGTGCACAGGGTATGGCTCTCCCGCACACGGGGCCACGGCTTAACGTCCCATCCGACGGACGGCGACCTTTCCAAGCCCATCGGTGTCTCTTACTGACAGTGGGCAGGGCGGGGAATTTTGCGGAGATAAATCTCAATGCGGACCCAGCTGGGACTCGAACCTGGGAACTACAGATTACGAGCCTGGCGCGCTACCGACTGAGCCACCCCCGCCCATTTTTTTTTTTTTTTTTTTTTGTAGTCTAGAACTAGAAGCTTTTGTAGTTTTTTTTTTCTATTTTTTTTTTTATATTTTTTCATAAATGTTTTTCTGCATGGGCTGTAAGTATAAATAAGATAAATTGCATTATCGAAAGCGTCTGATCACCATCCTGGCTTCCGGTGACACACCAATAGCTTAGGGGGGGGGGGAGTTCAATCCAATGGTGGTGCTGTGTTTATGTTCTATTCAAACCCTTATGTGTAGAAAATTATGTCTCATAACACTTATAAATTTAGTTATCTATTGTGCCCAAACAGATCAAAGACACAATAACAGTAGACACATATGCAAAGAAGAAAAATGTACAGTCGCTCAAAAAAGTATCCGAACACTATGGTTGATTACAGAATTCAGGAAGAATATCTGGAGCGTGTACAGCAATATTCCAGGTACGTGATTACAGAATTTCAGGAAAAATATCTGGAGCGTGTACAGCAACTGTACACGATCCAGTTACTGTACACGCACAGAACGGTACGGCGCAGAACGGACGGTTGCGTGTCCAGCAACTGTACACGCGCAGAACGGTAACTGCACACGCTCCATATTCATTGCATTATATATTCATACGCATTATATATATTAAAAAATATCCGAACGCTATGGTTGATTACAGAATTCAGAAAAAATATCTGGCAACGATTTTTTTTTTAGAAATTAGTGATCTCGTGTCACGTGACACGAAGCTTGCCAGATCACTAATTTCTAAAAAAAAATAAAAAACTTTGCCAGATATTTTTTTCAGAATTCTGTAATCAACCATAGTATTCCGATATTTTTTTAAGCGACTGTACCTATATCAGTTTTTTTATACAAATTAGAACAAAAGAATTCAAAAATAAACACACACCACACTTGCAAGGACCTAAAGAATTCAAAATAGAATCTGTCAGATCAACAAAAAAAAAATGGCAGATCATTTTCCAACTAAAGGAAAATGTCTGCGTCTGTTTTAATTCCAAAAGTGTCTTTCAGGGTTTAAAAAATACGTTTTCAGTAAATTTTCGTTTCAGTACTTATGTATAATAATGCCATTAAAAATATATTTCTATTGACTCCCAACTAGGGCCGAATCTAGGGGGGGGGGGGGGGGCAAGGTTCCCAACCTGAGTGCATTCGGCAATTTTCAGCTCTTTACTTCGGTGATAAAGGGGACATCGTTAAGTTTGAAAAGGTCACCGTCCATCGAATGGGACGTTAAGTCGTGGTTCCGTGTGCAGGCGAGTTGACGGGAGGTTTCCATATCTCATTGATCATCGTCTGTAGTCATCGATCATCGTCATTGATCATCGTCTGTAGTCATCGATCATCGTCATTGATCATCGTCTGTAGTCATTGATCATCGTCTGTAGTCATCGATCATCGTTTGTGGTCATCAATCATCATTGATCATCGTCCATCATCATTGCAACGGCTAAGCTAACACGAATACGTGCACACCGCATTTATAAATTTCATAAAGATAGTATTTACAATTGATCAAAATACCATGTCTATTTTTTCCTCCTCAGTTTAAAATTAAATTGCCGTTGACTTCTGTGTTGTAAGGGAAGAATTTCAATCTCTCCAGCTGCTTGATAGGTAATGGTAATAATAATAACGTTTATTAAACCGTGGAATCCTTCCTTTAGGACAATGAGTGCTTCTAAACGATAATTAAACATGACCTAGGATCAATCCGTTGAGGACCGAAATTAAATCCATGCGTGTAGAATGCTGCTGGGAATGTTCCCGTTGCCTTGCCGATAAGGATCAGCATCTGTCTCATCCCTTCCTCCCCCTCCCCCTCCCCTTCCACCAGAAAGAGAGAGAGAGCAAATGCGACGGAAGTTGAGATGAGAGTCGCTTGCACTTCCACCAACTTTCTGTGGCTCCACGAGGAAGGTCTTGATGGTCCACGCAAAGCAGTCATTCAGACAGGTTAATGGCAACGGCGCCTTCTCCCTCCGCTGGATCAATGGAGGCAGGAAGATGCGGAGCACTGCTGCGGTGGGAGATGCAACAACTAAAGGGTAAATTAAACTAACTTGGTTATTTACCAAGCTGCGTTATTCAGAGAAGGGTTTATTGTTCGGTTCTGTCTTTGTAAATTAGTCGGGGCTCTGATTGGTTGCGATTATTATTACCGTTTAGAATGGGAGAAGACCTCATATATATATACACTTCCTACACTAAAATATTAAAAGAGCTACCATGTTAGGACAATAGAAAGCCTAACTCGATGGTACTGTAAAGTTTTAACACTTGCAGACACTATGTGCATTACAATTTTCATTATTTTTAGAATTTTTTAAACACATGATGACGTGCCTGTGGTTCTACAATGTTTGTAAAGATTGGATTGGATTGTTTTACTTCTGAGCGGCACTTTTTTGCACACCATGGGCTAAATGGCCAGGCCACAAGGACCCCGAAGGCTCAGAGAAGGTTGGGGGAGGGGACCCACTGGAACAGCTGTTGGGAGACAGATGGTAGCCTCCCGTCAAGGCCATCCAGCGTGTTCTTTAACGTGCACAGGGTATGGCTCTCCCGCACACGGGGCCACGGCTTAACGTCCCATCCGACGGACGGCGGCCTTTTCAAGCCCATCGGTGTCCCCTGCTGACCGTGGGCAGGGCGGAGAAATTTTGCGGAGATGTTTGTAAAGTGTAGGATAACTTTTAGTATAGAGGAATGGGCTGTAATTTCGTGCCATCTCTGAATATAACAGAAACTATATACAATAACACACACACAACAAGTCACAACAAAGTGACACACAACAAGAACTGTTTTGCTACATTTCACAGATGTCATTCACTAGATGTATTTTATCATGACAAGGTGATTCCCCGCCCTGCCCACGGTCAATAGGGGACACCGATGGGCTTGGAAAGGCCGCTGTCCTTCGGATGGGACGTTAAGCCGTGGCCCCGTGTGCGGGAGAGCCATACCCTGTGCACGTTAAAGGACACGCTGGATGGCCTTGACGGGAGGCTACCATCTGTCTCCCAACAGCTGTTCCAGTGGGTTCCTTCCCCCAACCTTCTCTGAGCCTTCGCGGTCCTTGTGACCGGCCATTTAGCCCATGGTGTGCAAAAAAGTGCCGCTCAGAGGTAAAACAACCCAACGTTAAAGAACACGCTGGATGGCCTTGACGGGATGCTACCATCTGTCTCCTAACAGCTGTTCCAGTGGGTCCCCTCGCCCACCCTTCTCTGAGCCTTCGTGGTCCATGTGACCTGGCCATTTAGCCCATGGTGTGCAAAAAAGTGCCACTCAGAGGTAAAACAATCCAACGTTAAAGAACACGCTGATGGCCCTGACGGGAGGCTACCATTTGTCTCCCAACAGCTGTTCCAGTGGGTCCCCTCGCCCAACCTTCTCTGAGCCTTCGGGGTCCATGTGACCTGGCCATTTAGCCCATGGTGTGCAAAAAAGTGCCACTTAGAGGTAAAACAATCCAACGTTAAAGAACACGCTGGATGGCCTTGACGGGAGGCTACCATCTGTCTCCCAACAGCTGTTCCAGTGGATCCCCTCCCCCAACCTTCTCTGAGCCTTCGGGGTCCTTGTGGCCTGGCCATTTAGCCCATGGTGTGCAAAAAAGTGCCGCTAAGAGGTAAAACAACCCAACCCATGACAAGGTGTATATAAATTATAATTCTCTTCTTTTTTATTCCTTTTTACTACTTTCTGAGATTTCAGAATATACATACTAAAATTCAATGAAATGATGTTAAAAAAATATTTTTTTGCATATATTCTTATTCCTTAGGTCATAAATAAAGCACATTTTAATGGAAACTTGTTTTCTTCTATAAACAAAAAAATCGAGTATGAAAGGGTAAAATAAGTTTTTTTTTTAGGAAAATTGTTTCTGAAGATAATTCGAGATAACCATCAAGTTTATTCAAATTCTGAATTTGAAAAAGGTCTAGTCAGTATGGAAGCTAAAATATTTAGTAACATTGCTAGGCTTAAGAAGCTGGTATGCAATTGACAAATACTGAAAGAATTATTTACATAAACTTATAAAATATAAAACAATTTTATTATCTAGTTTGAAATACTATTCAGTACTGAAGTTTTAATTAATTTCTAAGGTAAATTCTTAACACTGATATAAAAAAAATAAATAAATACCCCCTCAAGCAGCTGCTTGTCCAGAGGTCTGACAGGAGCCTGTCAGTTTATGTGCCATAGTAGAAGGTCTGAGAGGATGGCAGGCCCTCAGCAGAAAAACGACACAGACAGCCATGCCTTAACCCGGGGCTCGAACCCAGGTCCCTTAGATCAGTAGCCAAGCTTTGTTATTAAGCATTTAAACTTCCGTAATTCTTTAAATAGTGAACGAATAATGTTAAAATTGAAATTTTTAGTTGATTTATGTCTTTATCTCCAGCAATATTTTTCCATAAAAAATTATCAACTGTTTTTTGTTTCTTTTTTTTCGTTTGGGTAGTGTATAATAATATATATATATAAAATGTTTATATTTATACTACATTAGCAAATACAGGTACTGCAAAATAAATTTTTAACAGGCTACAAGAATTGACAACAAATTTTAATTGAAACATGTTAAAAGATCAGAGCTCACAGTTGACTCTAGCATAGCGTTGTTTATTTTAATGTTTTAATTAAATTTAGGGTTTTTTTATATATTTATATTTTAAATTTTCTTTTATTGCCTGTTAAATATTCCAGCGTTCATAAATCTTCGAATATTGAAAAAATATTGTTTAAAATCGAGATTTAGAGAGATTTGATTGAGATCTTTAATTTATATATATATTATTTTTTTCATTAAAAATCTTATCGAAGAATATTAACTTCTTCACTAACTTCAGAATTTCTTTTCAGTAACTCTGAATGTGATTTATTATTGAGATAACATGAAACTGTTTTCATTTATATATACAGGTACAGTCGCTCAAAAAAAAATATCCGAACACTATGGTTGATGACAGAATACAGAAAAAAATATCTGGCAAGGATTTTTTTTAGGAATGAGTGATCTGGCAACCTTCGTGTCACGTGACACGAAGGTTGCCAGATCACTAATTTCTAAAAAAATCGTTGCCAGATATTTTTTCTGAATTTTGTAATCAACCATAGCGTTCGGATACTTTTTTTGAGCGACTGTAGGTGGTCATATTATTTTGATACTAGATCGTGTGGGCTCACTCACGGAAATATTGAGCGTGTGCAGTTACCGTTCACAGCAAACTGGAGCGTGTGCAGTAACTGCACACGTTCCAGTTTGCTGGAGCATGTACAGTTGCTGTACACGCTCCAGTTGCTGTACACGCTCCGTGTACAGTTGCTGTACGTATCTGCAGCGTGTACAGCAATTGTACACGCTCCAGATATTTTTCCTGAATTCTGTAATCACGTGACTCGAAGGTTGTCAGATCACTAATTTCTAAAAGAATCGTTGCCGGATATTTTTTCTGAATTCTGTAATCAACCATAGTGTTCGGATATTTTTTTTTGAGCGACTGTACCTGTTTATATATTTTATAAGATTCAGAGGTCTGGACACGTGGTGAAATACGTGCAATTATTTTTTTCTCATTATTTAGTTCGTTTAAAAAAACTTCATCGTCTGAACTTCATCGTTTAAAAAAATTTCATCGTCTGAACTTCATCATTTAAAAAAACTTCATCGTCTGTTGTCTGTAGACGTTCAAATTTTTTGCTCTTAGAGATAAATTAGAAATTCCAATCCTTCTCCAATAGTTTCCAAATTATATCCAAAATTTCTTACTTATTTCTAAAAATAAAAAAATTGAATGTCTACACACAAACAAGGAGACGCTGTTTTTATTTTTTTAAGAGCTGAAAATGTTTGTGTTAGAGTTTCTCTTCTCCAAGTGGCAACGAAAAACGTTTTAAGTCATTTCCCGGTAAATACGTGCGTAGTTTCTCGTGCACTGAATAGTTATTAATACTCGAAATACAAAACTAACTTTCGATGCAGAATTATTTGATAATCAATACTTCACAAGAGCTGCATTAGATCTATTCAGAGCAAGAGCTTATTCATCTATATGTTACCGCTAAAGCTCGAAAGCTGTTAATGTGCACATTACCTAGCTAATCTGCAGATTAACTGATTTGCTCCGTTAACGTGCGGAATCAAGAGTTTTCCGCATTTTACCTAGGTAATGTGCACATTAACGGCTTCCGTATCGTTAAAGTTTGTTTCTCTCATAGTGGTGAATCTCTTGAATATGAATCTTCGTGTCACGTGATTCACTCGTCCGCATTATAAAAAACGCCCCGGATGAGCGGGAGGCCAAGTGAGAACGAATCGGTAAAGTGATTCATTCTTGATAACGAATCACTAAAATGATTCGTTCTCACTTGGCCTGCTCATTTTGGGGTCGTTTTTTTATAATTCGGACGACTGATTCATGTTGACAGAGGGATGACCCTGGTTTCAACTCTACTCTCGGACACTAGATAAATCACATTATGTTAATTTAAGCGTACAGAAACGTTCCTGTTGTTCCAGCAAAGATCTTATTTTCACTTTAACGAGTGCCTAGTAGGTAATGTGCAGATTACCTAGGTAATTTGAGAAATGAAACAATTTTCCGCACGTTAACGGATCACCCTAGTTAATCTGCACAATACCTAGATAATCTGTAGAATAACTGATTTCTGCACTTTAGCGGTAACATATGTTATATACGATATAAGATGTTTGTAATCGGATTATTTTAATTATTCTACTTGCTTCCCATTTTGTTTCTGGACATAACAACAGATAGTGTACGTACCCAGACGATGATGATGAATTGCAAATCCGAAATCTCAACATCCTTTCTAAGATCAGTAAACAGCAAAGGAAAATCACGAAAAATCTTCTTACCTAAGGAAAGAGAAACAAAAATTCTTTAAAAATTAATCTCCATTTTCTCTTCTACATAGCTGAACAAAACATGACTTGTATCGAGAAGTGAAATGAATTCTAAATGACTGAAGGAAAATGGCATCAGTTTGCATAATTTGCATATTTTGCAGAAGAAGAAATCGAAACGAGCAGTATTCAGGAAAGAGAGCTTTGATTGATGAAAATGCGTTTAGTTCTCGCTAGGGGGCGTTTTTATAAGAAAGGAATTTTGTTGATATAAACGTTAGTCGTCGATAATATATAGGGGCGGAACTGGCTCAATCGGTAACGTGCCAGACTAATCGTAATCTGTATTTCATAGGTTCGAGTATAGTTGATTACAGAGTTCAGAAAAAATATCTGGCAACGTTTTTTTTTTAGAAATTAGTTTTCTGGCAACCTTCGTGTCACGTGATACGAAGGTTGCCAGATCACTAATTTCTAAAAATAATCCTTGCCAGATATTTTTTCTGGATTCTGTAATCAACCATAGTGTTCGGATACTTTTTTTTTGAGCGACTGTAGGTGGTCATATTATTTTGATACTAGATCGTGTGGGCTCACTCACGGAAATATTGAGCGTGTGCAGTTACTGTTCACAGCAAACTGGAGCGTGTGCAGTAACTGCACACGCTCCAGTTTGCTGTGAACGGTAACTGGAAGCGTGTACAGTTGCTGCACACGATCCAGATATTTTTCCTGGATTCTGTAATCACGTGACACGAAGGTTGCCAGATCACTAATTTCTAAAAAAAAATCATTGCCAGATATTTTTTCTGAATTCTGTAATCAACCATAGTGTTCGGATATTTTTTTGAGGGACTGTAGATGGTCATATTATTTTGATACTAGATCGTGTGCGCTCACTCACGGAAATATTGAGCGTGTGCAGTTACTGTTCACAGCAAACTGGAGCGTGTGCAGTAAATGCACACGCTCCAGTTTGCTGTGAACGGTAACTGGAAGCGTGTACAGTTGCTGCACACGATCCAGATATTTTTCCTGGATTCTGTAATCACGTGACACGAAGGTTGCCAGATCACTAATTTCTAAAAAAAATCATTGTCAGATATTTTTTCTGAATTCTCTAATCAACCATAGTGTTCGGATATTTTTTTTGAGCGACTGTACCTATAGACGGCTCCATATGGGGATAGCCATACCCTGCCCACGTTAAAGAACACACTGGATGGCCTTGACCAGGAGGCTACCATCTGCATCCTGACCGCTGTATAGTGGATCCCCTGCCCCCCCCAACTTTCTCTGATCCCATGGGATCCTTGCAACCTGGCCATTTAGCCCATTGTGTGCAAAAAAAGGCCGCTCAGAGGTAACACAACGCATAACTATGTATCTAAAATAGAAAATTATTTGTGTAAAAAAAGACTTTCAGGAAATCATCCAAAGAAATTTTCTCTTTTTATTTCTATATTACTTGGGAAGTCGATATACCACAAGTCAATTAATCGGAAGCATTTCATAATCGTTCTTTCTTATGCAATAATCGATTAAATTAATTAAAATAAAATTATCACAAACTAAACTGATTTGAAATCCCTGCAATTGTACTTTTTTTTTCATTTTTACGTTTTTTTTTTAGTTTTTACCAGCAATCACAACTTTCCAGGTTTTCGCCAATTTCGTCACTTTTTTTCCATTTTCATTTTTTGAAAAAGGTTGCATCAACATTCTCACTTTTTTTTTAAGTTTACACCAAGATACTCATCGCCTTTTTTAGTTTGCAAAAAACATCCCTTTGTTTCAACTTCTACCGGTTCTTTTCCTTTTTGTTTCAATTTGCACCAACACTTCATTATTTCAGTTCGCCCGGCATCTTTTCTCACGACATCTCATCTCTTTTCAATTCAAAAAACCATCGATCCTCTTAAGTTTTCAACACAATGATCAATTATTTCTTTCTCATCCCTTTTCAATTTTCAGCAACATCTTCAAGTTTTGCAGCACTTTATCCCAACTTCATCCATCCTTCTATAAGTTTGCACATGCATAATCAACATTTTTCCTAAGTTTCCACCAACCTCTTCACATCTTTTTAGTTTGCTGCAACATCGCCCTTCAGTTCGCAGAGACATCCATATCCCGTTTTAGTAACAATATGAAAACTTTCTTTTTTTACGTCTTTTTTTCACTTTTTTTACAGCGAAAAAGGACATCAAATCCTCATCCTTTTTCACTTTGCTGTAACAGTTTCACTTTTCCCAGTTTCCACCAAAATCCTCATTTCTTTTCAGTTTGCAGCAACATCATGTTTTTTTCTTTAGTTCCCAACGTCACCTTTTCCTCTCGTTTCCAACATCACCCATTTCCTTCAGTTTCCAATGACATCACCCGTTTTTCCCAGGTTCGAGTCCCAGCTGGGTGAGCGTTGAGATTTATCTCCGCAAAATTCTCCGCCCTGCCCACGGTCAGTAGGGGACACCGATGGGCTTGGAAAGACCGCCGTCCGTCGGATGGGACGTTAAGCCGTGGTCCCGTGTGCGGGAGAGCCATACCCTGTGCACGTTAAAGAACACGCTGGATGGCCTTGACGGGAGGCTACTGCCTCCCGTCAACATCTGTCTCCAAATATCTATCCATCTACATCTGTATATATCTCCAAATATCATCCCGTCTACATCTGTCTCCCAATAGCTGTTCCAGTGGGTCCCCTCCCCCAACCTTCTCTGAGCTTTCGGGGTCCATGTGACCTGACCATTTAGCCCATGGTGTGCAAAAAAAGTGCCGCTCAGAGGTAAAACAACCCAACGTTAAAGAACACGCTGGATGGCCTTGACGGGAGGCTACCATCTGTCTCCCAACAGCTGTTCCAGTGGGTCCCCTCCCCCAACCTTCTCTGAGCTTTCGGGGTCTATGTGACCTGGCCATTTAGCCCATGGTGTGCAAAAAGTGCCGCTCAAAGGTGAAACAACCCAACGTTAAAGAACACGCTGGATGGCCTTGACGGGAGGCTACCATCTGTCTCACAACAGCTGTTCCAGTGGGTCCCCTCCCCTAACCTTCTCTGAGCTTTCGGGGTCTATGTGACCTGGCCATTTAGCCCATGGTGTGCAAAAAGTGCCGCTCAAAGGTGAAACAACCCAACCCATCACCCGTTTCCTTCAATTTTCAATGACATCACCCATTTCCTTTAATCTCTAACATCTCCTTTTTGATATGTAGCAACATCCTCATCCCCTTTTAGTTCACATCAATACATCATTTTTAGCCAACATCCTCACTCCCTCCCCCCCTTTTTTTTGCAAATTCTTCCCTTTTCCACCAGTCTGCACCAACTTCCTGACTTTTTATCCGTTCCCCTAAGGGAAGAACCGAGGATGTGGGAGGGGGGAGGGGGAAGGAGGGGATCAAGTCCTCCTTTAAATGCATCGCTGGTGTCCATTTGACCAGCAAATTGATGCAGTCGCTCCTTTGATGCGGCAGTAGAGGGATCGGGAGGAGGAGAAAAAAGAGTGGGCGCTCCTTACAGCGATGTGTGATGATGGGAAGCAGCGTGAGGCTTCACGCGAGTCACGCGTGACAGCGTCCTTCTCTCTTGCCCCCCCCCCCCCACGAAGACAAAAAAGAAGCGCCTTCGAGGGGCGAGAAAAGACTCAAGAACTAAAATAAATGAGCAATTTCTAAAATTCAAATGCGGGAAAAAAAGATAAATTTGAAAATTTGTTATTAAAAATATCAATCTTGAAACCTATTTTGTATTTTTATAATAGTTTAGTGTATTATTAATTGTATCTGGCATGTAAACATTAGTAAAATACGATTAATACGTACAGTCGCTCAAAATAAGTATCCGAACATTATGGCTGATTACAGAATTCAGAAAAAATATCTGGCAACGTTTTTTTTAGAAATTAGTGATCTGGCAACCTTCGTGTCACGTGTGTACAGTGGCTCAAAAAATATGCGAACACTATGGTTGATTACAGCATTCAGAAAAAATATCTGGAGCGTGTACAGCAACTGTACACACTCCAGTTTGCTGTGAACGGTAACTGCACACGCTCAATGTTTCTGTGAGTGGGCCCACACGATCCAGGTTTTTGTGAGCTCACACGATCCAATGTGCTGTGAACATTAACCGCAACCGCTCCAGTTTGCTGTGAACGGTAACTGCACACGCTCCATATTCATTGCATTATATATTCATACGCATTATATATATTAAAAAAAGTATCCGGACGCTATGGTTGATTACAGAATTCAGAAAAAATATCTGGCAACGATTTTCTTTTAGAAATTAGTGATCTGGCAACCTTCGTGTCACGTGAAACGAAGGTTGCCAGATCACTAATTTCTAAAAAAAAATCGTTGGCAGATATTTTTTCTGAATTCTGTAATCAATCATAGTGTTCGGATACTTTTTTGAGCGACTGTACCATCTGTCTCCTAACAGCTGTTCCAGTGGAGTCCCTTCCCCCAACCTTCTCTGACTCCTTGAGGTCCTTTTAGGCCATTGTGTGCAAAAAACAAGTGTCCAGTGAGTCACCCCGCATAGTTCTGCTGGGATCCTTGTGGCCTGTCATTTTTAGCAGTCTGTGCACTAAAAAACAAATACACCTGGCTTGTAGTCCATTTCTCGCATTCATGGGCGTGGCTACAGTCGGTAGCGTGACAGACTCGTAATTTGCAGTTCCTAGGTTCGAGTTCCAGCTCGGTCAGCGTTGAGATTCATCTCCGAAAAACTCCTCGCCATGCCCACGGTCAGTAGAGAAACCGACGTGCTTGGAAAGGCCGCCGTCCGTCGGGTGGGATGTAAAGCCGTGGCTCCGTGTGCGGGAGATCCATACCTAGTGTACATCAAATAACACTCTGGATGGCCTTGATGAGAGACTTGTCTCCTAACAACCTTCTAGTGTGTCCCTTCCCCAACCTTCTATGAGCCCTCTCAGAGTCCTTGTGACCTGGCCATTTAGCTCATTGTGTGCAAAAAAGTGCCACTCAGAGGCACTTTTTTGCACACAATGAGCTAAATACAATTGAGCGACTGTAGGTGGTCATATTATTTTGATACTAGATCGTGTGGGCTCACCCCCAGAATTAATCAGATGCTAATTCAATACAATTCAACCTTCAATATAGATACAATTCAACCTTCAATAATAGGTTTATAGACGTAGTGGCTCCCTCTGTTGACCCAAATAAGGTAAGTTGCATCCTGGGCATTTATAAAGGCCATTTTCGAAAGATGCAGTATACGTAGACAGAATAGCTTATTAGTCCGTCGAAGTTCTAATTTTTACCAAACTTATTAATTTACCAGAGAATAAAGATCCTATGTCAATACATTATCAAATATTCGATTTTAATGTGAATTTTTTTTTTTTTTCCGTAAAATGGCCGTCCCGGGACCTGGTTTCGAGCCCCAGAAAAGGCATGGATGCTTGTGTCTGCTATTGAAGGAAATTATTCCTTGCGGTTACGGTTTATTAATCGGATGCTAATTAAAACCGTATGCATACTAATCACGTTTTGAATGAATTTAACAAAAAACAAGAATGGTAATAATAAAAATATTTTCTGGCGATGTACAGTCGCTCAAAAAAATATCCGAACGCTATGGTTGACAACAGATTTCAGAAAAAAAATATCTGGCAACGATTTTTTTAGAAATTAGTGATCTGGCAAGCTTCGTGTCACGTGACACGAAGGTTGCCAGATCACTAATTTCTAAAAAAATCGTTTCCAGATATTTTTTCTGATTTCTCTAATCAACCGTAGCGTTCGGATACTTTTTTGAGCGACTGTAGGTGGTCATATTATTTTGATACTAGATCGTGTGGGCTCACTCACGGAAATATTGAGCGTGTGCAGTTACCGTTCACAGCAAACTGGAGGGTGTGCAGTAACTGCACACGCTCCAGTTTGCTGTGAAAGGTAACTGGAGCGTGTACAGTTGCTGTACACGCTGCAGATATTTTTTCTGAATTCTGTAATCAATCATAGTGTTTGGACATTTTTTGAGCGACTGTACAGTAAGCTGTGTAAAAACATAGGTGATAATTTAATTACTTAATAATAATGTACACATTTACATATTACAATACCTTATACTGATATAAAAATTTACCTAATTTCTAAAAAAAAAGTGGCGCTCACAGGTAAAACAACCAATCCTGATCACATTGTACTCTGGAGGGTCCTTGTGAACCATTCATGTCATTATACAGAAAAACATTAATTCTCAGGTGTTAAAAAAAAAATTCAAACCAGAATTAAAGATACAACACTTGGATTTTCAAAGCTTCTGAATTGCTAGTTTTGTTTGGAAAGCAATTCATATTATTCGACAATACATTCAACTAGTGAGTGGAATTTCTAAATAGATGATTTATTTTGTGTTGTTTTACCTCTGAGCGGCACTTTTTTGCACACCATGGGCTAAATGGCCAGTTCACATGGACCCCGAAGGCTCAGAGAAGGTTGGGGGAGGGGACCCACTGGAACAGCTGTTGGGAGACAGATGGTAGCCTCCAGTCAAGGCCATCCAGCGTGTTCTTTAACGTGCACAGGGTATGTCTCTCCCGCACACGGGGCCACGACTTAACGTCCCATCCGACGGACGGCGGCCTTTCCAAGCCCATCGGTGTTCCCTATTGACCGTGGACAGGGAATTTTGCGGAGATAAATGTATGCGGAGATAAATGTATTTTGCGGAGATCACAGAGTATGCAATGTTTTCCTTAAATATCTAAAGAACAAATCGAAACAGAAAAAAATGAAAAACGAAAAAACACGTTCAACACCAAGGGGCAATTTCATTGCCCGTCCAAGTATTAGAAAAAATTTTGTACTATTGTAGCTTTGACTTCAAGAAAAAAATACATTAAAATAATAGTAATTGGGAAAAAAAAGAGAATAAATGTGAAGACAACACCAGAAGTAGTTGAAGTAAAAAGTGACAAAAAAATATAAAATTACGAACTCAAGAGTTGTCCCTATTTCGAACACAAAAAGCATAAGGCGGAGGTGGCCCAGTCGGAAGCGCGCCAGGCTTGTAACCTGCAGGTTCGAGTCCCAGCTGGGTCAGCGTTGAGACTTATCTCCGCAAAATTTTCCGCCCTACCCCACGGTCAGTAAGGGACACCGATGAGCTTGGAAAGGCCGCCGTCCGTCGGATGGGACGTTAAGCCGTGGCCCCGTGTACGGGAGAGCCATACCCTGTGCACGTTAAAGAACACGCTGGATGGCCTTGACGGGAGGATACCATCTGTCTCCCAACAGCTGTTCCAGTGGGTCCCCTCCCCCAACCTTCTCTGAGCCTTCAGGGTTCATGTGACCTGGCCCGTCCGTCGGATGGGACGTTAAGCCGTGGCTCCGTGTGCAGGAGAGCCATACCCTTTACACGTTAAAAAACACGCTGGATGGCCTTGACGGGAGGCTACCATCTGTCTAACAACAGCTGTTCCAGTGGGTCCCCTCTCCCAACCTTCCCTGAGCCTTCGGAGTCCTTGTGACCTGGCCATTTAGCCCATTGTGTGCAAAAAAGCGCCGCTCAGAGGTAAAACAACCCAAAAAGTATATTTTTTAACGTTTTTTTAAAGATATTAGGGTTTTTTTCTATTCTTAAATCTAACTCTAAGTTATTTAAAAATTTAGGTAAATAAATTTTTAAATAAATAAAATGTCGTTTTGTAGAAGGTCACTCTTATCGATGTGTACTTTCTTATTCAACTATTTCAAAATCTTATTACAACCTCAAAACGAAAGAAATCTTAACAATGATATCATTCTTACCATTCTTCAGCAGTCGGTAGCGTCGCCAGGCTCGTAATCTGTAGTTCCCAGGTTCGAATCCTAGCTGGGTCAGCGTTGAGATTTATCTCCGCAAAGTTCCCCGCCCTGCCCACGGTCAGTAGGGGACACCGATGGGCTTGGAAAGGCCGCCGTCCGTCGGCTGGGACGTTAAGCCGTGGCCCCGTGTGTGGGAGAGCCATACCCTGTGCACGTTAAAGAACACGCTGGATGGCCTTGACGGGAGGCTACCATCTGTCTCCCAACAGCTGTTCCAGTGGGTCCCCTCCCCCAACCTTCTCTGAGCCTTCGGAGTCCTTGTGACCTGGCCATTTAGCCCATGGTGTGCAAAAAAGTGCCGCTCAGAGGTAAAACAACCCAACGTTAAAGAACACGCTGCATGGCCTTGACGGGAGACTACCATCTGTCTCCCAACAGCTGTTCCAGTGGGTCCCCTCCCCCAACCTTCTCTGAGCCTTCGGAGTCCTTGTGACCTGGCCATTTAGCCCATGGTGTGCAAAAAAGTGCCGCTCAGAGGTAAAACAACCCAACGTTAAAGAACACGCTGGATGGCTTTGACGGGAGACTACCATCTGTCTCCCAACAGCTGTTGAAGTGGGTCCCCTCCCCCAACCTTCTCTGAGCCTTCGGAGTCCTTGTGACCTGGCCATTTAGCCTATGGTGTGCAAAAAAGGGCCGCTCAGAGGTAAAACAACCCAACGTTAAAGAACACGCTGGATGGCCTTGACGGGAGACTACCATCTGTCTCCCAACAGCTGTTCCAGTGGGTCCCTTCCCCCAACCTTCTCTGAGCCATCGGGGTCCATGTGACCTGGCCATTTAGCCCATGGTGTGCAAAAAAGTGCCGCTCAGAGGTAAAACAACCCAACCCAACCATTCTTCAGGAATCTAAAACTGGAAAACAAAACTGACTTAACAAGCGACTTTGCGAAGTCTTTCCCAAACAAATTCTTCAAAGCCAAGCCAAAAAAACTCAAAATCTAACAATATGGGAAGGGTTAAAAAACAACGCTATCCATGACCCTCGTGTCCCAGTGAGGATGTCGCGGTCTCAGATCTTCTGACTCTAATTTAATGAAAGAAAGTTAAGAATGTAAGAACAAAATTTCTCTCTTCCCGCTCCTCTTCTTCTTTGCCATGGCAACTGCCTCTGTTGTCGACGGGCGTATCCATTAATCTCTGGTGCGTTCATTGTCAAGCGTGCTCCGTGCTCGACAGTTCTTTCCCTTGTCTATGAACGACACCGGGAATTCTGGGGATTCTTCTTAAGAAGAGGCCATTAAAAGGTAGCTAGCAATCTTCGACATTTCTCAGCAATCTGTGGGCGGAAATGCATCGAGGTCGTTGTGCCTTCAAGAGATGGATCCCTCTCCTCCTAAAGTGGATGATTCCAGTGCACGAGTCAGACTCTTTCCGTCTTCAGTATGAATGAAAGCTAAAAAAAAAAACGATTAGCTCCTTACAGAAGAAAAACTCTCTTCTGTGAATGGAACTGAAGTTAGGTTGGGTTGTTTTACCTCTTAGCGGCACTTTTTTGCAAACATGGGCTAAATGGCCAGGTCACATGGACCTCGAAGGCTCAGAGAAGGTTGGGGGAGGGGACCCACTGGAACAGCTGTTGGGAGACAGATGGTAGCCTCCCGTCAAGGCCATCCAGCGTGTTCTTTAACGTGCACAGGGTATGGCTCTCCCGCACACGGGGCCACGGCTTAACGTCCCATCCGACGGACGGCGGCCTTTTCAAGCCCAGCGGTGTCCCCTACTGACCGTGGGCAGGGCGGGGAATTTTGCGAACATAAATCTCAACGCTGACCCAGCTGGGACTCGAACCTGGAAACTACAGATTACGAGCCTGGCGCGCTACCGACTGAGCCACCCCCGCTCCAATGGAACTGAAGGTTTTCTAGTGACAGAGAAAACGAAGGCTTCGTCCATCTGTTTCTATTTGACTCCATCAAAGAGTTGAGGTACAGTCGCTCAAAAAAGTATCCGAACACTGTGGGTGATTACAGAATTCAGAAAAAATATGTGGCAACGATTTTTTAGAAATTAGTGATCTGACAACCTTCGTGTCACGTGACACGAAGGTTGCCATATTACTATATTCTAAAAATATCGTTGCCAGATATTTTTTCTGAATTCTGTAATCACCCACAGTGTTCGGATACTTTTTTGAGCGACTGTACAGGTTTTCTCAGTTGGTTGCTGAACAGGCTCGTAATCTGCAGTTTCCAGGTTCCAGTGCCACCTGGTGCAAGATGTTTCAATTCGCTAAACATTTGTCCTCGCTGATAAAGGGACACCTTTGGTCTTGGGAAGGCCGCCGACCGTCGGATGGGTTGGGTTGTTCAACCGTTGGACACTTTTTTTTACATACAATGGGCTAAATGGTCAGTTCACAAGGACCCCGAAGGTTCAGGGAAGGTTGGGTGAAGCTTTCAGGAGCCAGATAGCAACCTCCCATCAAGACCATTCGTCGTGTTCTTTATCGTGCTCAGGGTATGACTCTACCGCACACGGGGTCACGGCTTTACGTCCCATCCGATGGTTCGCGACCTTTCCAAGCCCATCGATAGAGGGCAGGGTGGGGATAAATCTCAACACTGGCCCAGGTAGGATTCGAACCTAGAAACTGCAGGTTATGGATTGGGTTGGGTTGTTTTACCTCTGAGCGGCACTTTTTTGCACACCATGAGCTAAATGGCCAGGTCACATGGACCCCGAAGGCTCAGAGAAGGTTGGGGGAGGGGACTCACTGGAACAGCTGTTGGGAGACAGATGGTAGCCTCCCGTCAAGGCCATCCAGCGAGTTCTTTAACGTGCACATGGTATGGCTCTCCCGCACACGGGGCCACGGCTTAACGTCCCATCCGACGGACGGCGGCCTTTCCAAGCCCATCAGTGTCCCCTACTGACCGTGGGCAGGGCGGGGAATTTTGCGGAGATAAATCTCAACGCTGACCCAGCTGGGACTCGAACCTGGGAACTACAGATTACGAGCCTGGCGCGCTACCGACTGAGCCACCCCCGCCCCACTGCAGATTATGAAAGCTACCGATGCGTTGATGGAGTCAAATAGAAACTGAAGAGATGGCCTTTTCAGAAGTTAAGCCTTCCTCTTTTCAGGAAGTTAAGCCTTCCTCTCTTCAGGAAGTTGAGCCTTCCTCTCCTAACAGCTCTGCAGTGGCTCCTCGTCCGCTAACATTCTCTGAACCCTTGGGGTCCTCGTGACCCGACCATTTTGCCCATTGTGTAAAAATTAATGCTTCTTAGAGGTAAAACAATCCAACCTTTCAATTGCATTGCAAAAAAATCTCTGTTTTCTTCTTTGTAGAATTAAAAATTTGTGTTTCTAAAAATTTGAGCATCTCGGTATTATTTCTGTTTAGCAAATTATTTATTTAATATTACACGCCTCTGGGTTGTTCAGTTGTACACTTCTACCCCAAAGTAACTGAAATACTTAGAATATGAAAATGCAATAATATCATATAACTAATTATAATTATAATAGTTATATGATATTAAAACTATAATATGTATAACTATAACATATATACTAATAGCATTTCGTACATACTTAGAATAATACACAATGTAAAAAACATCTTATATATATATATGACAAAGATATACAGTCGCTCAAAAAAATATCCGAACACTATGGTTGATTACAGAATTCAGAAAAAATATCTGGAAACGATTTTTTTTTTAAATTAATGATCTGGCAACCTTCGTGTCACGTGACACGAAGGTTGCCAGATCACGAGCTCACAAAGACCTTGATCGTGTGGGCTCACTCACGGAAATATTGAGCGTGTGCAGTTACCGTTCACAGCAAACTGGAGCGTGTGCAGTAACTGCACACGCTCCAGTTTGATGTGAACGGTAACTGGATCGGTTGGACGGTAACTGGAGCATGTACAGTTGCTGTACACGCTCCAGATATTTTTCCTGAATTCTGTAATCACGTGACACGAAGGGTTGCCAGATCACTAATTTCTAAAAAAATCGTTTCCAGATATTTTTCTCTGAATTCTGTGATCAACCATGGTGTTCGGATACTTTTTTGAGCGACTGTAGGCGGTCATATTATTTTGATACTAGATCGTCTGGGCTCACTCGCGGAAATATTGAGCGTGTGCAGTTACCGTTCACAGCAAACTGGAGCGTGTGCAGTAATTGCACACGCTCCAGTTTGCTGTGAACGGTAACTGGATCGGTTGGACGGTAACTGGAGCATGTACAGTTGCTGTACACGCTCCAGATATTTTTCCTGAATTCTGTAATCACGTGACACGAAGGTTGCCAGATCACTAATTTCTAAAAAAAACGTTGCCAGATATATTTTTCAATTCTGTAATCAACCATAATGTTCGGATATTTTTTTTGAGCGATAGTACCAAGGAAGAAATTTATAGAATGTCCTTTTGCTTAATGAGATATTCAGATCCCTTGGACGCCAAAAAAGAATTCGAAATCCAAGTTCATCGAAGTGTATATATTTATATCCTTTCTATACTTCATCATCAAGTCTTAATTAGAAATTTAAAAGGAACAACTCAACCACATAAGAACTGAGAGAAGATTCAGGTAGTCCACTGTCTACGAATGCCAGAGACAAAAAAGCGACAAAAGGAAATGCAAGGAAAGAGAGAGCCTTCTTTCTGGAAGCAGTGGAGAGCCCTCTGGTTTCCGTTACTTAATTACCGGAACTGTTTTCTCCTTGATTGGTTGATAGGAGGGAGACACAAGGAAGACAACAGAGAGCTCCTTTAGCGTTGCTCGTCTCTACTGCAATACGTGACGTGGAGAGTAAATCACCTTTCTCACTGCCAAAGCATCTCTTGCACTCTCCTCATCGCTGGCTTTTACCACGAATCCAACATCAGGAATCAAAACAGAAAGATTATACAAGGTGTGGTATTTCAAACGCAGCCAAAAGATCAGAGGCGTTTCAGTTGGGTTGTTTTACCTCTGAGCGGCACTTTTTTGCACACCATGGGCTAAATGGCCAGGTCACAAGGACCCGAAGGCTCGGAGAGGGGACCCACTGGAACAGCTGTTGGGATACAGATGGTAGCCTCCTGTTAAGGCCATCCAGTGTGTTCTTTAACGTTGGATTGTTTTACCTCTGAGCGGCACTTTTTTGCACATCATGGGCTAAATGGCCAGGTCACAAGGACCCCGAAGGCTCGGGGAGGGGACCCACTGGAACAGCTGTTGGGAGACAGATGGTAGCCTCCTGTTAAGGCCATCCAGTGTGTTCTTTAACGTTGGATTGTTTTACCTCTGAGCTGCACTTTTTTGCACACCATGGGCTAAATGGCCAGGTCACAAGGACCCGAAGGCTCGTAGAGGGGACCCACTGGAACAGCTGTTGGGAGACAGATGGTAGCCTCCTGTTAAGGCCATCCAGTGTGTTCTTTAACGTTGGATTGTTTTACCTCTGAGCGGCACTTTTTTGCACACCATGGGCTAAATGGCCAGGTCACAAGGACCCGAAGGCTCGGAGAGGGGACCCACTGGAACAGCTGTTGGGAGACAGATGGTAGCCTCCTGTTAAGGCCATCCAGGGTGTTCTTTAACGTGTGCAGGGTATGGCTCTCTCACATACACGGGTCCATGGCTTAACGTCCCATCCGACGGACGGTGGCCTTTCCAAGCCCATCGATGTCTCTTACTGACCGTGGGCAGGGCGGGGAGTTTAGCGGAGATAAATCTCAACGATGACCCAACTGGGACTCGAACCTGGGAACTGCAGAGTACGAGCCTGGCGCGCTACCGACTGAGCCACCCCGAATAAATAATGACTTCATATTTCTTTCCCAATTCTCTCATAATACTTGAGATCTTCAAATAAAAGTTCACTTATTTCAAATCTCAATGTTTTTTTCCCCTTACATTTTACAAGCTAAATAAAAGTCAAACACTTCACCCGAAATTGAATTGAATTGAAGTTTATTTCACCCAAACATACATATATTGGTAGATAAAACACAGACAAGTTCGCAGACAGGTGAAAAGGGAGAACATAATAAGCCGTAGCTTTTGAATAAATGTTTCCTGAAATACACTTAAATTTTAAACAATGCAGGTGACCTTAATTTATACATTTATACATTTATTTGAGCACATGAATTTTTGTGGTCTGACTCTATCATTGACTTGATAATAAGTGTAGTTTATATTTAAATTTAAAAGTTCTATATTGTTCCATTGCAGCAGTATCCTCTGGTATCTCGTCATTCCAAATCTTAATGCCAATGTACCGTATTGATCTCTAGCCTATAGATTTCTTATAAAGGGGCAACATGATCTTGTTCTTAAGTCGAGTATCATAACTGAAAGTCTTCGTTCTTTCTATGCAGCAGTAAAGTTCCGAGTACTCTATCATTTTATTCTTCACTCTGTACACAAAATTCCCCATAACATACTTGTAAATATTATATATATTTAGTATTCCATTTTCTGCCATCAAGTGTTGTACCGGATTTCTGAAATTTAATCTTAGAATATATCTCATAATTCTCTTTTGCAGACAAAATAAACTATTCAAATTGGCTGAACTAGTATCTCTCCAAACACTAATTCCATATATTAAATGTGGGTGCACTAATGCGTAATATAAATTTATCAAAGTTTGTTGATTTACATATTTTTTAATCCTCCCAATCGATCCAATATTTTTTGAAATAGTAGCTCTTAGCTGGGTAATATGATAATTCCAAGTTAAATTAGCATCTACCCAGAGTCCAAGAAATTTTATATATTCACATATTTCAATCTTTTGATCATTCATCAAAATATTTATTTCGTTATAATTCAGTTTTTTATTCTTGTTCTTAAAGACCATACACTTTGTTTTAGAAATATTTATAGCTAGTTTATTATATGTGATCCATTTATGCATATTTCCAATTAGAGTATTTGTTTCTTCTACTAAAGTTCTTACATCAGTATGGAAAGAAATGACATTTATATCATCTGCATACATAACTAGTTTAGCTGCTCCTTTTTGTGATTGAATATCATTTATATACAAAAGGAATAATAAAGGTCCCAGCACAGAACCCTGTGGCACTCCCCTATTGAATTTGATTTATTCAGATATAGTCCTATTGACTTGTACAAACGCTGGTCTTTGAAATAGGTAGCTTTTAAGCCAGTTATTTATTTTCCCTCGAAGCCCATAGTGTCTAATCTTTTCCAAGAGAATTTCATGATCTACACAATCGAATGCTTTAGACAAATCTAAATATACAGCCAAACCAACTCGCTGATGTTCAAGATTATTAACAATATAATCATAGGTATCTATAATAGCACCTTGTGTAGATTTGCCATGTTGAAAACCATATTGTTCTGGTATAATTAGCTTTCTGTTTGATATAAATTTATATATACATTTATGCATTAATTTCTCGAAAATCTTGGCGAAAACTGAGAGTAAAGAAATTGGTCTGTAATTCTTTATATCTTTCAGGTGAATAGGTATTATTTTGTGAATAGGTATTGTGAATAGGTATTATTTTTGCTAGTTTCATTTCATTTGGAAAAATTTCCTTCTGAAGTGACAAGTTGAAAATATATGTGAGGGGGATTTTAATTTCATTTTTAACATTTTTAATTGCATTTATTGAGATATCATCAGGCCCACAAGAAGTATTAGGTTTCATTATACTTATAACATGACATATATCATCTTCAGAAAAAGGTTCAATATATAAACTATCTGGAAAACTGTATCCATAATATTTATATTGCACTTGATTTTTTTGTATCAAAATCAGCTGCTAGATCTTCTGCTATACTTTTAAAATACTGGTTGAAAGCTGTAGCTTTTTGTGCACATCGTCTGTTAGTACATTTTCAGCCATCTCAATGTCCCCAATTCTAAGATTTTTGTTTTTATTCCGAGACAATAGGTTATTTATCAGCCTCCATTTCTGTTTCAGCGAAGTATCACCATATATATTAAATTTAGTTTCATAGTATTTTTGTTTGGCTTCTCTTATTAAACCAGTGACATAATTTCTGCAAATTCTGTGCCTTTCCTTGTCCGTTTCATCACTGGAATTCTTATATATTTCAGCAAGTCTGTTTCTTTTTCTAATCTGGTTTTTTATATAATTATTTATCCAAGGAGCATAACTAGGGTGTTGTGATCTCTTCTTTCGAATTCTAGGAAAGCATACATTATATATATCCATAAAGAGTGAAAGAAAGTGATCATATGCCTGGTTCACATCCGTAATCTGTAGTATTCTATTTCCCAAACGTTTTACGAATGGTAATCATGTTTTTTCCTAAAATGTTAATAATCTCTCGGTCTTCACTCTATTTTTAACAGGAAGAAAGAAATAAACGAAAACTACTTTCGTTCTATATTAAGAAAAGAAAAAACGCTAAGACTTAAAGCTTTCATGTATTTGCCTCGATTCACTTAATGTTTGAGTTGCAGTTTATGGAGACCTGCTTCCAAACAGTTTACTCCTTCAATGCAGCTGAGTTCGTGGTTGAGCTTAAACTATAAGAGTTTTCTGAGGAAAATGGAGACTCACTACAAGCTGAATTATCGGAGAAAGCATTTCGGTGTTGCTAGGATACGCAATATCAGCTCAGTAAAAAGACTTGAAACTTAAAGCAATTTTGGAGGAAATAAAACCCCAATAAATGAACTACACCAGAAGTCTCATTTTGTAAAATAATATTCTTCACGAAAACTTCTTTTATATATTGAGTTGGGTTGGGTTGTTTTACCTCTGAGCGGCACTTTTTTGCACACCATGGGCTTAATGGCCAGGTCACATGGACCCCGAAGGCTCAGAGAAGGTTGGGGGAGGGGACCCACTGGAACAGCTGTTGGGAGACAGATGGTAGCCTCCCGTCAAGGCCATCCAGCGTGTTCTTTAACGTCCACAGGATATGGCTCTCCCGCACAAGGGGCCACGGCTTAACGTCCCATCCGACGGACGCCGGCCTTTCCAAGCCCATCGGTGTCCCCTACTGACCGTGGGCAGGGAAGGGAATTTTGCGGAGACAAATCTCAACGCTGACCCAGCTGGGACTCGAACCTGGGAACTACAGATTACGAGCCTGGCGCGCTACCGACTGAGCCATCCCCGCCCCTTTATATATTGAGAGACTGGAGAAATTTTTCTATTGTTTGAAGTTATTCTTTGAGATGAAATTACGCGGAAAATAAAAGGCGTTAAACTCTTTAAACCTTTATATGCCTCTGGCGGATTGATATCATTTCCAATTCACAAGAAAGGGCACGAATAAATTTCATTTTGAAATTTAACGGTTAGGGTTATTCTCTGAAGGATGGCAACTTCCTCCTGAGGAAGCATTTGCCACCGTTGATAAAATGGCAGTCAAAGAAGACTTCAAGGATTGAGAAAGAGGCAGACTTTATAAGCTTTGGGATGCTCATAACGATCTTCAGACTCATTTTCTAAACAGTAAGTGAAATAATCCTTTCAGTTCTGAGAGGAACAGATGAGAACGTATCAAGGTTGGGTTGGGTTGTTTTACCTCTGAGCGGTACTTTTTTGCACATCATGGGCTAAATGGCCAGGTCACATGGACCCCGAAGGCTCAGAGAGGGTTAGGGAAGGGGACCCACTGGAACAGCTGTTGGGAGACAGATTAAAAGACAGATTAACAGGACAGAGTTAACAGCCTCCCGTCAAGGCCATCCAGCGTGTTCTTTAACGTTGGGTTGTTTTACCTCTGAGCGGTACTTTTTTGCACACCATGGACTAAATGGCCAGGTCACAAGGACTCCGAAGGCTCAGAGAAGATTGGTGGGGGCGACCCACTGGAACAGCTGTTGGGAGACAGATGGTAGCCTCCCGTCAAGGCCATCCAGCGTGTTCTTTAACGATGGGTTGTTTTACCTCTGAGCGCTACTTTTTTGCACACCATGGGCTAAATGGCCAGGTCACAAGGACCCCGAAGGCTCAGAGAGGGTTAGGGGAGGGGACCCACTGGAACAGCTGTTGGGAGACAGATGGTAGCCTCCCGTCAAGGCCATCCAGTGTGTTCTTTAACGTGCACAGGGCATGATTCTCCCGCGCACGGATCCACGGTTTAACGTCCCATCCGACGGACGGTGGCCTTTCCAAGCCCATCGGTGTCCCCTACTGACCATGGGCAGGGCGGGGAATACGTATCAAAGTCTTTTCCTGCTGTCTTCCCCAGATCTGAGTTCCGAGTGTGTCATCATTGAGAGTTTCTTCCCTTGATTGCCCCAGAGAACGTATTATACATTATAAAACACGCTGGATGGTTTTTCCAGAAGCTACCCATCTAATCCTGTCGCCATCTTCATCTGCCAGGGGCGGGGGTGGCTCAGTCGGTAGCGCGCCAGGCTCCTAATCTGTAGTTCCCAGGTTCGAGTCCCAGCTGGGTCAGCGTTGAGATTTATCTCCGCAAAATTCCCCGCCCTGCCCACGGTCAGTAGGGGACACCGATGGGCTTGGAAAGGCCGCCGTCCGTCGGATGGGACGTTAAGCCGTGGCCCCGTGTGCGGGAGAGCCATACCCTGTGCACGTTAAAGAACACGCTGGATGGCCTTGACGGGAGGCTACCATCTGTCTCCCAACAGCTGTTCCAGTGGGTCCCCTCCCCCAACCTTCTCTGAGCCTTCGGGGTCCATGTGACCTGGCCATTTAGCCCATGGTGTGCAAAAAAGTGCCGCTCAGAGGTAAAACAACCCAACCCAAATTCATCTGCCATTGTCACTTTGGGTTGGGTTGCATGTGTTTGGATTATTTTAGCCACGAAAGACACTATTGGACACCCAATGAGAAGGTCACAAGGGCCCCAAGACTCAGGGGAGGTTGGAGAAAAAATTAGGCCGCTGTTAGGAGATGGTGGAAGCCCTGTTCATTTTAACGTGCAAGGTTATTTTATCTCTGAACGACAGTATTCTGCATACAATGGACTAAATGACCAGGTCACAAGGATCCCGAGGGCTCAGAGAAGGTTGAGGGAAGGAAACCCACTGGACAGCTGTTGGGAGATAGATGATAGCCTCCAGTCAAGGCCATTCAGCATGTTCTTTAACGTGAAGAGGGTATGGTTCACATGGGGATTGCACGCACAGGGCAGAATATGGCGCACACGGGATTTATCCGATGGACGACTTTCCAAACCCATCGGTGTCCCAGGTGTGACCAACCCAGGTGAGAAGATTTGCACAGATAAATTTCAATGCTGGCCCAGGTGGGACTTGAGCCTGGAAACTACATTACGGGTTTGGAGCACTACCGACTGAGCTCTCCCCCCCCCCCCCCCCAAAGAAAATGGACTTGATATGTACAGTCGCTCAAAAAAGTATCCGAACACTATGGTTGACTACAGAATTCAGAAAAAATATCTGGCAACACTTTTTTTAGAAATTAGTGATCTGGCAACCTTCGTGTCACGTGACACGAAGGTTGCCAGATCACTAATTTCGAAAAAAAAATTGTTGCCAGATATTTTTCCTGAATTCTGTAGTCACCCATAGCGTTCGGATATTTTTTTGAGCGACTGTACTTACCAAAAGGAAAATTTACTTTGGGATGTTTATTTGTAAAGAGAATTACTTTTTAGTCCACTGTCTAATTTACTGAAACATTTGGGTTAAAAAAATAAATCTTTACTTTTTCGGTAAACCTGATAATGGATTACGGAAAAAATATTTGATTAAAAAGAAAAATTTCTCGTTTAAGAGATTTCTCGTTATTTCAATCCAGAAATAGAAATCGATGAAGTAAAAACTAATTACTCCTCTTTTGAAACAAAAATCGTTAGAATCATGTTACTCAGACAATGCTCTTTTCGTTTGTCGGTATTTGACAGAAAAAAGTAGACAGAAAAGAGTAAGACAGAGAGAAATCAACATCTCGGGAAACCCAAACGGGAAAAGAGAAATGAGTTGAATGAGATCGAAAAATCATTTCTGTAAAGCGTAATTTAATCCTTAGCGTAACTTAATCCTTTCTGTGCTTAGAGGGCGCTCGGAACTCGAGGTATTAGCGATTGCCAGGTCCCCACAGACAAAAATGTCGCTTTCCCGCCATGGAGCAAAAACGCAGAGCTTTTGTATTGGCGAGGAGAGAAGTTATTAGCTTTCTAAAAGAGCACTGTGGGCAGTTCCCGCGCATAAGAGGGAGAGAGAGTCTCCTCTCTTTAGCTCTCCCTTCCGATAGGGAAATGGAAATTTTAATCAAAAAGAAGAAAGGCAAGAGGACAAAAAGGAACGCAGAGATAAGAGGGAAATGGCTGTCTGGACTATTTGGAGAAAAGGAAGAAGTGGTGGAAAGTGTTTCGCATTGAAGAGGAGGAAAAAAGGAGAAGAGATAAGGTACAAAAGGAAGAGAAGTTTTTATGAAAACATATCGTATGACATGAAAAGGAATGATGAAAAAGAAAAAGTACTCGAAATGAACTTTATTGTTTACATATTCGCAATGGCCACCTTTGTTGGATAGAAAAAAGAAAGGTAAAAGGATAGGGAGGAGTAAAAGTGAGTGTTGAGGGGGGGGGAGGGGATCGAAGGCTTTAGAAAGACGACAATAGACGTTCGAAGGAGGTGAGGAGGGGAATCACATCAATTCGGAGGATTGTGTTATTATTGGTGGAACAGGTTTATTTTTTTCTGTGTGCGATGATGGGTGGGTTTTTTTTACCCCCTAAGTTTCTTACTCACTTATCAACGTTGCAGAAACGTTGGTGACTGTTTTACTGAGAGGATGGAAAAGAGGAGTTTTGTGAAAAGGAGATTGTTGTGGAAAGGAGGAGTTTTATGAAAAGGAGGAGTTTTGTGAAAAGGAGGAGTTTTGTGAAAAGGAGATTTTTGTGAAAAGGAGATTTTTGTGAAAAGGTGGAGTTTTGTGAAAAGGAGATTTTTGTAGAAAGGAGGAGTTTTGTGAAAAGGAGTTTTTTGTGGAAAGGAGGGTTTCGTGAAAAGGAGATTTTTGTGGAAAGGAGGAGTTTTGTGAAAAGGAGATTTTTTGTGAAAGGGAGATTTTTGTGGAAAGGTGGAGTTTTGTGAAAAGGAGTTTTTTTTTGTAGAAAGGAGGAGTTTTGTGAAAAGGAGATTTTTGTGGAAAGGATGAGTTTTGTGAAAAGGAGTTTTTTTTTTTTTTTTTTTTTTTTTTTTTTTTTGCAGAGGAGGAGTTTTGTGAAAAGGAGATTTTTTTGGAGAGGATGAGTTTTGTGGAAAGGAGGAGTTTTGTGAAAAGGAGTTTTTTGTAGAAAGGAGTAGTTTTATGGAAAGGAGGAGTTTTGTGGAGATGATTTCATGGAAAGGAGAGTTTTGTGGAAAGGAGGAGTTTTTATGGAAAGGAGAGTTTTGTGGAAAGGAGGAGTTTTATGGAAAGAGAGCTTTATGAAGATGAGGAGTTTTATGGAAAGGAATGTTTTATGGAAGGGTTTTATGGTTAGTTCTATCGATGAGCATTGTGGAATTCAGGAAAGGAAAAAAAGGAGGATTTTTACAGTGATGTTTGCCTGTTTACCTAACCAGGGTTAAGTGAGAGGAATGCGTCGTTGTTGCAATGAATTCTGGAATCATCGTTTTAACAAGGAAGAATGCTTCAATTCAGTGCTCATAGCTGAGAGAAATATTTATTGTTGTCGAAATCTTGACTATAGAAATTATTGACTGATCCCAATTAAATAGGGCGAGGGTGGCTCAGTCGTCTCTGCACCCCCCTCGTAGTCCGCAGTCACCAGTTCGAGCCGCATCCTGTTTATCAGGGTTGAATTGATATATTTTTACCTCCGAGCGGTACTTCTTTGGTACACAATGGGCTAAATGGACAGGGACCTCGAGGATTCACAGAAGATCAGAGGGGATCCACTTGGTAGAGTGATCCAGAGGGGATCCACTCCAGAGCACACGGGGCAGCGGCTCAATGTCCACATCAGACGGATGGCGGTCTTTTCAACCACATCGGTGTCCCCTGCTGACCTAGGACAGGAGGGGAGTTTCGTGGAGATAAATCTCAACGTGGACACTGAGCCACAACTTAAATGTTCCATCGGACGAACAGCGGTCTTTCGAAGCCATCGGTGTCCTCTATCTGACAGAGGGCAAGCCAGGTTCGAGTCCCAGGTGGGACTCGAACCTGGGAATTGCAGATTATGTGTCTGGCGCGCTATCGGCTGAGCCCTTCCTCCGTCTCACCAACTGTAAATCAAGAATACGTGACTAACGATGTGATTTAAATTTCTCCCTCCTCCTCCTCCTCCTCAAATTATATAATTTATTTTTAAACTAATATTCACTTGTGTCTTTCTGTCACAGGTATGTCTTGTCACTCTGCCTTGCTAGGGGCGGGGATGGCTCAGTCGGTAGCGCGCCAGGCTCGTAATCTGTAGTTCCCAGGTTTGAGTCCCAGCTGGGTCAGCGTTGAGATTTATCTCCGCAAAATTTTCCCGCCCTGCCCACTGTCAGTAGACTACATCGATGGCCTTTGAAAGATGCCGTCCGTCGGATTGGACGTTAAGCCGTGGCCCCGTGTGCGGGAGAGCCATACCCTGTGCACGTTAAGGAACACACTGGATGGCCTTGACGGGGGGCTACCATCTGTCTCCCAACAGCTGTTCCAATGGGTCCCCTCTCCCAACCTTCTCTGAGCCTTCGGGGTCCTTGTGACCTGGCCATTTAGCCCATGGTGTGCAAAAAAGTGCCGCTCATAGGTAAAACAACCCAACGTTAAAGAACACGCTGGATGGCCTTGACGGGAGGCTACCATCTGTCTCCCACCAGCTGTTCCAGTGGGTCCCCTCCCCCAGCCTTCTCTATGCCTTCGGGGTCCCTGTGACCTGGCCATTTAGCCCATGTTGTGCAAAAAAGTGCCGCTCAGAGGTAAAACAATCCAATCTATCCAACTCTGTCTTGCTCTTCATTCTCCCACACTTAAACTAATCGCTCTACTTAAGCAAGTGACAGACATTCCAATCTAACACTCTTTCACACAAGAAAAGGGTAATTTAGTCTCTAAACAATTCGGTCTCATTCCCTACAATGTGTTCATTTCCATCCGAAGCTTTTTGTAGTCTTAGAGGCGTTCTTCTTTCCTGGTGTGTGAAACTCACAGGGGAAATCGAAGGAACCGAATAAATATCAATTTCAGATGGATTATTTTTATCTCTATCTTTACCAAGAAAACGTTCTCATGCTTTATAAGCAGTTTCTTCACAACTCCCCCAAAGCCAACCTGCACTAAGCAGACATGGTTCCTAAGCATATGTTTGTTCACCTTTCTGAAAGCATGAATGAAAAATTGATGCCTCGTTTCCTGCGGAGGTAGAAGCGACATTGCTACATCAGACAAAAATGCAGCCTTAGTGAGTTGCATTCTTAATTGCATATTTATTCCCCCTTCTTGGAAAGGGGTTGGATAATCTCGCATTTTAACTTTAAAGCAAAGTTTCGTTAATTAATCCATATTGTTTCCATCGAGAGGTCGCATTTTCTAAAATCTCAGATGTTCATTGTTGTTATATGGAGACCTCCCTTAGCAGTCATCCCGTATCTTCCCGACTTCTAAACACGGAAAAACCGCTGCTTAAATTTCAATCCCAAGGTCTTAATCCAAGACTACCGGAGTCCTCTTTCTCTGTCATCAATGGAGCAAACGGACGCCTCGAGGAACGGAATTCGAACCTAGAGACCTCAGATGAAGATATTGTTTCCCAGTTCGAATCCAGTCTGGTGATGTCACCTCTGCAGTGTTTCCTTCTTTAAGCAGGCGGAAACAATGTTGAGAACACGTTGTTTCACAATATTAAGAGCCATACCCTGTGCACGTTAAAGAACACGCTGGATGGCCTTGACGGGAGGCTACCATCTGTCTCCCAACAGCTGTTCCAGTGGGTCCCCTCCCCCAACCTTCTCTGAAACCTTCGGGGTCCATGTTACCTGGCCATTTAGCCCATGGAGTGAAGAAAAGTGCCGCTCAGAGGTAAAACAACCCAACCAACCAACTGGAGAGCCATACCTTGTGCACGTTAAAGAACACGCTGAATGGCCTTGACGGGAGGCTACCATCTGTCTCCCAACAGCTGCTCCAGTGCGTCCCCTCCCCCAACCTTCTCTGAGCCTTCGGGGTCCTTGTAGCCTGGCCATTTAGCCCATGATGTTCAAAAAAGTGCCGCTCAGAAGTAAAACAACCCAACCGACGTGTACCCCGACGGATCAGAGAAGGTAAGTGGGAGGAGACCATTGGACAGCTGTTAGGAGAGAGATGGCAGCCTCCCGTCAAGGCCATCCAGAGTGTTCTTGAACGTGCACAAAGTAGAGTGTGGCTCTCCTAGATACTGAGCCACACCTTAAATGTTCCATCGGACGAAGCAGCTGCCTTTGGAAGCCATCGGTGTCCTCTATCTGACAGAGGGCAAGAAGGGGGTTTAACGGAGGTAAAAAAACAACACTAATACAGTTGAATCTCGAACCGGAGAACTGCAGATTACGAGAGTGGATCGCTACCCATGAAGCCAACCCCTCACCATCCAAGTGTCGATGAGAAAGACATTTCGTTCCTGGTAAATAAGAAGTCACCGATGGCTGAATTCCTTTGAATAGAGGACACCGATGGCTTCCAAAGGCAGCTGTTTCGTCCGATGGAACATTTAAGCTGTGGCTCAGTATCTAGGAGAGCCACACTCTACTTTGTGCATGTTCAAGAACACTCTGGATGGCCTTGACGGGAGGCTGCCATATCTCTCCTAACAGCTGTCCAATGGTCTCCTCCCACTTACCTTCTCTGATCCGTCGGGGTACTCGTAGGTTGGGTTGTTTTACCTCTGAGCGGCACTTTTTTGCACACCATGGGCTAAATGGCCGGGTCACAAGGACCCCGAAGGCTCAGAGAAGGTTGGGGGAGGAGACCCACTGGAACAGCTGTTGGGAGACAGATGGTAGCCTTCCGTCAAGGCCATACAGCGTGTTCTTTAACGTGCACAGGGTATGGCTCTCCGACACACGGACCACGGCTTAACGTCCCATCCGACGGACGGCGGCCTTTCCAAGCCCATCGGTGTCCCCTACTGACCGTGGGCAGAGCGGTAGTATTCACGTAGAAAAGAGAGACGGGAAACGAACGATTTGCTTTGCAGCCAAAGACGCTAAAGTTCTCTTCTTGAAAAATCATTAATCTTCCCTAAATTGTTACGTTTTATTCTTTTAAGATCGCTTTTAATAACAGACCATCGAGTGACCAATGGACCGTAGCATTAGATTTTAACCGTACGGTAACGAATATCCGAAACCGATCTCTCCACATTTGCAACTCGGACTATCACAATCTTGAATCCCACCGGGGCGGGGGTGGCTCAGTCGGTAGCGCGTCAGGCTCGTAATCTGTAGTTCCTAGGTTCGAGTCCCAGCTGAGTCAGCGTTGAGATTTATCTCCGCAAAATTCCCCGCTCTGCCCACCGTCAGTAGGGGACACCGATGGGCTTGGCAAGGTCGCCGTCAGTCGGATGGGACGTTAAGCCGTGGCCCCGTGTGCAGGAGAGCCACCCATACCCTGTGCACGTTAGCACACGCTGGATGGCCTTGACGGGAGGCTACCATCTGTCACCCAACAGCTATTCCAGTGGATCCCCTCCCCCAACCTTCTCTGAGCCTTCGGGGTCCTTGTGACCTGGCCATTTAGCCCATGATGTGCAAAAAAGTGCCGCTCAGAGGTAAAACAACCCAACGTTAAAGAACACGCTGGATGGCCTTGACGGGAGGCTACCATCTGTCACCCAACAGCTGTTCCAGTGGATCCCCTCCCCCAACCTTCTCTGAGCCTTCGGGGTCCATGTGACCTGGCCATTTAGCCCATTGTGTGCAAAAAAGTGCCGCTCAGAGGTAAAACAACCCAACCCAACTTGAATCCCACCGTTGCTTTCGGTGCTTAAGTGCATCGAACGGCCATTACTTGCGGCGGCGAAGAGAACGAAGTGCAATTGCGGCATCGTCTAGGAGAGGATTTCTTTGAGAGTAATGACGAAGAGAGAGAAGAGAGAGGACGAGGCAAGGACCCCAAGAAGTACATCTCTGAAACAAGAACATCCAAGATTCAGAGAATAATAAATTACTCTCGGAAATCTTTTTTTCCCCCCTAACTCTGAATCCTTTGGGGAGGAAAAGCCGAGGTTGTATGGGCCCCAAGACACTTCAAGAGAAAGTTATTGGATTTTCTTAGCAGACGTGAAAAGGATCTATGTATAAACTCTTTGCCTAATGGAGATTTAGGCTCTAGAAACTTTGCAAAAAAATCTTTGGGAGTCTTTTTAGGAAGAAGAATGTGTGATGTTTAACTATTTGCGAGAAAGCTGCGGATTGTTTTTTCTTAATCCAGCTTTGCGAAGCGAAAGATTAAACCATTTTATTTTGCCTCTAAGTCCTTGAATGTAGAGAAAGTATTTTTTTAATATTCAGCCAAATGACTGAGTTACGTGCGCATAAACGTTA
The DNA here is from genome assembly GCA_038380435.1 of Ryuthela nishihirai. NCBI lineage: Eukaryota > Metazoa > Arthropoda > Arachnida > Araneae > Heptathelidae > Ryuthela > Ryuthela nishihirai. The sequence continues at coordinate 49,349,385 of JAWZYU010000030.1, read as the reverse complement.
TTTTCGTGTTTTGTAATTTTTCTGTGAAAAAAGTCGCTTATCGAATTTGAATAAGAAAGACTTCGGTAAAAATAAAAAATAAAAATAAATCGAAAAGTAGAAGAAAAAATAATTTTTTTTTTCCTAGAAAGGGAAAATGTTTTTTTTTTCGTGTCCATCACCTGTATAATTTATTTATTTAAATCTTTTATTGCAGTCACGAAATGAGGTAAATCTTATAGAAACTTTCGCATATGATTAGATGAGTCATCTACACAAAAATGCAATCTTACCGATCGAATTTTCACTAAACGGTCTGCCTAAAGGGGAGTAGTTTAATCACACCATACCGATCCCCCTTTGCACAGTGCTTTCCCCCCCTATGACGTCATCGACCACGCCCCTATGACGTAACAGGCCACGCCCCCTATGACGTAACAGGACACGCCCATATGACGTAACATTGCGTAACATGACGTAATCATTACATAATCATTACGTAACAGGCCACGCCCCTTTATTAATAATTAATAATTCCTCCCCCTTTATTAAACCCCCTTTCACCCCCCTTTCCCCCTCAGTGGCGCCATCTGTTGACAGTGAGAAGTACTATTTTCCCAAAAACCCTTTATTTTCACTCTAATTTCTCGTTTTCGGACCCCCCGGTCGACCTACCTATATTTTAAGCCCTCCCCCTTATTAAAAACCCTCCTGGCGCCATCTGTTGACAGGGAGAAGTACTATTTTCCCAAAAAAAACCCTTTATTTTAAGTCTAATTTCTCGTTTTCGGACCCCACGGTCGACCTACCTATATTTTAAGCCCTCCCCCTTATGAAAAAACCTCTGGTTGACCATTTTAAGGCCCCCACTCCTTCACTCGGCTGATGCAAGTCTCAGAATAATTGCATGGAACGATTGACTGGTCTTAGAATAATTGTACAGAAAGGAATGATACAAAATTCCTTAGTAATTAAACACTCATCAAAAATTCCCTTACCTCTATTAAAAATCATTCTACAGTTGAAACTCATTTTTACTCTTACTGTTTCCATAGAGTGAAATTAATAATGGTTTAAATTATTCGTAGGGCATGTTAAATCTGCTTTTAGAACACCCGTCTGCAGTGGAAAAATTTTCAAACTCCGTTAATCAACTCCCTAGTAATTAAGCACTGATTAAAATATTCCTCACCTTTATTAAAATCGGTTTTCTGTAGAGGCGTTTCACCGGAAAAAAAAAAAAAATTCGTCCCTCGCTGGGTGGATTCCGTCCGACTGTCATGGGTTCCCGGACTATACCTTGTACTTGCTGTGGCTTAGATGCGTGTCGAACGGGTCAGACATTTCAGATTATTTATAACCTAGCATTCTTTATAACTAGCTTTTTCTATGTATTTCTTACACCAAAAACCGATAGTCCTTTCACATTAATATACGTATTTTTATAACCCACGTATTTTAAGTCCGTTTCAGTAAGACTTATTTCTTTTAACTCCGTGACTGTCGCTTACTAGATCTATCCACAGTAACTATTTTTAAAAGACTGTCCCGCAGAAAATGCCGATGGGTAAAAAATCTGATTTTATTCGTCGTGATGAAAAATATTGAGGAGTGATAGGATCGACCTAATAGACTCCGTGTTCGGATCCTCACCCCGGACAGCGTTTCACTGACAGATGGTTAAGTCCTACGAAAATAAAAAATTCCAAACGGGGAATCAAATTGACGAATGAATCTGTGCTGCTTCAGGAGCGCTGTCTTACATCGAGAAAACTCACGGGCACTCTTTATCGTGGATTTCGGACTCGATATTTTCCCAAGTCCGGAGACGGTTCTCTGCACAACCCTTTATGATAGGTTTCAATGCACCGCATGTAGACTTTTGAAATTATGCGTCCCTAAACCTTCAAGAGTTGAGCGTATTAGTCTCCATCGGGTTGGTGCCGTCAGATATCTGTGTTTCCACGCAGTAACGCAACACCGAAGAAAAATCGTCTCTCCCATCGTTTGCGTGCGAGCGTATATCTCATCACGCTGATGAAATCGGGTAAAAAATAACTTTTTGTACGAGGTAGAATGTTATAGAAAGTAAGAATGCTAAAAAAACTTTCATCATGAATGCATATTAACGGAGTAGGGGAACATTAGTTTAAAACTTCGACTATAAAAATAATACATTGCTTCACGCACCCTCTCAACTTACCTCCACTAATCCACTGAAAAAATATATGCAACGGGGCTGATAGCCAAAATTTAGCAAACGAAACCGCTTAACTGTCATGTATCTCTGATCGCGCCTACTGCTTACAAGAGAGACGACCTTCTAACCCGTTTCGGCACCTTGCACACTCATCCCCATGTGATCTGCTGAACCATAGCAACAAGTGGGGTGGTGTGCAAAGGTCAACGGTGGAATGCTGCGTCTTTGAGAAGAGTGGCGGGTCCGTCCGAAAACCTAATGGGAAAGTCAAATAATTACTGTTTCCTCTCGAAATACAGAAGGAATTCTTCTGCTGATAGACTGCTGATAGAATCTATGAAATTCAAAGGGAGATTGTTGCTTTTTCCATATTATTGGGATTAATACCGATTCTCTGCAGATGTCCTTTAGGTTATGAAATATAACTGGAACCTTATTAGATCACTTAAAATCGAGTTCACACACCTTATGACCGACTCCTCGGAGAAGTGCTAAATCTATGTGGCGGAATGCTAAAAATAGAATTCATGCGTTTCCGTAAAAAACTTTAGTTCCAATATGAGTTAAAAGGTTATGGTTCGACTCAGGAAAAATAGGATTCGACCTCGGACATTAGAAAAGATGTGCACCGTATAATTCCGTGGAAAAATACGAAAATCTTTAGCAATATCCCAGGCGTCTTTTGTTAGGCGATAGTATTAACATCCTTATACGTTCTCACTTCAAGCTTGCTTTCTCTATCATAACCCTCGATGCTTGCGAAAATTATAAAAGATGAACAGAGGTCTGAATGTACAATCTTCGGAGTTCATTTTACTGTAGATGTCTAATTCTGGCAGGATCCCTCTCCATTTTTAAAATTTAGATCTTACACCGACAGTCTTTTCATGTACGTATTTTTTATAACCAACACTTATTTCTTTTAGCCCTAGCGATTACTGGTTGTTTCATTTTTTACTAGAAGAAACCCTACCCCGCAGTAACAGCTCCACAGAAAATAAAAAATGTCGATGGGTAAAAGAAAACAAAATATCTGATGTCATGATGAAAAATATTGAGGACCCCGGACAACTTTTCACTGACAAACGGTTAAGCCCTACGAAATTATTCCAAACGAGGAAGCACACACTTTTATTGACGAATGAATCTTGGATCTGTACTGCTTCAGGAGCGCTGCCTTTACATTGTGAAAACCCGCTCACACCCTTGATCCGTGTTTAAGTACTCGAAATTTTTAAAGTCCAGAGGCGGCCCCCACCATTCCCAATTTACTAGTGAAAAAAATATTTTTTGTACGAGGTAGAAAGTAAGAATGTTAAAAGTACGTTGCGTAAAAACTTTAGTTCCATCGCTAATACACGTTGATGAGGGTAGGGGGACATTAGTTTTAGCAAATACTTCAACTATAAAAAAAAATAAGTCTCACTTGAGCGCATCGCTCCCAACTTGTCTACGCTAATCCGATGAAATTTTATATGCAACGGGAGTGATAGACGAAAATACTTCTTCCCTATGTGCTCTGACCAGCGCCTGAAATGTTCGCCCCCCCACCCTACTGCTTCAACCCTCGTTTCGACACTCCCGCTCTATGTGATCGGCACGACGCTCTGATAACGTACAAAGGCCACTGGAGGAGCGGTGGTCAGCCCCTGTTGAATGCTATCTTTTTTTTTATTTCCAGCCGCAATAATACACCGTTTCTGTGGAACACTGGTGACTTCGCCGCAAAGGGTGATCCACACTAAAAAACAAATCCCATTGACAATGAAGAACTAAAAAAGTCATTAAAACAGTGAATGGACTTATGTACAGAGATTGACAACGGTAATATAGACAGGAACCCATCGCTCACTATCATAGCCCCCGAGAAATTATCAAATCTGTAAAGGTCTGGCCACACAATCTTCTGAGTTAATTCTGGACGGATCACAAGGACTTTTTCTCACATTCGTTAATCAAAATGTCTACACATCAGACTTGTCATTACCCCGACAAACTATCCATAGACTGAGTAAGCATTTAGAATGAAAAATTCAGTTTGCTTCAGTGTCAGAGCTTTAATTTTCAGATGCACTCCACAGATTCGTAAAACACTCATTAGGTATGCGTTCACAAGAGAGTTCACCACGGATTCACCCTCCCAATCTTTCTAATAAATCATACGCCCAAAGTAGATAATTATATTACGAAAATAAAATCGATTTTAAGTGATTCCGTATTCGTAATTTATTAATGCTAAAGAATCACGACGAAAATCTCACAATAGTCTACCCAATACTTTACCATAGCCGATACAATCACAAGTTACGATAGTCAGCATCTGCTCCCATAGACCAGGGACGGGTGAATAGCGACCCGTGGGTCGCATTCGGCCCGCTAAGAGTTTTTTTGTTCTCCGCCAAGACAGAAAAATCCTCCCCGAGCGCGACCGAAGATTCGTCTCGTATTTTCCATTAGGACGGCCACGTCAATATGCATACGAAGTGTATGAAAACAATTGCCCACTCCGGCCATAGACAGTAGGTTAGTTACTTCTAACAAAGTCAAGGTTTGAGATCCATAGTAAGACACGAATGTTACCGAACGCCTATGTCGTGTGAATGATAACTGTTAAGACAGCTAGTTGCATATTTTTAAAGATATGTCGAATGCACTCTTACATGAACGAAGCTTCCATTTCCTAAAGTGTGAGGGGGAAAGCGTGAACAGTCAATGCTGACGGCATGAAATATGACTCGAACGAAAGACAATCTGAACAGGTGCTTTTGTTTATAGTATTTCCGTGAAAAGTTGGGAAGCCAGATGCGACTTAGCTTTGCGTTCACTGACTTCACGCCTACCCCCTTTGCAATTAGGAAAAAACTCTCGAGAGCAAATTATATCTAAAACCAGTTTCACTTGAGTTTTTTCGTAACCCTCTTGTGTCGTCGAATTAAGATTCAGACACTCAGCTGTCGGGCATAAGGTTAAACTAATTTCTCACCAAGGTACGTTTGCGCACGCTGCAAACACAAGTCTTTCGACAAAAGATAAGATGTTTCTCTACAACATAACACGGAGATGTCTGCTTAGTTATTTTTCCCTATTTCAACACTGTCTATGGAGCATTACGCCTCTACATACCATAACACCTCGCGATTCTAAGCGTTCCCCGAACCGATATTAATCTTATTTTTGTAGTTCAACGGAGTTTTTTGAGCTTGCTCAACCTATGTCAAGGGTTGGACCAGTGCTTGCACCGATGTTATTGCTCGTACTAGCAGAACCGGTACAAGGCGAATGCAAATCGGTTCATATCTCTATTCTTTCGTACACAAATGTTAAAAGATTTCATGTAGCTGCTAAGAAACAGTAAAAAAGTGATTTTCCGCATTTAACCATCTATCGGGTAGAGGAATCCTCAAAACTAAGTAACAATACTAGAAAAATCACTATCCATAACATTTACATTCATGTATTTCTTGTTGCGAGGCATCTGACCGAAACGTTAGCATTCATTACCTCAAAACAGATAAGACCGAATGCGGCGTCTTGAAAAACACCGAGAAGGCTAGTAACCACGGTTTAACCATTCATTTTTTAAGTATTAGGACGTTCATGTTACAATTTCTTGCAACAACGTTCATTTCTGGTAAAGATGCATGTCAGCACATTCACTTTACGTGTGTGAACCAGGCATTCAGTTGAGAAGAGTATGTGAATCAGTCACTTCAGAATACTAACACCTTTGCGCGCTCACTGAAACTACCTCCTTCTTGTGTCTCTCCATATACTATTCTTATGAGCACAAAAGATAGGATGTTTCACTACAATCTAACACGGAGATGTCTGTTTAGTTATTTTTTCCTCCTATTTCTACACCAGTGTGGAAGTCTTAGAACAAGTGGTTAGCACACGTTTTTAATATGTATCTTGTTTAGAAATCTGAAAGAACACTGTCTATGGAACATTACCCCCTCCCTTGCAAGCTAGTACTAATTACTTCACGATTCTGAGGGACGAAGGTTGAAATCGTTGGCGGATATTTTTCAGAATATGTAATCAACCATAGTGTTCGGATATTTGATCCATAGTAAGACATGAACGTTGTTTACCTCCCATCGACAATCCCTTCTACGGATCGTATGAGAGATGACTGTTACGACAATTAGCAGGGTGAAGTCGTATTTGTTTTTAAAAGCAGAGACACACTACCGACTAGCTAGAGAACGATATATTAACCTGCTAAAGTTTGATTTTAACGATCAGATATACCATCACTTTTTTAGTTCATACTAATATTCCAACTTTTAAAGGAAATATTGTCTCGTTATAAGCGATTACATGCACACTCTATACTTTAAATCTATAGAGACAGCGATCACTAAGCTAGGTTTGGTTTTATTATGAGTGTGTTTTTTAAGATACTTTTGAAATACTCTGTTAATGAATTCAACCCCCCTTATCTGTTTGTAATTTCAGAGATATTCTGAAAGGTTTTTGTGATCAAAAGCTCCCACGATTTCCGTTTTAAAGGAGCACCACATGCATATTTCGAAAGCACGTCTATACAGGCTCGTAAATATTTGTAGACGTCATCATGTTTACTAAGAGATGGCAAATCTACCAGATCTCGACCAATGGGATGGAGTTACAGGGACACGTCACAGGTTTAAGGTATAAGTATTACCCTTCGACGGGCTGTAAGGCATTATTTTTTCCAGTATCGACTTGCTATGGCTTGTGCTAAACGTTCCCTGACCGATGGTGATCTTCCTGCGAAGCGACTTGCTGTTAGAGATGATGATAGCCATTTGTTTCAACTCGGATCGGATTTGTTTGCGAGCGTTTGTGAATATCGGTCATATCCTAAAGTGCACATACGTGTGTTCCAGAGTGATGACTCTTTAAAACTATATCCTACAAAGGACGGTGTGATGCTGTCTGAAGAGCAGTGGCATGGACTGGTTTCGTATGCGTCTACAATCGTCGAAGCGTTCGAAGATGTCGAATACGGCGAGTATGAACTGGACGCTATGGTTTGCCTCGTCGTGCTCAAAGGTGGACACGGCGTGGTCATTAAAAAAAGCATCCCCCGTGACGGAGGACTTGTATTTTCGTCATCGGTTCGGCTCAGCGTCGAACAGTGGCATCGGTTGACAGATTTATGCGATCCAATCACCTACAGTTTGATGGCTCTGAAGTTTGAAAACGGTAAATTTTGGAATGCAGTGCGGAAGGTGGAATTAGCGGCAAATCTTCCTCGAAGCCCACCATCTAATGATCGACCCCTTGAACAAGACAGCAGTGATTTCGTAAAGCTTATGGACTGTTTAAAGCGGACTTTGAAAACAGATCTCCGAAAAGAACTGTTTACGCTGCTACGTAAGAACTGTTTCGGGTGTGAAGTGGATCATCCGAGTCAACTTCGCCATTCGTGCCTCACCATAAACGCTGAATCAGCTTACGATTATTTCCCCGAAGTGGTAAGAAACGTTAATCTAACTGATATTGCCGTAAGTTTTGTGGAAGAATCATGTATCGAACTAAATCGTCCTGCTAATGTCGCGTTTATGTCTAAATTGAACTTTGCAACAGTACTAAAAGAGGTGCACGGTGAACTGGTATGTACGAACTAAATATTAATGTGACCTTAATGTAAATAAATATGAATGTCTCTGATATTTTTGTCAATGTGATTTCTTTTGTATAGTTAACGGGGATTTTAAGGTCAGCCTTAGAAGTGTTAATATTGTTCTCTGTATCAAGACCTCGCACAGCTAGCAAGCTATGTTGGGTCGAATGTTTTATATCAGGTGTAAAAGAAAGGGATGGGAAACCAAAGCTAGCTAGAGAACGATTCAACCGTGCGTTAAAAACAAAAATGTTGTGATATTTCACAGATGTGTTCCATGTTTAGTGATCGCTGTCTCTATAGATTTAAAGTATAGAGTGTGCATGTAATCGCTTATAACGAGACAATATTTCCTTTAAAAGTTGGAATATTAGTATGAACTAAAAAAGTGATGGTATATCTGATCGTTAAAATCAAACTTTAGCAGGTTAATATATCGTTCTCTAGCTAGTCGGTAGTGTGTCTCTGCTTTTAAAAACAAATACGACTTCACCCTGCTAATTGTCGTAACAGTCATCTCTCATACGATCCGTAGAAGGGATTGTCGATGGGAGGTAAACAACGTTCATGTCTTACTATGGATCAAATATCCGAACACTATGGTTGATTACATATTCTGAAAAATATCCGCCAACGATTTCAACCTTCGTCCCTCAGAATCGTGAAGTAATTAGTACTAGCTTGCAAGGGAGGGGGTAATGTTCCATAGACAGTGTTCTTTCAGATTTCTAAACAAGATACATATTAAAAACGTGTGCTAACCACTTGTTCTAAGACTTCCACACTGGTGTAGAAATAGGAGGAAAAAATAACTAAACAGACATCTCCGTGTTAGATTGTAGTGAAACATCCTATCTTTTGTGCTCATAAGAATAGTATATGGAGAGACACAAGAAGGAGGTAGTTTCAGTGAGCGCGCAAAGGTGTTAGTATTCTGAAGTGACTGATTCACATACTCTTCTCAACTGAATGCCTGGTTCACACACGTAAAGTGAATGTGCTGACATGCATCTTTACCAGAAATGAACGTTGTTGCAAGAAATTGTAACATGAACGTCCTAATACTTAAAAAATGAATGGTTAAACCGTGGTTACTAGCCTTCTCGGTGTTTTTCAAGACGCCGCATTCGGTCTTATCTGTTTTGAGGTAATGAATGCTAACGTTTCGGTCAGATGCCTCGCAACAAGAAATACATGAATGTAAATGTTATGGATAGTGATTTTTCTAGTATTGTTACTTAGTTTTGAGGATTCCTCTACCCGATAGATGGTTAAATGCGGAAAATCACTTTTTTACTGTTTCTTAGCAGCTACATGAAATCTTTTAACATTTGTGTACGAAAGAATAGAGATATGAACCGATTTGCATTCGCCTTGTACCGGTTCTGCTAGTACGAGCAATAACATCGGTGCAAGCACTGGTCCAACCCTTGACATAGGTTGAGCAAGCTCAAAAAACTCCGTTGAACTACAAAAATAAGATTAATATCGGTTCGGGGAACGCTTAGAATCGCGAGGTGTTATGGTATGTAGAGGCGTAATGCTCCATAGACAGTGTTGAAATAGGGAAAAATAACTAAGCAGACATCTCCGTGTTATGTTGTAGAGAAACATCTTATCTTTTGTCGAAAGACTTGTGTTTGCAGCGTGCGCAAACGTACCTTGGTGAGAAATTAGTTTAACCTTATGCCCGACAGCTGAGTGTCTGAATCTTAATTCGACGACACAAGAGGGTTACGAAAAAACTCAAGTGAAACTGGTTTTAGATATAATTTGCTCTCGAGAGTTTTTTCCTAATTGCAAAGGGGGTAGGCGTGAAGTCAGTGAACGCAAAGCTAAGTCGCATCTGGCTTCCCAACTTTTCACGGAAATACTATAAACAAAAGCACCTGTTCAGATTGTCTTTCGTTCGAGTCATATTTCATGCCGTCAGCATTGACTGTTCACGCTTTCCCCCTCACACTTTAGGAAATGGAAGCTTCGTTCATGTAAGAGTGCATTCGACATATCTTTAAAAATATGCAACTAGCTGTCTTAACAGTTATCATTCACACGACATAGGCGTTCGGTAACATTCGTGTCTTACTATGGATCTCAAACCTTGACTTTGTTAGAAGTAACTAACCTACTGTCTATGGCCGGAGTGGGCAATTGTTTTCATACACTTCGTATGCATATTGACGTGGCCGTCCTAATGGAAAATACGAGACGAATCTTCGGTCGCGCTCGGGGAGGATTTTTCTGTCTTGGCGGAGAACAAAAAAACTCTTAGCGGGCCGAATGCGACCCACGGGTCGCTATTCACCCGTCCCTGGTCTATGGGAGCAGATGCTGACTATCGTAACTTGTGATTGTATCGGCTATGGTAAAGTATTGGGTAGACTATTGTGAGATTTTCGTCGTGATTCTTTAGCATTAATAAATTACGAATACGGAATCACTTAAAATCGATTTTATTTTCGTAATATAATTATCTACTTTGGGCGTATGATTTATTAGAAAGATTGGGAGGGTGAATCCGTGGTGAACTCTCTTGTGAACGCATACCTAATGAGTGTTTTACGAATCTGTGGAGTGCATCTGAAAATTAAAGCTCTGACACTGAAGCAAACTGAATTTTTCATTCTAAATGCTTACTCAGTCTATGGATAGTTTGTCGGGGTAATGACAAGTCTGATGTGTAGACATTTTGATTAACGAATGTGAGAAAAAGTCCTTGTGATCCGTCCAGAATTAACTCAGAAGATTGTGTGGCCAGACCTTTACAGATTTGATAATTTCTCGGGGGCTATGATAGTGAGCGATGGGTTCCTGTCTATATTACCGTTGTCAATCTCTGTACATAAGTCCATTCACTGTTTTAATGACTTTTTTAGTTCTTCATTGTCAATGGGATTTGTTTTTTAGTGTGGATCACCCTTTGCGGCGAAGTCACCAGTGTTCCACAGAAACGGTGTATTATTGCGGCTGGAAATAAAAAAAAAGATAGCATTCAACAGGGGCTGACCACCGCTCCTCCAGTGGCCTTTGTACGTTATCAGAGCGTCGTGCCGATCACATAGAGCGGGAGTGTCGAAACGAGGGTTGAAGCAGTAGGGTGGGGGGGCGAACATTTCAGGCGCTGGTCAGAGCACATAGGGAAGAAGTATTTTCGTCTATCACTCCCGTTGCATATAAAATTTCATCGGATTAGCGTAGACAAGTTGGGAGCGATGCGCTCAAGTGAGACTTATTTTTTTTTATAGTTGAAGTATTTGCTAAAACTAATGTCCCCCTACCCTCATCAACGTGTATTAGCGATGGAACTAAAGTTTTTACGCAACGTACTTTTAACATTCTTACTTTCTACCTCGTACAAAAAATATTTTTTTCACTAGTAAATTGGGAATGGTGGGGGCCGCCTCTGGACTTTAAAAATTTCGAGTACTTAAACACGGATCAAGGGTGTGAGCGGGTTTTCACAATGTAAAGGCAGCGCTCCTGAAGCAGTACAGATCCAAGATTCATTCGTCAATAAAAGTGTGTGCTTCCTCGTTTGGAATAATTTCGTAGGGCTTAACCGTTTGTCAGTGAAAAGTTGTCCGGGGTCCTCAATATTTTTCATCATGACATCAGATATTTTGTTTTCTTTTACCCATCGACATTTTTTATTTTCTGTGGAGCTGTTACTGCGGGGTAGGGTTTCTTCTAGTAAAAAATGAAACAACCAGTAATCGCTAGGGCTAAAAGAAATAAGTGTTGGTTATAAAAAATACGTACATGAAAAGACTGTCGGTGTAAGATCTAAATTTTAAAAATGGAGAGGGATCCTGCCAGAATTAGACATCTACAGTAAAATGAACTCCGAAGATTGTACATTCAGACCTCTGTTCATCTTTTATAATTTTCGCAAGCATCGAGGGTTATGATAGAGAAAGCAAGCTTGAAGTGAGAACGTATAAGGATGTTAATACTATCGCCTAACAAAAGACGCCTGGGATATTGCTAAAGATTTTCGTATTTTTCCACGGAATTATACGGTGCACATCTTTTCTAATGTCCGAGGTCGAATCCTATTTTTCCTGAGTCGAACCATAACCTTTTAACTCATATTGGAACTAAAGTTTTTTACGGAAACGCATGAATTCTATTTTTAGCATTCCGCCACATAGATTTAGCACTTCTCCGAGGAGTCGGTCATAAGGTGTGTGAACTCGATTTTAAGTGATCTAATAAGGTTCCAGTTATATTTCATAACCTAAAGGACATCTGCAGAGAATCGGTATTAATCCCAATAATATGGAAAAAGCAACAATCTCCCTTTGAATTTCATAGATTCTATCAGCAGTCTATCAGCAGAAGAATTCCTTCTGTATTTCGAGAGGAAACAGTAATTATTTGACTTTCCCATTAGGTTTTCGGACGGACCCGCCACTCTTCTCAAAGACGCAGCATTCCACCGTTGACCTTTGCACACCACCCCACTTGTTGCTATGGTTCAGCAGATCACATGGGGATGAGTGTGCAAGGTGCCGAAACGGGTTAGAAGGTCGTCTCTCTTGTAAGCAGTAGGCGCGATCAGAGATACATGACAGTTAAGCGGTTTCGTTTGCTAAATTTTGGCTATCAGCCCCGTTGCATATATTTTTTCAGTGGATTAGTGGAGGTAAGTTGAGAGGGTGCGTGAAGCAATGTATTATTTTTATAGTCGAAGTTTTAAACTAATGTTCCCCTACTCCGTTAATATGCATTCATGATGAAAGTTTTTTTAGCATTCTTACTTTCTATAACATTCTACCTCGTACAAAAAGTTATTTTTTACCCGATTTCATCAGCGTGATGAGATATACGCTCGCACGCAAACGATGGGAGAGACGATTTTTCTTCGGTGTTGCGTTACTGCGTGGAAACACAGATATCTGACGGCACCAACCCGATGGAGACTAATACGCTCAACTCTTGAAGGTTTAGGGACGCATAATTTCAAAAGTCTACATGCGGTGCATTGAAACCTATCATAAAGGGTTGTGCAGAGAACCGTCTCCGGACTTGGGAAAATATCGAGTCCGAAATCCACGATAAAGAGTGCCCGTGAGTTTTCTCGATGTAAGACAGCGCTCCTGAAGCAGCACAGATTCATTCGTCAATTTGATTCCCCGTTTGGAATTTTTTATTTTCGTAGGACTTAACCATCTGTCAGTGAAACGCTGTCCGGGGTGAGGATCCGAACACGGAGTCTATTAGGTCGATCCTATCACTCCTCAATATTTTTCATCACGACGAATAAAATCAGATTTTTTACCCATCGGCATTTTCTGCGGGACAGTCTTTTAAAAATAGTTACTGTGGATAGATCTAGTAAGCGACAGTCACGGAGTTAAAAGAAATAAGTCTTACTGAAACGGACTTAAAATACGTGGGTTATAAAAATACGTATATTAATGTGAAAGGACTATCGGTTTTTGGTGTAAGAAATACATAGAAAAAGCTAGTTATAAAGAATGCTAGGTTATAAATAATCTGAAATGTCTGACCCGTTCGACACGCATCTAAGCCACAGCAAGTACAAGGTATAGTCCGGGAACCCATGACAGTCGGACGGAATCCACCCAGCGAGGGACGAATTTTTTTTTTTTTTCCGGTGAAACGCCTCTACAGAAAACCGATTTTAATAAAGGTGAGGAATATTTTAATCAGTGCTTAATTACTAGGGAGTTGATTAACGGAGTTTGAAAATTTTTCCACTGCAGACGGGTGTTCTAAAAGCAGATTTAACATGCCCTACGAATAATTTAAACCATTATTAATTTCACTCTATGGAAACAGTAAGAGTAAAAATGAGTTTCAACTGTAGAATGATTTTTAATAGAGGTAAGGGAATTTTTGATGAGTGTTTAATTACTAAGGAATTTTGTATCATTCCTTTCTGTACAATTATTCTAAGACCAGTCAATCGTTCCATGCAATTATTCTGAGACTTGCATCAGCCGAGTGAAGGAGTGGGGGCTTAAAATGGTCAACCAGAGGGTTTTTCATAAGGGGGAGGGCTTAAAATATAGGTAGGTCGACCGTGGGGTCCGAAAACGAGAAATTAGAGTGAAAATAAAGGGTTTTTGGGAAAATAGTACTTCTCCCTGTCAACAGATGGCGCCAGGAGGGTTTTTAATAAGGGGGAGGGCTTAAAATATAGGTAGGTCGACCGGGGGGTCCGAAAACGAGAAATTAGAGTGAAAATAAAGGGTTTTTGGGGAAATAGTACTTCTCACTGTCAACAGATGGCGCCACTGAGGGGGAAAAGGGGGGTGAAAGGGGGGTTTAATAAAGGGGGAGGAATTATTAATTATTAATAAAGGGGGCGTGGCCTGTTACGTAATGATTATGTAATGATTACGTCATGTTACGTAATGTTACGTCATAGGGGCGTGGCCTGTTACGTCATAGGGGGCGTGGCCTGTTACGTCATAGGGGCGTGGTCGATGACGTCATAGGGGGGGAAAGCACTGTGCAAAGGGGGATTCCCCGGGTGGTAACAAACTACTAAGGGGTCTGTAATAGGTGAATGCAATGTGTGGTCCCCTAATGTAGATATTTTGTTAAAATGAAAAGTTGCCGTCCGTTATATTAGGGGATAAGAGGTGGCTCAGTCAGTAGAGCGGCAGGTTCGTAATCTGCAGTTCCCAGGTTCGATTCCCATCTGGGCCAGTATTGAGATTTATCTCTGCAAAACTCGGTCAGTTGGGGACAGTGATAGGCTTGGAAAGACCACCATCCGTCGTATGGGTCGTTAAGCCGTGGTCCCGTGTGAAAAAGAGACTCACAAGGGGGAAATGGGAGTTGGATTACTCGTTGGTTGGTTGCTTTACTTCTGAATAGGACTTTTTTGCACACAATGGGCTAAATGGCCAGGTCACATGGACCCCGAAGGCTCAGAGAAGGTTGGTGAAGGGGACCCACTGGAACAGCTGTTGGGAGACAGATGGTAGCCTCCCGTCAAGGCCATCCAGCGTGTTCTTTAACGTGCACAGGGTGTGGCTCTCCCGCACACGGGGCCATGGCTTAACGTCCCATCCGACGGACGGCGGCCTTTCCAAGCCCATCGGTGTCCCCTACTGACCGTGGGCAGGGCGGGGAGTTTTGCGGAGATAAATCTCAACGCTGACCCAGCTGGGACTCGAACCTGGGAACTACAGATTACGAGCCTGGCGCGCTACCGACTGAGCCACCCCCGCCCCCCTAATGTAGATGTTTTGTTAAAATGAAAAGTAACCGTCTTTTGTATTAGGGGATAAGAGGTGGCTCAGTCAGTAGAGCGTCAGGTTCGTAATCTGCAGTTCTCAGGTTCGATTCCCATCTGGGCCAGCATTGAGATTTATCTCTGCAAATCTCGGTCAGTCGGTAGCGCGCTAGGCTCGTAATCTGTAGTTCCCAGGTTCGAGTTCCAGCTGGGTCAGCGTTGAGATTTATCTCCGCAAAATTCCCCGCTCTGCCCACGATCAGTAGGGGACACCGATGGGCTTGGAAAGGTCGCTGTCCGTCGGATGGGACGTTAAGCCGTGGCCCCGTGTGCGGGAGAGCCATACCCTGTGCACGTTAAAGAACACGCTGGATGGCCTTAACGGGAGGTTACCATCTGTCTCCCAACAGCTGTTCCAGTGGGTCCCCTCACCCAACCTTCTCTGAGCCTTCGGGGTCCATGTGACCTGGCCATTTAGCCCATGGTGTGCAAAAAAGTGCCACTCAGAGGTAAAACAACCCAACCTACATGGGACCACGGCTTAACGTCTCATTGGACGGACAACGGCATTTCCAAGCTCCCTTTCTCACCGAGGGCCAGAGAGGGTTAGGGGATAATATTCTCAAAGCAGGCCCAGATGGGACTCGAACCTGGGTGCTGGAGATTATGAGCCTGGCGCGCTATCGTCTGAGCTAACTCCAGACCCTAAAAGTTTCGTGCAAAATAAAGTGTAAGTTCTATTAAATAGTAAAAGAAGCTTCAAATGTTTTGAAACCTCGAAAATTATTTTGCATTCGGTACCACAAACCTTAGAACCAGGTTCTGAAGAACACTGGGGCGGGGGTGGCTCAATCGGTAGCGCGCCAGGCTCGTAATCTGTAGTTCCCAGGTTCGAGTCCCACTTGGGTCAGCGTTGAGATTTATCTCCGCAAAACTCCCTGCCCACGGTCAGTAGGGGACACCGATGGGCTTGGAAAGGCCGCCGTCCGTCGGATGGGACGTTAAGCCGTGGCTCCGTGTGCGGGAGAGCCGTACCCTGTGCACGTTAAAGAACACGCTGGACGGCCTTGACGGGAAGCTACCATCTGCCTCCCAACAGCCGTTCCAGTGGGTCCCCTCCCCCAACCTTCTCTGAGCCTTCGAGGTCCATGTGACCTGGCCATTTAGCCCATGGTGTGCAAAAAAGTGCCGCTCAGAGGTAAAACAACCCAACAACCCAACTGAAGAACACTGAAATTGATGTATTTTGCCATAGCATAAATATAGAATCCATGCAATATAATCAACAACAGATATTTTAACATTTTTAAGACAAAATTAAATTACTAAGTGTATAAGAAGCATTACATTAAATGGAAGCTAAAAAGAATATATACACAAAATATTTTATTTGATTTTGAAGCTAATTACATTTTAATTCCATATTATGTTAAAAATTTAGTCAATAATCACTATTTCATTTATGTTTTATTAAATATTAATAATAATTAATAATAATTATTATTACTATTAAAAATTGTTTTAATAAAAAGTTACAAACATTCCCGAAATTTGCCGTCTGGGATAAAAAAAAAAATTATTTTGTGAACACCAGAAGCGCATGCGTGAATCCCATTCGACGCTATAAATAGTGTCGGTAAAACCGATGACATTATAAACGAGGACCCATAAAACGACATCTCCTTTTCATCGTAGAAATTCTGAAACTAGATATCTCCTCGAAATTCCCGCCTCTGTATCGACGTTTGTTACAAAATTTAATATCTGTATGTTATGTATTCTAATCGAATACGCAACTCTAGCATTCCCCGAAAATAAAAAATAAAACACACGATGCCAGAACTTCTATCTGTATCCTAGTAACGTTATGACGTCATCCTAGAAACGGTATTTCTGTTTATCGTGTGGCAACATCACCTAGCGAGAGGAGGAAGAAAAAACTGACATCTCCAATATCCGTTCTCTCTAGCGGGGAGCATGTATACACGCAACTCTGACGTCGTTCTGACAGCTCACCAGACGGTTATCGGGAGCGGCCGCATTAAAAGCGTTTTTAGTGGTTTGGCGTTATGAGCGTTTTTGAATATGTGCAGTCTTGTAGCCATTAACCAGCAATGGAGGTGACCTCAAAAAGGGAGTTTTATGATGTATTAAAACAGTTACCAGCAATGGAGATGGCCTCACAGGAAAAAAGGAGCTTTATGACGTTTTAAAATAATACAGTTACCAGCAATGGAGGTGGCCTCGCCGGAAAAGGGGAACTTTATGACGTTTTAAAACAAAACAGTTACCAACAATGGAGGTGGCCTCACAGGAAAAGGGGAACTTTATGACGTTTTAAAACAAAACAGTTACCAACAATGGAGGTGGCCTCACAGGAAAAAGGGAGCTTTATGACGTCTTACAACAAAACAGTTACCAGCGATAGAGGTGGCCTCCCAGCAAAAAGGGAGCTTTATGACGTCTTAAAACAAAACAGTTACCAGCGATAGAGGTGGCCTCCCAGCAAAAAGGGAGCTTCATGACGTCTTAAAACAAAACAGTTACCAGCGATAGAGGTGGCCTCCCAGCAAAAAGGGAGCTTCATGACGTCTTAAAACAAAACAGTTACCAGCGATAGAGGTGGCCTCCCAGCAAAAAGGGAGCTTCATGACGTCTTAAAACAAAACCATTACCAGCAATGGAGCCTCACAGCAAACTGGTGCGTTTGTAGTAAAACGCCAGAAAGTCTGGCAGCGTTCAAATCTCTTGCTGTGTGGCCGTCCCATTCGCAAGCGATCATGGCAGCAAATGGTGGCATATCTTAGAGAGATGGCAGCAGCATCTTCCTCCCCTTCATCCCCGCATCAACGAGTTTCTATTTCTTCCACGATGCGTCTCTCAACGCATCGTGGCACCAATTCCGCCACACGACGTTTTAAAGTCGTCGGTGCCGAGATCTCTCTCCCCTTGTTTCCTGCTCACGTTTAAAGGAGGAATTGCGGATTTTGCTCCATCCACACCAAATAGAAACTTTTTTTTTTGCTAACCCTTCAGATCATTCACAAAAAAAGACAGCGATATGTACAGTCGCTCAAAAAAGTATCCGAACACTACGGTTGATTATAGAATTCAGAAAAAAATATCTGGAGCGTGTACAGCAACTGTACACGCTCCAGTTACCGTTCACAGCAAACTGGAGCGTGTGCAGTTACTGCATACGCTTCAGTTTGCTGTGAACGGTAACTGCACACGCTCAATATTTCCGTCAGTGAGCCCACACGATCCAGGTCTTTGTGAGCTCACACGATCCAATGTGCTGTGAACATTAACCGCAACCGCTCCAGTTTGCTGTGAATGGTAACTGCACACGCTCAATATTTCAGTGAGTGGGCCCACACGATCCAGGTCTTTGTGAGCTCACACGATCCAATGTGCTGTGAACATTAACCGCAACCGCTCCAGTTTGCTGTGAATGGCAACTGCACACGCTCAATATTTCCGTGAGTGAGACCACACGATCCAGGTCTTTGTGAGCTCACACGATCCAATGTGCTGTGAACATTAACCACAACCGCTCCAGTTTGCTGTGAACGGTAACTGCACACGCTCAATATTTCTGTGAGTGGGTCCACACGATCCAGGTCTTTGTGAGCTCACACGATCCAATGTGCTGTGAACATTAACCGCAACCGCTCCAGTTTGCTGTGAACGGTAACTGCACACGCTCTATATTCATTGCATTATATATTCATACGCATTATATATATTAAAATATATCCGAACACTATCCTCTCAGACCTTCTACTCTGGCATATAAACTGACAGGTTCCTGTCAGACCTCTGTGGCAAGCAGCTGCTTGAGGGGGTATTTATTTTTATTTTATTATTATGGTTGATGACAGAATTCAGAAAAAATATCTGGCAACAATTTTTTTTTTTTGGAAATTAGTGACCTGGCAACCTTCGTGTCACGTGACACGAAGGTTGCCAGACCACTAATTTCAAAAAAAAAATTCCTTGCCAGATATTTTTTTCTGAATTCTGTAATCAACCGTAGTGTTCGGATACTTTTTTGAGGTACAGTTGCTCAAAAAAGTATCCGAACACTACGGTTGATTACAGAATTCAGAAAAAAATATCTGGTAACATTTTTTTTTAGAAATTAGTGATCTGGCAACCTTCGTGTGTCACGAAGGTTGCCAGATCACTAATTTCTAAAAAACAACGTTACCAGATATTTTTTCTGAATTCTGTAATCAACCACAGTGTTCGGATACTTTTTTGAGCGACTGTACTGTACCTTACTCGTAGTTTGAGCTTTATGGTCTAAATGTAAAATTCAATTCCTTTTTAAGAGTAAAATTTTTGTTTGGACAAATCACTCATAATTATCTAATACTAAAATAATCCTTACGCAAACTCTTACGAAGTGTTATTGGTTTCAGATATTTCAGCTTCCATAACTCTTTAAATGCTGAATATTTTTGAAATTGGAGATTTAAACAGATCTTATTATGATCAGACACATTTTTCTATTAAATGTATATTTTAGAAGCTATAGAGCTTCAAAGTTGGATTCTCATGGAAATGCTCTAATGTTTTGGTAGGGTTGTTTTACCTCTGACCGGCACTTTTTTGCACACCATGGGCTAAATGGCCAGATCACAAAGACCCTGAAGGCGCAGAGAAGGTTGTGGGAAGGACTGGAACAGTTGTTGGGAGACAGATGGTAGCTGGGTTGGGTTGTTTTACCTCTGAGCGGCACTTTTTTGCACACCATGGGCTAAATGGCCAGGTCACATGGACCCCGAAGCTCAGAGAAGGTTGGGGGAGGGGACCCACTGGAACAGCTGTTGGGAGACAGATGATAGCCTCCCGTCAAGGCCATCCAGCGTGTTCTTTAACGTGCACAGAGTATGGCTCTCGTACACACGGGGCCACGGCTTAACGTCCCATCCGACGGACGGCGGCCTTTCCAAGCCCATCGGTGTCCCCTACTGACCGTGGGCAGGGCAGGGAATTTTTGCGGAGATAAATCTCAACGCTGACCCAGCTGGGACTCGAACCTGGGAATTACAGATTACGAGCCTGACGCGCTACCGACTGAGCCACCCCCGCCCCACAGATGGTAGCCTCATGTCAAGGCCATCCAGAGTGTTCTTTAACGTGCACAAGGTATGGATCTCCCGCACACATTGCCACGGCTTAACGTCCCATCCGACGGACGGCGGCGTTACCAAGCCCATCGGTGTTACTGACCATGGGCAGGGCGGGGAATTTTTGCGGAGATAATACCCCGTGTGCGGGAGAGCCATACCCTGTGCACGTTAAAGAACACGCTGGATGGCCTTGACGGGAGGCTACCATCTGTCTCCCAACAGCTGTTCCAGTGGGTCCCCTCCCCCAACCTTCTCTGAGCCTTCGGGGTCCATGTGACTTGGCCATTTAGCCCATGGTGTGCAAAAAAAGTGCCGCTCAGAGGTAAAACAACCCAACTTCTAAAGATGAAACTTTATCTGGAAGAGTGAAAAGAATCCTTCGGAACTCTGAAGTGGACCTGAGGGCACTGCGGGGCGTTGGGGGCGCTGCTGTTGGCTTGAGTGAGTCACAGTTTGCACGCATGTCGGCCATTGTGGCCCTCGTTGCACAATGAGGCTTAGGGGATGACAATGCCTTCCGTGCACAAATCAAAGAAGATTATTGCCCGCTCATGCACACTCACTGCACGCAGCATTAAAAATTAATAAGACCACTCGTGCTCAGGGCGTCAATAAAAAAAAAGTTTCGCCCCCCTCCACTCTTAGTGACAGTGAACTATTCGTCGTAGAATTGACTTATGCATTGTCAGTTTTGTATCCTGAAAAAAAGGGACACCTTCTGGAAATAGGGATAAATGAAACATAACAGAGGATTTGGAATCCAGCACTTCAAGTTGAATGGAGGTGTGATGGGAGACCTCACAAGCCCCCCCCCCCCCCTCCTTATAGTAAGAGAGGCCGCATTCGAATCTTTTTTTTTTATTAACCTTTGAATAATACTGTTAGAATGATAAACGTGTTATGTTATTTAAATTAAACAGATTTTTTAATTTAAATTCTGTGTTACCTTTTTTTTTAAGTGTCATAATAATGTAGGATGAACGAAATATATTGTTTCAAATTAGTTTTTCACCTTGTATTAGTGTGGCGGGGGTGGCTCGTAATCTGCAGTTCCCAGGTTCAAGTCCCAGCTGGGTCAACGGTTGAGATTTATCTCCGCAAAATTCCCTGCCCTGCCACGGCCGTCCGTCGGATGGGACGTTCAACCGTTGTCCGTGTGCGGGAGAGCCATACCCTGTGCACGTTAAAGAACATGCTGGATGGTCTTGACGGGAGGCTACCATCTGTCTCCCAACAGCTGTTCCAGTGGGTCCCCTCTCCCAACCTTCTCTGAGCCTTCGGGGTCCTTGTGACCTGGTCATTTAGTCCATTGTGTGCAAAAAAAGCACCGCTCAGAGGTAAAACAACCCAACCACCTTGCATTAGTAGAAATTAATAATTAGGTTGACTATGAATTTTCACCCTTAGTAAGTATCCAAAAGTTATTTAGAAGAACAATGTAACTTTTATGGCCAATGCTCGCTTTCAAAAAGAACGTTTTTTTTTTAAACTATAAAAATCGGACAACAGGGGATTGGGAAAATGCAGATGACAATATTTTATATTTATTTATTTTAATAGTAATATTTATTATTAGGCCTATAAACAACACAAGATTTTTTTTTATTTTTCTAATGAAAAAAGTGGGGTTATGTTTTATCACCCCTCTTGGGATAAAGGTAAAAAATTATTGCCAGAAACATGAACCCCTTTGACTATCCCATTTTACCATCGAAATTTAAACGTTTTACCGTAAACGAATCGTTTGTAATTTCCGTTTAAGGTTTCAGCATTTTCCAACTTTTTCCGCCTATAGAGGGTGCTGTTAAAGCTTTTGGGAGGTTCAGCAGGTGCGAATCGTAGTATGTCATCAATATTTACCCAACATCAATATATCGCATATTATAATATCAATAGATGCTCAATCTAAAAAAGAATTTTTTAATTATCACTTTTAACGGGGGAAAAATTTGAATGTCTGTAGACAACAAAGCGAAGCACTCTATTACTTTAAAAAACAAGCTATATACATAATCTGTTTCTCAAAAAAAAAGTGGGGGGGGGACGTTGTTGGGTTGTTTTACCTCTGAGCGGCACTTTTTTGCACACCATGGGCTAAATGGCCAGGTCACATGGACCCCGAAGGCTCAGAGAAGGTTGGAGGAAGGGACCCACTGGAACAGCTGTTGGGAGACAGATGGTAGCCTCCCATCAAGGCCATCCAGCGTGTTCTTTAATGTGCACAGTATATGGCTCTCCCGCACACGGGACCACGGCTTAACGTACCATCCGACGGACGGCGGCCTTTCCAAGCCCATTGGTGTCCCCTACTGACCGTGGGCAGGGCGGGGAATTTTGTGGAGATAAATCTCAACGCTGACCCAGCTGGGACTCGAACCTGGGAACTACAGATTACGAGCCTGGCGCGCTACCGACTGAGCCCCTGGGGGGGACGTTAAGCCGTGGCAAATAAACTGTCACAGGAAAAAGTCCTGTAGACCTTATTACTGAATAATTTATATAACGCTGTTAGGGTGAGTGACAAATAATTACTACCATCAAATATGTGGCATCTTGGATTTCTATTTTTTATACAAGAAATATGTTACTTTAAAACCTTTTTGCTCCCTAGATGAGGAAGGAGACAAGGATAGGCTTGGCAAGGCTGCCTTCCGTCTTATATGACGTAACGCAGTGTAAAATGGGACGTATCGCAGGAGATCTTAACGCACGTTAAAGAACACGCTGGATGGCCTTGAATGGAGGCTACCATCTGTCTTCCAACAGCTGTTTCAGTGGGTCCCTCCCCCAACCTTCTCTGAGCCTTCGGGGTCCTTGTGACCTGGCCATTTAGCCCATGGTGTGGAAAAAAGTGCCGCTCAGAGGTAAAACAACCCAACGTTAAAGAACACGCTGGATGGCCTTGACGGGAGGCTACCATCTGTCTCCCAACAGCTGTTCCAGTGGGTCCCTCCCCCAACCTTCTCTGAGCCTTCGGGGTCCTTGTGACCTGGCCATTTAGCCCATGGTGTGGAAAAAAAGCGCTCAGAGGTAAAACAACCCAACGTTAAAGAACACGCTGGATGGCCTTGGCGGGAGGCTACCATCTGTCTCCCAACAGTGTCCAGTGGGTCTCCTCCCCCAACCATCTCTGAGCCTTCGGGGTCCATGTGACCTGGCCATTTAGCCCATGGTGTGCAAAAAAGTGCCGCTCAGAGGTAAAACAAGCCAACCTACGTCATATTAGGAATTCGAACCCGGTTCTCTTCGCTCTACGGTCAAACGCTTTAACCACTCGTTCACTGAGAGGGAGGTGAAGGTCGTGTTGCGAAGGACGTCAACCAATCTCATTCGTTTAATGCCTCTCCAATGATCTTTTGGCTTTTCCATTTAATCTCGCTTTCGATCTCCATACTTCCAGGAGAGCAATCTTGCAACTAACAGAGGCGAGCGAGCGTTTTATCGGGAAACGAAACCCGTGAAATGGGAAAACAACACACCACGCCCAAAAAAAAATAATCTTTTAATGGGAAGCCATTGCGGGGGGGGGGGGGGATTGGAAAAAGCCATACCCATTTCGCGAATAATAAAATAGGCGAAGACGAGATTACGACTCAAATTGAAAAGATTCGTTTAAGACAGATTTTTGCACGTTTCAGGCACATTTTTTGCGCTAGAAATATGAAAGATTATTATTCACGACGAAATCTTAACAATAGTTTTTCATGTTATTGGCGCATTCTCGAGGGTGGGACAGAGTATCTCTCCCTCGAGAACCTCCCCCTCCTCCCTGCCCCTCCCCAGAGTTGGGTTTTGTTGTTTTACCTCTGAGCGGCCTTTTTTTGCACATAATGGGCTAAATGGCCAGGTCACAAGGACCCTGAGGGCTCAGAGAAGATTGGGGGAAGGGACCCACTGGAACAGATGTTGGGAGTCGTATATTAAAATCAGCATTCAAATTGAAAATCCCCCTCCTGTGATGATTTACGATTGAAAAGAAGATTTTTATGATGGAGAAGATGCATATAGTTATATTAGTAACTATACAGCACAGAACTTATTTTTCATTTATCTGTTAAAACCAAAAAGTTTCGTTTTTTACATACCTCATGGAGGTGAGGGTCCGAATCACTGCTGCTAAAGTGAAATCTATTGGCATTTATACTCTACCACCAAAATTTCAAATTTCTACCATAAAACTGATCGTTGACAATATTCACTTAACAATTGGCATTTTGCCAACCTTTTTCCACCGTTAGAGGGCGGTATTAAAGCTATTTGAAAATTCCAAAAATGCGAATCGTAATATTTCATCAATACCTACAGTCGCTCAAAAAAATATCCGAACACTATGGTTGATTACAGAATTCAGATAAAATATCTGGCAAGGATTTTTTTTTTTTAGAAGTTAATGATCTGGCAACCTTCGTGTCACGTGACACGAAGGTTGCCAGATCACTAATTTAAAAAAAAAATCGTTGCCTGATATTTTTTCTGAATTTTGTAATCAATCATAGTGTTCGGATACTTTTTTTTAATATATATAATGCGTATGAATATATAATGCAATGAATATGGAGCGTGTGCAGTTACCGTTCACAGCAAACTGGAGCGGTTGCGGTTAATGTTCACAGCACATTGGATCGTGTGAGCTCACAAAGACCTGGATCGTGTGGGCTCACTCACGGAAATGTTGAGCGTGTGCAGTTACCGTTCACAGCAAACTGGAGCGGTTGCGGTTAATGTTCACAGCACATTGGATCGTGTGAGCTCACAAAAACCTGGATCGTGTGGGCTCACTCACGGAAATATTGAGCATTTGCAGTTACCGTTCACAGCAAACTGGAGCGGTTGCGGTTAATGTACACAGCACTTTGGATCGTGTGAGCTCACAAAAACCTGGATCGTGTGGGCCCACTCATAGAAATATTGAGCGTGTGCAGTTACCGTTCACAGCAAACTGGAGCGGTTGCGGTTAATGTTCACAGCACATTGGATCGTGTGAGCTCACAAAGACCTGGATCGTGTGGGCTCACTCACAGAAATATTGAGCGTGTGCATTTACCGTTCACAGCAAACTGGAGCGTGTGCAGTTACCGTTCACAGCAAACTGGAGCGGTTGCGGTTAATGTTCATTGGATCGTGTGAGCTCACAAAGACCTGGATCATGTGGGCTCACTCACGGAAATATTGAGCGTGTGCAGTTACAGTTCACAGCAAACTGGAGCGGTTGCGGTTAATGTTCACAGCACATTGGATCGTGTGAGCTCACAAAGACCTGGATAGTGTGGGCTCACTCACGGAAATATTGAGCGTGTGCAGTTACCGTTCACAGCAAACTGGAGCGGTTGCGGTTAATGTTCACAGCACTTTGGATCGTGTGAGCTCACAAAAACCTGGATCGTGTGGGCCCACTCATAGAAATATTGAGCGTGTGCAGTTACCGTTCAGAGCAAACTGGAGCGTGTGCAGTTACTGCACACGCTCCAATTTGCTGTGAACGGTAACTGGAGTGTGTACAGATGCTGTACACGCTCCAGATATTTTTTCTGAATTCCGTAAACAACCATATTGTTCGGATACTTTTTTGAGCGACTGTACCACAATGTATTCGAAATCGGGGAAGTGAAATAGGCAACTTCCAGAGAGAGGTGGAATCTTCCCATCTTCCAGAGAGAGGTGGAATCTTGGTCGCTATGGAAGTTATCATTCGGACGACCCACTTGCTCTAAAGAGATTCTTCGACGAGTCCCATTTCAGAGATATCATCTTGCTCGAGACGGCCACATCCCGCGGGAGTATGTCCGCGGAGAAATGACGGTAATTTGGGAGCACGGTAAAGCATCGTCATTAATCTACGACGGAAGAGACTGAGCGATGGCTCCAGACAGATGGAGTTGGATGAAACTGAAGATGTGGAGAGTACGGAGGGTGGGAGGGGAGGATCAGTATTAGAAGGATGATCCTCAGAGGCAGCAAAGATTCAGAAACAAATAGTAACCTCTATACCAGGTGGCTTTCTGCTGTATGGCGATTTATATACGCAACGCAAACTTCTCAGTTGCAGAGGGGGGGGGGGGGGGGCTCAGTCGGTAGCCCGCCTGATTCGTAATTTGCAGTACCCAAGTTCGAGTCCAACTGCGCCAGCGTTGGGATTTACCTCTGCAAAACTCCCCTTCCTGCTCTCGATCATGTCCCCTACTGATCGAGATATAGCTCTCTTTCACATGGCGCCACGGTATAGCTCTCCCTCACAAGGGGCCACAGTATAGCTCTCCCTCACAAAGGGCCACAGTATAGCTCTCCCTATGGATATAGCTCTCCCTAACAAGGGGCCACAGTATAGCTCTTCCTATCGATATAGCTCTCCATCACAGGGGGCCACGGTATAGCTCTCCCTATCGATATAGCTCTCCTTACATGGCGCCACGGTATAGCTCTCCCTCACAAGGGGCCACGGTATAGCTCTCCCTATCGATATTGCTCTCCCTCACAAGTGGCCACGGTATAGCTCTCCCTATCGATATAGCTCTCCCTCACAAGTGGCCACGGTATAGCTATCCTTATCGATATAGCTCTCCCTCACATGGCGCCATGGTATAGCAATCCCTATCGATATAGCTCTCCATCACAAGGGGCCACGGTATAGCTCTCCCTATCGATAGAGCTCTAAATCACAAGGGGCCAGGGTATAGCTCTCCCTATCGATATAGCTCTCCATCACAGGGGGCCACCCTATAGCTCTCCCTATCGATATAGCTCTCCCTCACACGGCGCCATGGTATAGTTCTCCCTATCGATATAGCTCTCCCTCATAAGGGGCCACGGTATAGCTCTCTCTATCGATATAGCTCTCCCTCACAAGGGGCCACGGTATAGCTCTCCCTACCGATATAGCTCTCCCTCACAAAGGGCCACGGTATAGCTCTCCCTATCGATATAGCTCTCCCTCACACGGCGCCATGGTATAGCTCTCCCTATCGATATAGCTCTCCATCACAGGGGGCCACAGTATAGCTCTACCTATCGATATAGCTCTCCATCACAAGGGTCCACGGTATAGCTCTCCCTATCGATATAGCTCTCCATCACAGGAGGCCACGGTTTAAAGTCTTTTTGGGACTTTAAGCCGTGGTTCCGTGTGAGGAAGAGCCATACCCTGTGCATGCTAAAGATCACGCTGGATGGCCTTTACGCTGGATCTCCTAACAACTGTCCAATGGGTCCCTCCCCTCAACCTTCTCTGAGCCCTCCGGGTCTTTGTGACCTGCCATTTAGCCCACTGTGTGCAGAAAAGTGCCGCTCAGAGGTAAAACAAACCAACTCAGGTGCAAGTTTGCAATCCAAACAAGAAACACCCTCGGTTGGCGAATTTGGTAACCTTTTCGTAATGGGTTAGATTGGGTTGTTTTACCGCTGAACGGCACTTTTTTTCACACAATGGGCTAAATGGCCAGGTCACAAGGACTACGAGAAAGTTTAGTGGGGGGGACCCACAGGAACAGCTGTTGGGAGACAGATGGTAGCCTCCCATCAAAGCCATCCATCGTGTTCCTTAACGGGTGCGGCGGGGGTGGCTCAGTATATATTTTTTCTTTATGTAAAGTTGAGTGTCAATGTTGCCAAAATTATGTATTTAAATAATTTGTAAATTAACCTACATGAACTTAGATGCTCTTGGGTTAATAAGAGTATTACAAATATATGTTGTTTGTAACCTTATAATTATAATAAAACTGAACTGAACAAAATTCCCCGCCCTGCCCACGGTCAGTAGGGGACACCGATGGGCTTGGAAAGGCCTCCGCCCGTCGTATGGGACTTTAAGCCATGGTCCCGTGTGCGGGAGAGCCATATTCTGTGCACGTTAAAGAACTTGCTGGATGGCCTTGACGGGAGGCTACCTCTGTCTCCCAACAGCTGTTCCAATGGGTCCCCTCCCCCAACCATGTGACCTGACCATTTATCCCGTGGTGTGCAAAAAAGTGCCGCTGAGAGGTAAAACAACCCAACCAAGCCTTAACGGGCACAGGGTACGGCTCTCCAGAACACGGGCCACGGATTAAATCGACGGATGGTGATCCTTCCAAGCCCATCGGTGTCCCCTCCCTAGCCGAGAGAATAGCATAAGTCATTGGAGAATATCTCAACGCAGATAGAGAGGGAAAAGTTCAATAATACAATTAGGAAATCAAATTACGATTCTGGTATTCAATCTATTTATAGAATCGGAATCCCCCTTCCGAAGAAACGGATATTTTTTTTTTCTTCACTCTTTCATTTATTTCACGCGAATTAGTTTATTGGTTGGTTGGTTGGGGTTTCATTTCTCAGAGGAATGTTACTGAGTTTGAACCGACGATCGGAATCGATTCGCAATCTCGAACCCATTCCATCTTAAATTTAGAGAAATAGCGCATTTCCCTCTTTCTTTTCTTTTTCCATCATTCGAGATGATATCCTCAAACCGACCAAACGCCACCCACAGTAAGAACAGGTGCCATTCCACTCATTACACAGAAGAAAAAAAGACATTCCTTTCTTTCTTCCCCCAACTAAAAGTTGTCTTTCGAAATCACCTGAGCATCTAATCCAGAATCTAAATCAACTCTTGATCTTCCATTCTCCTTTATCCCAGAGGATGCGCTTCTTCCCATCACCCCCCTTCATCATTCTCCCTTCTGAACCCAATTCATTTCCAATAAACGCCCCAAGTGGTGCCCATCTTTCTTTTCCTTTCACCCTCCCCTTTTCCAGTCTCCCTAACAAGCGATTCATCCCTCTAAGCTCTTCAAATAACATCTCCCCCACTTCCACCCCTTCTTCCTCTTCTCTTCCCCCCTCCTCCTCCTCCCTCTTTCCTTTCCAAACCCCTCCAGACTCTTTGCTATGAATCGATCCTCGATTGCCGAGGATTTTCTATTCATCCGAATACAATCCCCTGCCTCTTCTTCTTCCTCCTATCCATCCTCTTTCCCCCTCTCGACACTATTATTTAACGAAGCATCTCCAATGATGCTGAAGAAGCGTACGAGGAGGAGGAGGGATGCTGAAGAAGCAGAGGTCTCTGAATCATCTGTTACAATCATCCACTCCAACTCTGCACTTGGGTTAGTTCTCTTCATACCAGCTAATTCTGCATTCGTCTTCCTTCCAGTCATTTCCATGAAAATCTCTCCCACTTTATCCATCGAAGAAGACTCTCCATTTTTTTATGGGATGGTAAAAAAAAAATTTGCATAAAGAGAGTTTCAAGAGTTTCGATGTTGTCGTCACTCAACAATGGGATCACTTTATACGACTTCTAAGAATAAGAAACCTTTTTTCCACCTGCGAACGGATTTCGTCAAGAGAGAAATTGCAAAGGATAAAAAAAAAGTAGTAAATTAATTGTCTTATTCTTTCACAGTTCTCTCATTGGTAGCGGGGGGGGAGGGGGTGGCTCAGTCGGTAGCGCGCCAGGCTCGTAATCTGTAGTTCCCAGGTTCGAGTCCCAGCTGGGTGAGCGTTGAGATTTATCTCCGCAAAATTCCCCGCCCTGCCCACGGTCAGTAGGGGACACTGATGGGCTTGGAAAGGCCGCCGTCCGTCGGATGGGGACGTTAAGCCGTGGCCCCGTGTGCGGGAGAGCCGGATCCTTCGCACGTTAAAGAACACACTGGATGGCCTTGACGGGAGACTACCACCTGACTCCCAACAGCTGTTCCAGTGGGTCCCCTCCCCCAACCTTCTCTGAGCCTTCGGGGTCCGTGTGACCTGGCCATTTAGCCCATGGTGTGCAAAAAAGTGCCGCTCAGAGGTAAAACAACCCAAAATCATTGGTAGCGGAGTAAAAATGATTGGCCTCAATTTGATATTCTACTTGATCTACTACTTTATCCAATAAAGACGCCTCAATTTGATAGCGCTGATAAAATTATTTGTGAGCTAGTCATTTAGCCCATTGTGAATCAAAAATATGCCGCTCAGAGATAAAGCCACTTAATCAGAGGTTATCAAATCCTCCAATCAAGTGTGTTTGATCTCGAAACTTTCAACTGAAAAGCTTTCCTTGGGTACATATCCAAATTGAGTATTCAAATTGAGGCGTCACTCTATAGCAGAGAGTCACCTGGTGTAGAGGTTACTATTTGTTTCTGCATCTTTGCTGGCCTGCCTCCAAGGATCATCCTTCTAATACTCAATTATACCAAAAATACTTTTTTTTCTGATATATGATGTCTTTTTGTTGAGGTCACACTTTCCTCACTGATATTCTAGGTGGTGTATTCACAGGATCTCTCTTAAATTTATAGGGCAAGTGATCTGCACGAGGAAGTGATCATTACATCAAGTGGTTTGATTAAGGAGGTAGTCTCTCTCTCTATATATCAAGTAGTCCTCTCTATATATATCAAGTAGTCCTCTATATATATATCAAGTAGTCCTCTCTCTATATATATCAAGTAGTCCTCTCTCTATATATATATATCAAGTAGTCCTCTCTATATATATATCAAGTAGTCCTCTATATATATATCAAGTAGTCCTCTCTATATATATCAAGTAGTCCTCTCTATATCAAGAAGTTTTCTGTTTATATCAAACGGTCTGATTGGTGAAGTGGTCTTCTCTCTCTATATCGAATAGTTTTCTTTCTATATCAAGTAGTCTTTCTACATCCGGTAGTCAGATTGAGGCAGTGGTCTTCTCCCTATATCAAACAGTCTGATTGAGACAGTGGTCGTTTCTGTAGATCAAGTAACTTTCCTGAGGCAGTGGTCTTCTCTATATCAGGTGGTGTAATTGAGACAAGAGTTTTCTCCCCAGATATATATAATCTGATTGACGAAATGGTCTTCTCTCTTTATATTAAGTATCTTCTCCCTATATCAAGTAGTCTTCTCTCTATATCAAGTAGTCTTCTCTCTATATCGAATAGTCTTCTCTCTATATCAAGCAGTCTCTTATATCAAATGATCTCGCTGAGGCAGCAGTCTTGTTTCTGCATCAAATGGTCTTCTCTCTGTATCAAGTGAACTGACGAGTGATATACATTTATTCAGTCTTTCGAAAAGAAATAAGCTTCGTGGAAGACAAAATTTTGTTTCTAATAATTAGACTTACTAATAAAATACTTTTATTTGTTGTGACTAAGAAACAAAAACGTTCAAGAATTGATCCCATCCTGCTTGAAAGTCAGCTGCTATGCTATTCATTATGTAGAGTCGCTCAAAAAAGTATCCGAACGCTATGGTTGATTATAATAAAAAATAAAAAATAAATACCCCCTCAAGCAGCTGCTTGCCACAGAGGTCTGACAGGAGCCTGTCAGTTTATATGCCATAGTAAGTCTGAGAGGATGGCAGGACCTCAGCAGAAAAACGACACACACACATCCATGCCTTACCGGGGCTCGAACCCAGGTCCCTTAGATCAGTAGCCAAGCGCGCTAACCACTCGGCCATGGGACGGCAAAAAAAATTGCCAACTCGCTTTCTGAATTCTATAACCCGCGTGCAGTAATTCTATAACTCGGTTACGCGGGTTATAGAATTACTGCACGCGGGTTATAGAATTCAGAAAAAATATCTGGCAACGATTTTTTTTTAGAAATTAATGATCTGGCAATCTTCGTGTCACGTGACACGAAGGTTGCCAGATCATTAATTTCTAAAATTATATGAAACACGAAGGTTTCACGAAACGTTCACTAATTTCTAAAAAAAAATCGTTGCCAGATATTTTTTCTGAATTCTGTAATCAACCATATTGTTCGGATATTTTTTTGAGCGACTGTAGGTGATCATATTATTTGGATACTAGATCGTGTGGGCTCACTCACGGAAATATTGAGCGTGTGCAGTTACCGTTCACAGCAAACTGGAGCGGTTGCGGTTAATGTTCACAGCAAACTGGAGCGGTTGCGGTTAATGTTCACAGCACATTGGATCGTGTGAGCTCACAAAGACCTGGATCGTGTGGGCTCACTCACGGAAATATTGAGCGTGTGCAGTTGCTGTACACGCTCCAGATATTTTTCCTGAATTCTGTAATCACGTGACACGAAGGTTGCCAGATCACTAATTTCTAAAAAAAAATCGTTGCCAGATATTTTTTCGGAATTCTGTAATCAACCATAGCGTTCGGATACTTTTTTGAGCGACTGTACAATCGGTAGTGCGATACCCTCCCTCCACCACCACCAAACCCTGACTGTTAGGGTTCGAGTCATATCTAAACGATTGGAGCGATTCAACGAAATGATTCGACTATTAAAAAAAAAGCTACCAATAATGAAGGTGGCTCCAGATTACTATGCGGCCGAAAATGCGAACCGTAGTATTGGATAATTCCCAAAGACAAGACCAAAAAAAATTTTTTATTTATCCCTAAAAGGGCAAAATAGTTGAATGTCTACAAGACAAACAACAAAGTGAGATTAGCTGATTTGTTTTGAATTTGACAAAAAATCAACGTTCTTTACCAGAAAAAGAATCAAGCGAATGAAAGAGTTGCGAACTTATTTCTGCGACATCGCTTACCAAGCTCATTGAGATTGACCTCTGATAAGATGACCTTTTTTTAGTTTAATCTCTCTCCTCTCTTCCGAGTCTGACGGGCTACTCTTCAGTCGGAGGCAATCATTTCATCGACTGACCCTTTGAAGAGAAGTCATGATGACGTTAAGGTAAATGTGATTTTTACTCCATTGTTAGAGTCGCGAAGGTGAGTTGGAGCCACGGCGCTCGTGGAACACCTGGTCCCTTTACTTACTTCCCAAATCCAATCAATAAGCTCTCCATTTATCGTCGACCAGCACCTTACGGATTCCGAAGTCTCGCTCTCACTTCTCCCTCCCGCCATCTCTTCTGCCTCTCTCGTCCTCTTGGCAGAAGCTGTGAATGGCGAGGCGCATCTGGTCGTGTTCTTACAATCGCCAGTTGCCATAGCAACGCATCCGGGGGAAAAGAGGAGAAGGCGACGGAAGAGGAGAGTGATAAGTGAGCGCGTGACTCTGCTCTCTCGCACACGCACGGCGAGACGAAGGAGGAGGAGGAAGTGGAAAACGACAATTCGGGGGATGCCATTCGCGTGGTGTGTCAAGATCGCTTCGCTCTACTGCTAAACGTCTGACCTTTGTATCGTGTTATTCGAGGAGAGGAAAAGATTTCCAAAGAGAAATCGGGACGGAGAAAGTTCGACCATTTGACCGGTGGTCGCAGAGATTTTGATTCAAATGAGTTTTTCTGTTTCTCTTACACCAGTTATGAGCAAAGTTTTCTCAAGGGTTCCTTTCAGAGAGTTTGAAAACAAGAAGTGAGGATCGGTTGCAGTTGAAGCTATCGTGACAAGATCTTTCATCCAAATTAAGATTACCGTTCACTTGTTTAGGAAAGAAAAAGGATTCAAATGGTTTCTCAAACTTTAATTCTTCTCTCCGTTGTTACTAAATGCAAAACACCCTGCCCTAATACACACCTGCCTGAGGCGTAAGAGGACTCGGTGGAGAAGGAGGAGTAAGAGGACTCGGTGGGAAAGGAAGGGTAAGGGGACTCGGTGGGAAAGGAGGGATAAGGGGACTCGGTGGGAAATGAGGGGTAAGAGGACTCGATGGGGAAGGAGGTAAGAGACACGATGGAGAAGGAGGGGTAAGGGGACTCGGTTGAGAAGGAGGAGTAAGAGGACTCGGTGGGAAATGAGGTGTAAGGGGACTCGGTTGAGAAGGAGGGATAAGAGGATTCGGTGGGGAATGAGGAGTAATAATACTCGATGGATAAGAAGGGGTAAGAGGACTCGGTGGAGAAGGAGGGGTAAGAGGACTCGGTGGAGAAGGAGGGGTAAGGGGACTCGATGGATAAGGAGGGGTAAGAGGACTCGGTTGAGAAGGAGGGGTAAGAGGACTCGGTGGAGAAGGAGGGATAAGAGGACTCGGTGGAGAAGGAGGAGTAAGGGGACTCGTTGGAGAAGGAGGGGTAAGAGGACTCGGTGGGGAAGGAGGAGTAAGAGACACGATGGAGAAGGAGGGGTAAGGGGACTCGTTGGAGAAGGAGGGGTAAGAGGACTCGGTGGGGAAGGAGGGGATAAGAGACACGATGGAGAAGGAGGGTAAGGGGACTCGGTTGAGAAGGAGGAGTAA
This sequence comes from Ryuthela nishihirai, assembly GCA_038380435.1. Classification (NCBI taxonomy): domain Eukaryota; kingdom Metazoa; phylum Arthropoda; class Arachnida; order Araneae; family Heptathelidae; genus Ryuthela; species Ryuthela nishihirai. The sequence goes on along the minus strand of JAWZYU010000030.1, from coordinate 49,315,140 downwards.
GAGGACTCGATGGGGAAGGAGGGTGTAAGAAACACGACGGAGAAGGGGGGTAAGGGGACTCGTTGGAGAAGGAGGAGTAAGAGGACTCGGTGGGAAATGAGGAGTAAGGGGACTCTGCTGAGAAGGAGGGATAAGAGGATTCGGTGGGGAATGAGGAGTAATAGGACTCGATGGATAAGAAGGGGTAAGAGTACTCGATGGAGAAGGAGAAGTAAGAGGACTCGATGGGGAAAGGAGGGATAAGAGGATTCGGTGGGGAATGAGGAGTAAGAGGACTCGGTGGAGAAGGAGGGGTAAGAGGACTCGGTGGGGAAGGAGGGGATAAGAGACACGATGGCGAAGGAGGGGTAAGGGGACTCGGTGGAGAAGGAGGAGTAAGAGGACTCGATGGGGAAGGAGGGAGTATGAGACACGATGGAGAAGGAGGGGTAAGGGGAATCGGTGGAGAAGGAGGGGTAAGAGGACTCGGTGGGGAAGGAGGGGATAAGAGACACGATGGCGAAGGAGGGGTAAGGGGACTCGGTGGAGAAGGAGGAGTAAGAGGACTCGATGGGGAAGGGGGGGTAAGAGACACGATGGAGAAGGAGGAGTAAGGGGACTCGGTGGAGAAGGAGGAGTAAGAGGACTCGGTGGGAAATGAGGGGTAAGGGGACTCTGTTGAGAAGGAGGGATGAGGATTCGGTGGGGAATGAGGAGTAATAGGACTCGATGGATAAGAAGGGGTAAGAGGACTCGGTGGAGAAGGAGGAGTAAGGGGACTCGATGGGGAAAGGAGGGATAAGAGGATTCGGTGGGGAATGAGGAGTAAGAAGACTCGGTGAAGAAGGAGGAGTAAGAGAACAGAATGGAGAAAGAGGGGCAAGAACTAAGTAAGAGAAGAGAATGAATTAAGTGTTGGAAGGTGTAATGAGATTTCCCTAGCAAAGAAAGTAATGTATGACCCTCCATGCGTCATAAGCTTTCATTTGGCACTTATTAAGCCGTGATTCCGTGTGTGGGAGAGCCACACACTGTGCACGTTAAAGAACATTCCATAAAGAGCTGCATGATCTTCACAGAACGCTTTCATCTAACAGCTCTCTAGTGGGTTCACTTCCCGAAATCTCTAAACCTTTGGGGTCCTTGTGACTTCTCCAGTTAGCCCATTGTGTGCAAAAAAGTGCCGCTCAGAGATACCATCACTTTCACCAAGCCTCAGGTGATCTTAATGCACGCTCTGGATTCAATCGTTCATGATGTCGTCAGACACCTACCGCGTTACTCGATTGCTTGGTGAGATAATCGATAAGAGATTCGACGACAGGAAGGGGGTAAGCTCTCACCGCAGGAGCACTCATCCACATCACCACGCCGCAGCAGAATTCTTGACACGCTCACAACTCTTCACTTTTTTTCTGCCCGCACGGTGACCGCTGCACGCGCACCGCCACTCCGTCAACAGTGGGCGCTCGCCAAAGGAACAGAAGGATTCTGAAGAAGAGAGAGAAATGGGGGAAAACGATCTGTATGACTCATATCCCCCCCCTCCTACTCCGTTTTTGACCTTTCGACAACGAGAGGCCGTGAGAGTGCCGTTCGCGACAACAAAAGACACTCGAAGGGTCTCTACGGGAGCAAGGAAGAGGAAATAGGGATTTTTTTTTTCTCCCTACGTGATCTAGTTTTGCCGAGAGGCGGAGGAGCGAGTGCGTTGCCAGGGAACAGATCGTGATGCGTCGACATGGCAACGTTTCAGATGGACGCCAGCGAGTTGTTTGTTGATTTGGTGACAAGTAATGGGATGAGGGTTTAGAGGGGGGGGGAAGTTGTCGGTGGCTCAACAGGAAAGAGAGAAATAAGATGAGAGATGTTATATAAAATGGAAGACGTTATTCGTGTTATGTTTGGAATTTGGAGGTGATTTTTTACCTTGCGGTGTCGGCCAGCAATTGAAAAGAGAGCTTGACGTCAATATTTGTGGGATTTGTATTTACATTTTCACACAATTTTGTAGGAAATCTGCTTCTCTGTTTGTCTACCGATATTTAGGATTTGTATTTACCTTCTCAGATAAAATTTGTAGAAATTCTGTCTACAATGTGTAGAAATCCTACATCTTTGAACACGTGTCGAAATCCTGTCAATGTTTGGGATTTTTTCGATTCGAGCACCGGGTAAGGCTTGGGTTGGGTTGGGTTGTTTTACCTCTGAGCGGCACTTTTTTGCACACCATGGGCTAAATGGCCAGGTCACATGGACCCCGAAGACTCAGAGAAGGTTGGGGGAGGGGACCCACTGGAACAGATGTTGGGAGACAGATGGTAGCCTCCCGTCAAGGCCATCCAGCGTGTTCTTTAACGTGCACAGGGTATGGCTCTCCCGCACACGGAGCCACGGCTTAACGTCCCATCAGACGGACGGCGGCATTTCCAAGCCCATCGGTGTCCCCTACTGACACCGATGGGCTTGGAAATAGAAGAAAATTCATTCTTTTCCGTGGGCAGGGCGGGGAATTTTGCGGAGATAAATCTCAACGCTGACCCAGCTGGGACTCGAACCTGGGAACTACAGATTACGAGCCTGGCGCACTACCGACTGAGCCCCCCCCCCCCCCCCCCCGGGGTAAGGCATGGATGTTTGTTGTTGTCTTCTGAGGAGACAACAACATCCATGCCTTATTCTGATGTCTCGACTTCCTCACAGATTTGGAGCGGTTCAGTCGGCAACGCACCAGGCTGGTAATCTTCAGTTCCCAGGTTCGAGTCCCAGATGGACCAGCGTTGAGTTCCCCGTCAGTCGGATGGGACGTTAAACCGTGTCCTCGTGTTCGGGAGAAAGTCATACCCTGTGCACTTTAAAGATCACGCTGAATGGTCTTGACAGGAGACTACCATACGTCTCCCATCAGCCGTTTCAGTGGGTCTCCACCCCCAACCTTCTCTGAGCCTTCGGGGTCCATGTGACCTTGCTATTTAGCCCATGGTGTGCAAAAAAGTGCCACTCAGAGGTAAAACAATCCAACGTTAAAGAACACGCTGGATGGCCTTGACGGGAGGCTGCCATCTGTCTCCCATCAGCCGTTCCAATGGGTCTCCACCCCCAACCTTCTCTGAGCCTTCGGGGTCCATGTGACCTGGTCATTTAGCCCATGGTGTGCAAAAAAGTTCGGCTCAGAGGTAAAACAATCCAACGTTAAAGAACACGCTGGATGGCCTTGACGGGAGGCTACCATCTGTCTCCCATCAGCCGTTCCAGTGGGTCTCCACCCCCAACCTTCTCTGAGCCTTCGGGGTCCATGTGTCCTGGCCGTTTAGCCCATGGTGTGCAAAAAAAGTTCGGCTCAGAGATAAAACAATCCAACGTTAAAGAACACGCTGGATGGCCTTGACGGGAGGCTACCATCTGTCTCCCATCAGCCGTTCCAGTGGGTCTCCACCCCCAACCTTCTCTGAGCCTTCGGGGTCCATGTGACCTGGCCATTTAGCCCATGGTCTGCAAAAAAGTGCCGATCAGAGGTAAAACAATCCAACTAATAATAATATTGCTTTTGTTATGGAAAGAGATAGGACCTGCTTGCTCCTTGGATGAACGACAATTGATCCTCCTACTTGGTTGTGGTGGATAGCTTTATAATAGCATCACTTAATCTACAGAATCTGTGACGTCATCGTCTGATTTGAAGTTCCTCCCCAAATCTCGAATCTTCCGACGAATCTCTGCCAGACACTGCGACGTCGTGAGAAACGTCAAACATTGTATTTTGCGTTTAAAAAATGACCCACTGGGGTAAGAAAAAAAAAATCCAGATAAATAAGCCCCCTTTTGTTGTGTGGAGAGCCGACAAAAGAGATCATTATTTTCGACGGAATGTCAACCCAGTAACGAAACACGAAACGAAATATGCCTACAAACCATCGTTAAGTTTGCAGCGCGTGTGTGTGTGTTGGGGGGGGGGGGGGTTAAGTCGTGGATTGCAACTGTCATTAAACGTAGCAAAAAAAAGTTTTCAGTTACAAGGATTGGATTACAACCACTAGATCGAAGAGAACAGACCACGCCATTGAAATGCAATGCCGATTCTCATCCCTAACTTCAGAAAAAAAAAATCGACGAGTCATTTATTTTGCTGTGCCGAAAGAAAGAACTTTTCAACAAACGGCGCGAGGCAAAAAAGGTTCGCCCCCCCCACGTGGTCTGCATCCCCATTCATCATCACGAGAAGAGAGAGAGAGCCTGCAACTGATTACGTGACGTCAGCGGAAATGGAAGGCACGCGGGGGCCTTCTGTGCGATGACAGACGAGCGAGGGTGGGGGGCGGGGACCCTGACTAGCAGTCCCACCACGTGACCGACAATCAAGCAGACGGTCTTGCCAGTACTGCCTTATTGAGGGGAAAAGAATGGGGATGGGGGGATGATGACTATTGGGGCTGATGCTGCAATGAATGTGAATCGGTTCTCTAATATCCCATTACTTATTTTTTTCTCTCCTATTCCTCAGAAACTTCTTCTATCCTTGAGACTTTCTTCCTGGATGTTCCGCTTCCAGTATGTCCTCGTTGGGTTGGGTTGTTTTACCTCTGAGCGGCACTTTTTTGCACACCATGGGCTAAATGGCCAGCTCACACGGACCCCGTAGGCTCAAAGAAAGTTGGGGGAGGGGATCCACTGGAACAGCTGTTGGGAGACAGATGGTAGCCTCCCGTCAAAGCGGGGGCGGGGGTGGCTCAGTCGGTAGCGCGCCAGGCTCGTAATCTGTAGTTCCCAGGTTCGAGTCCCAGCTGGGTCAGCGTTGAGATTTATCTCCGCAAAACTCCCCCCCCCCCCCCCCTGCCCACGGTCGGTAGGGGACACCGATGGGCTTGGAAAGGCCGCCGTCCGTCGAATGGGACGTTAAACCGTGGCCCCGTGTGCGGGAGAGACATACCCTGTGCACGTTAAAGAACACGCTGGATGGCCTTGACGGGAGGCTACCACCTGTCTCCCAACAGCTGTTCCAGTGGGTCCCCTCCCCCAACCTTCTCTGAGCCTTCGGGGTCCATGTGACATGGCCATTTAGCCCATGGTGTGCAAAAAAGTGCCGCTCAGAGGTAAAACAACCCAAATCCCGTCAATGCCATCCAGCGTGTTCTTTAACGTTGGGTTGTTTTACCTCTGAGCTGCATTTCTTTGTACACACCATGGGCTAAATGGCCAGGTCACAAGGACCCCGAAGGCTCAGAGAAGGGGACCCACTGTAACAGCTGTTGGGAGACAGATGGTAGCCTCCCGTCAAGGCCACCCAGCGTGTTCTTTAACGTTGGATTGTTTTACCTCTGAGTGGCACTTTTTTGCACACCATGGGCTAAATGGCCAGGTCACAAGGACCCCGAAGGCTCAGAGAAGGTTGGGGGAGGGGACCCACTGGAACAGCTGTTGGGAGACAGATGGTAGCCTCCCGTCAAGGCCATCCAGCGTGTTCTTTAACGTGCACAGGGCATGGCTCTCCCGCACACGGGGCCACGGCTTAACGTCCCATCCGACGGACGGCGGCCTTTCCAAGCCCATCGGTGACCTCTACTGACAATGGGCAGGGCGGGGAGTTTTGCGGAGATAAATCTCAACGCTGACCTAGCTGGGACTCGAACCTGGGAACTACAGATCTCGAGCCTGGCGCGCTACCGACTGAGTCACCCCCGCCCCAACATGTCCTCGTCATCGCTACTTCTGTTCCTTTCCCTCCTTCCCGCTCATTACTGAGCAGGGATGACCTCAGATGATCTCGGATGACCTCAGACTTCTTTTTTTCGAGTTCTCTTTCTTTAATTTCGTTTCAATTTTAATTACATCAGCTGTTCAGAGACTAAGTAACCTATTAGGTAGCATGTCTAATTCTGTCTGGAATAGAGAGTGAGAGAGATCTAGGATGCCAATTATAATAAAAAAGGTTGTTGTTAATGCAGACATCCGGGCATCATTTCTTTTCAGTGGGAATGTCCAAGGAGGTCTTCATTTTCTCATCATTTGAAAGGCAGTGTGGGTAGTCACTTTTCGTTGAACGTTCATTTTGAAATTGAAGTAACGTTCATTTGAAATTGAAGATCTAATCAAAGTTTTTTTTTAAACAGAGTGCCATGGGTTACTTTTTAACAATGGAAGAGTCCGAAATGTGTTTCTAGAATTTAGATGAATTTTGCTACAAAAAGCATTTTAACCAAGCAATAATTTAATTTTATTTCCGACTTTATTTTTGGAGATAAATAGCCATTAATTTTCATTAACGTTATTAGCTATATTTATCATGTTGAGTGATTTTTTTAGAATCTTGTTTATGTACCAAACAATTATTCCTGTATTTGTGTACAGTCGTTCAAAAAAATATCCGAACACTATGGTTGATTACAGAATTCAGAAAAAATATCTGGCGACGATTTTTTTTAGAAATGAGCGATCTGGCAACCTTCTTGTCACGTGACACGAAATCTACTCATTTCTCACTCATTTCTAAAATCTTAACATCGCCATGGACGGACTGGATTGTTCTACATCTGAGCAGCACTATTTTGCACAGAATAGGCTGAATAGGGAGATCACAAGGACCCCCAGGGGATCAGAGGATGTTGCGAGAAGGGGACCCACTGGACAGCTGTTGGGAGACAGATGGTAGCCTCCCATCAAGGCCATCCAGCGTGTTCTTTAACATGCACAGGGTATGGCTGTCATGCACACGGAGCCACGGCTTAAAGTCCCCATAAGACGGACTCTGTCACGGACGGATGTTGACTTCTGCACTTTTGCTTCCACCAGAGGAGAGCATCGGATTGGTCAGAAACTGAGCATCAATCAATCGCTTTGACAATTTTTCTGAACCTTTCCAGCCTATTAGGAAATCATCAAGAATAAAAACTAATCATGCGATTGTTGGAATCAGCATCAAATAACGTTTCTTTTGTCTGAAGGTGAAAAAAAATCACGTTCTCTCCCCACACACTTCTTTTCCTAAAAAGGAAGAAGAGGAGGATAAAGAAGATGAATGACGAGGAGGAAGTACATCCCCCGTGATGCATCACGCCAACCATTTCAGTATGCAAATAAACAAGAGCCGGCCACCCGCCACGAGCGACATGTGCTCGCATTAGCACGTGGCCGTTTGATCCTTCCCGTGGGAGATTTCACGGGTCTCTCTCTCTCTTGCTCTTCCCCATCTTCATCCCCATCCCTCCATCCGTCTCTTGTGGGTTTTGGCTGTCGATGCGACTATTCCTGGACCCAGAACACCGAGCATCAATGTCTGCGAGGAACAGCAGCATCAGTGACAAAGTGAAGACGGCAGGAAGCTGCTGCGGTTTTGACAGCAACAAAATGTACACAGCCGAAGGATCTGGCCGCTGATAAACCCAAGGCGTGGTTCGGAGAGTGCAACGGCTTTATCGGAGGAAGCTGTCGCGAAACTCGGTACAAGCGCGGCGAAAGAAGAAAACGAGCTCTTTGATGCGGACGCCGGAAGATTACTCAGAAATAAATATGAAGCCGTTAAAGAAAGGAAGCTTGTACGCACGTGGTGGGTGCACGTAACCGGAAATACAGCAGAAGAAGAAGGTTGGGTTGGGTTGTTTTACCTCTTAGCGGCACTTTTTTGCACACCATGGGCTAAGTGGCCAGGTCACATGGACCCCGAAGGCTCAGAGAAGGTTGGGGGAGGGGACCCACTGGAACAGATGTTGGGAGACAGATGGTAGCCTCCCGTCAAGGCCATCCAGCGTGTTCTTTAATGTGCACAGGGTATGGCTCTCCAGTTGGTTGGGTTGTTTTACCTCTGAGCGGCACTTTTTTGCACACCATGGGCTAAATTGCCAGGCTACAAGGACCCCGAAGGCTCAGAGAAGGTTGGGGGAGGGGACCCACTGGAACAGATGTTGGGAGACAAATGGTAGCCTCCCGTCAAGGCCATCCAGCATGTTCTTTAATGTGCACAGGGTATGGCTCTCCAGTTGGTTGGGTTGTTTTACCTCTGAGCGGCACTTTTTTGCACACCATGGGCTAAATGGCCAGGTCACATGGACCCCGAAGGCTCAGAGAAGGTTGGGGGAGGGGACCCACTGGAACAGCTGTTGCGAGACAGATGGTAGCCTCCCGTCGAGGCCATCCAGCGTGTTCTTTAACCTGCACAGGGTATGGCTCTCCCGTACACGGGGCCACGGCTTAACGTCCCATCCGACGGACGGCGGCCTTTCCAAGTCCATCGGTGTCCTCTACTGACCGTGAGCAGGGCGGAGAATTTTGCGGAGATAAATCTCAACGCTACCGACTGAGCCACCCCCGCCCCCAGAAGAAGAGGTTTTGCAGATGTAGTTCCTCTGTCACACATGTAAGTGCGCAGTAAATGTGTATGAATTAAATGTAATATGTATACAGATATTAGCTAGAGCAAGGTGATACAGGTATGTCAATCCACTATTCTTGTCCACCAACATTTTCTCTCAGTTTTATCAACATTACATTCAGAAAGAAAAGCTAATTTTGTATAAAGGATCGTGATTGACATTTCAAAGAGCTCGTGTCGTCTGAAACGGTCGTGAGGGCTTTCTCCCAGGAAATTATGACGGGTACGGTCTTATAAAAATTGAATTGAGAGATGAAAAATGACCAGCTGCTTGTAAATACTTGATCAGAAAAGGAGAAAAGATGCTGAGAGAAATTTCTCATTGTCTCGCTCGATTGTCTTACTGACTAAAGTATGTTGTCTCCCCTCCGGGGGCGGCTCAGTCGGTAGCGCGCCAGGCTCGTAATCTGTAGTTCCCAGGTTCGAGTCCCAGCTGGGTCAGCGTTGAGATTTATCTCCGCAAAATTCCCCGCCCTGCCCACGGTCAGTAGGGGACACCGATGGGCTTGGAAAGGCCGCCGTCCGTCGGATGGGACGTTAAGCCGTGAGACCGTGTGCGGGACAGTCATACCCTGTGCACGTTAAAGAACACGCTGGATGGCCTTGACGGGAGGCTACCCAGTGTCTCCCAACAGCTGTTCCAGTGGGTCCCCTCCCCCAACCTTCTCTGAGCCTTCGGGGTCCATGTGACCTGGCCATTTAGCCCATGGTGTGCAAAAAAGTGCCGCTCAGAGGTAAAACAACCCAACCCTCAATGTAGAACTGAAGTTTATATCCTCACCGAAAAGAAATCCCTTCAATTTCCTCTCTCCATAGATTTCCTCTCTTTGGTCAGCAATTACTAAAACGAGGCCGAAATGAGCATAAGAACGACGCCAGTCAAAAAACTAAGTGGCAAAAACTTCTTTCCACCAACCCGACTCTGCATTCGAATTACGAGGTATTCCTCGAACTCAATCCAAGTTAAATGTCACTTCTGAGTCCCCCCCCCCCCCCCCAAAAAAAAAGATCTCGAGACCCTGTCTATGACTTGCACCTGGGTCTGGAGCCTGTCAGTCTAATCCTCGATCTCGGAAGTACCTAAAGTCGACAGGTCGACTGCTGCCGAACGAGACACGAGGCACGAGGCACGAAACCGAGACGTTGTCAAGATCCATTTCCGACCGAACATGACGTCCGCGCGAGCAGAGTGGTCCTCTGGGTCGGCTAATATTCCGACAGCGAAGCGAATCCGATCCCTCCCGATGAAGCTGGCCTAATCATTAGCTGCCAGAAGAGTCTGGCGGAAGCTCCTCGGATCATCACGCTCCGCCAAACCCATCTGCAAAGGAAGGGATCGACGTTCCCTTGGTGATGGCTATGAATTATGGAGAGCCTGGATGCTCTTTCAGATTGACAATGATGGTGGGATGACTCCGGATTGATTTCCACGTGGACACGCAAGGTGCGCCACGAAGGCTGACAAATAAGGCGGGTGGGAGCACAGAGGAGGAGGAGGAGGAAGATTCTGTTGCTTGGTTACAGAATCTCGTGGGACTCGAGTTTATTTAAACTTTAAGACTTGCTTCGCCGAATATCCAACTTCAGCGATGGATTCATTTTTTACGGTCGGAAATTTAAATTTCTGATACCTAAAATAATTTCGACATCATTATCTGGTATAAATTCTGCAGTAGAAAAAAACAACCCTCAAGCAGCTGCTTGCCACAGAGGTCTGTCAGTTTAAATGCCGTAGTAGAAGATCTGTGAGGATGGCGGGACCTCATCAGAAAAACAACAAAAACATCCATGCCTTACCAGAGCTCGAACCCAGATCCCTTTGATCTGCAGCCATTAGTACTAGATAGAAAAGTTTAGTGTAAATTTATAAGCACATATCACTTTTTAATTAATTCTTCTACAGTACACTTTTTTTCGTACAATTATAAATATGACCAGCTCACAAGGACGCCAAGGTTAGTCAGCTCACAAGGACGCCAAGGTTAGTCAGCTCACAAGGACCCCAAGGTTGACCAGCTCACAAGGACCCTTAAGGTTGACAAGCTCACAAGGACCCCAAGGTTGACCAGCTCACAAGGACCCTCAAGGTTGACCAGCTCACAAGGACCCTCAAGGTTGACCAGCTCACAAGAACCCCCAAGGTTGACCAACTCACAAGGACCCCCCAAGGTTGACCAGCTGACAAGGACCCCCAAGGTTGACCAGCTCACAACGACCCCCAAGGTTGACCAGCTCACAACGACCCCAAGGTTGACCAGCTCACAACGACCCCAAGGCTGACCAGCTCACAAGAACCCCCAAGGTTGACCAGCTCACAACGACCCCCAAGGTTGACCAGCTCACAAGGACCCCCAAGGTTGACCAGCTCACAAGGACCTCCCAAAGGTTGGCAAACTCACAAGGACCCCAAGGTTTAGAATAGCGTTAGAATGATCAGATTACCTCAGAGTGGCACTTTTTGCATATAATGGGTTAAATGGCCAAGTTACAAGTACCTCATGGGTTCAGAGAAGTTTGAGGGAAGGGTACAGTCGCTCAAAAAATATCCAAACACTATGGTTGATTACAGAATTCTGTAATCAACCATAGTGTTCGGATATTTTTTTGAGCGACTGTACAGCTGTTAGATGATTGGTGGAAGTCTCCCGTCAAGGTCATATAGCGTGTTTTTTAACGTACACAGAGTATGGCTCTCCTGCACACGGGGCCAAGGCTTAATGCCCCATCCGACGGAAGGCGGCCTTTCCAAGACCAAAGATATCCTCATTCTGACCGAGGGCAAAAGCTGAGCTAGCGGATAAATCTCAATGATGGCACACGTGGGAATTCTAGTGATTTATTACGCGAGACTTGAAACTAAGGCTTTTTGTTTATACACTCCTGATTCTATGTTAACAACGAGATCCTGACTACCAGGCCCTCAGGCAGTCATCCAAGGTGTGTAATATCAAGTCATGGTTCTGTTTAAAGGAGATCCATATCTCACACTGCATGGAATCTTAGATTGCCTTACCTCTGAGCCCAACTTCTATTCATAGAGTGGGCTAAATAGCCAGGTCACAAAGGTGTTAAAAGATCGAAGTGGGTTAAAGGAAGGGAGCTACTGAACAGCCGTGAGGAGACAGATGGAATCTTTCTCTTCAAGGACATCCAGCGTGTTCTAACGTGCTCGGGTTGGTTGTTGTTTGGTTTTTTTACCTCTGAGCGGCACTTTTTTGCACACCATGGGCTAAATGGTCAGGTCACATGGGTCCCGAAGGCTCAGAGAAGGTTGGGGGAGGGGACCCACTGGAGCAGCTCTTGGGAGACAGATGGTAGCCTCCCGTCAAGGCCATCCAGCGTGTTCTTTAACGTTGGGCTGTTTTACCTCTGAGCGGCACTTTTTTGCACACCATGGGCTAAATGGCCTGGTCACATGGACCCCGAAGGCTCAGAGAAGGTTTAGGGAGGGGACCCACTAGAACAGCTGTTGGGAGACAGATGGTAGCTCCCGTCAAGGCCATCCAGCGTGTTCTTTAACGTGCACAGGATGTGGCTCTCCCGCACACGGGGCAGGGTATGGCTCTCATGTACACGGGTCCACTGCTTAGCGTCCCATCCGACGGACGGCGGCCTTTACCAAGCCCATCGATTTCCCCTACTGACCGTGGGCAGGGATTTTTGCGGAGATAAGTCCCAACGCTGGTATAAATGGACTCAAATCTGGGAACTACAGATTACGAATCTCGGCTGTACCCGCTGAGCCGTTTCCCGTTACAACATGATTGGGGACGGAATAACCATTGGCAGGGGTGGATTTTGTGAGGCTATCGCCTACTGTAGCATTTTTTGGTTCTTCTTGTACTGGGGATTCCTTCAAATTCTCTCACCGATGGGCTTGGAAAGGCCGCCGTCCTTCGGATGGGACGTTAAGCTTTGGCCCCTGTGCGAGAGAGCCACACCCTGTGCGCGTTAAACAAAACACTGGATGGCCTTGACGGGAGGCTACCATCTGTCTCCCAACAGCTGTTCCAGTGGGTCCCCTCTCCCAACCTTCTCTGAACCTTCGGAGTCCTTGTGACTCGCCATTTAGCCCATGGTGTGCAAAAAAAGTGCCGCTTAGAGATAAAACCACCAAACTCTTAAATCCAAGACAATTTTTCTCATTATTTTTAAGATTTCCTGATTACCGCTACAATCACCATCAATCACCTAGTTGCGTATGGAGTAACCTGAATAAATAAATAAATAATAAATAAATACCCCCTCAAGCAGCTGCTTGCCACAGAGGTCTGACAGGAGCCTGTCAGTTTATATGCCACAGTAGGAGATCTGAGAGGATGGCAGGACCTCAGCAGAAAAACTACACAAACAGCCATGCCTAATTCCGGAGCTCGAACCCAGGTCCCTTAGATCAGTAGCCAAGCGTGCTAACCACTCGGCCACACCATTTTCAAAAAGAATAGCCATTAGAGAGCAAAGAATTGAGCCCAGGTGTTCGTCAGGTTTACCCGTTGGGTTGGGTTGTTTTACCTCTGAACGGCACTTTTTTGCACACCATGGGCTAAATGGCCAGGTCACAAGGACCCCGAAGGCTCAAAGAAGGGGACCCACTGTAACAGCTGTTGGGAGACAGATGGTAGCCTCCCGTTAAGGCCACCCAGCGTGTTCTTTAACGTTGGATTGTTTTACCTCTGAGTGGCACTTTTTTGCACACCATGGACTAAATGGCCAGGTCACAAGGACCCCGAAGGCTCAGAGAAGGTTGGGGGAGGGGACCCACTGGAACAGCTGTTGGGAGACAGATGGTAGCCTCCCGTCAAGGCCATCCAGCGTGTTCTTTAACGTGCACAGGGTATGGCTCTCCCACACACGGGGCCACGGCTTAACGTCCCATCCGACGGACGGCGGCCTTTCCAAGCCCATCGGTGTCTCTACTGACCGTGGGCAGGGCGGGGAATTTTGCGGAGATAAATCTCAACGCTGACCCAGCTGGGACTCGAACCTGGCAACTACAGATTACGAGCCTGGCGCGCTACCGACTGAGCCACCCCCGCCCCAGGTTTACCCGGACACCTAATTACAAAGCAAGCAAGAAGAAGGACAGCTATTCAAGTCTGATGAATGACCGCTTTACGATGGGCGACGTAAGCTGCTTCCGCGAATTAAAACGTCTAGTGTATTCTCTCGCAGACTAATTAATTTAAAAGCAGAATTGTAAAGCTTATTAACGACAGAGGAGCTTTATGAACGATCAAATGCCAATCCAACAGCTGACGGGCCTGGTTCACTGAACAGGAACGCAACAAACCAAGACACAATTAAGTGCCCCTGAAATGAAATGAAAGCTCTCATTAATCCTTGGCTTGCTCATAATTAAAGAAAATAAGGGAGTCGTGGCAATGTTGAGGAAACTTTATTTCCAAGACAAAAGAAGAAGAATCCATTGCACTGCATCTATTCAGGAATCTCAGATATTACATTACCAGAGGAATGCTAACGAATGCTGCACCTGATGAATTCGTTTCATACAAATGCACTATCTTCCATCATGTATTGATTCACTACTATACTATGTGAATACAAAGCCACATAACTTTGAAAATTAGCATTTTACGGTTGGGTTACTTTACCCCTGAGCGGGCGGGGGTGGCACAGTCGATAGCGCGCCAGGCTCGTAATCTGTAGTTCCCAGGTCCGAGTCCCAGCTGGGTCAGCGTTGAGATTTATCTCCGCAAAATTCCCCGCCCTGCCCACGGTCAGTAGGGGACACCGATGGGCTTGGAAAGGCCGCCGTCCGTCGGATGGAACGTTAAGCCGTGGCCCTGTGTGCGGGAGAGCCATACCCTGTGCACGTTAAAGAACACGCTGGATGGCCTTGACGGGAGGTTACCATCTGTCTCCCAACAGCTATTCCAGTGGGTCCCCTCCCCCAACCTTCTCTGAGCCTTCGGGGTCCATGTGACCTGGCCATTTAGCCCATGGTGTGCAAAAAAGTGCCGCTAAGAGGTAAAACAACCCAACCCAACGGGTAAACCTGACGAACACCTCGGCTCAAATCTTTGCTCTCTAATGGCTATTCTTTTTGAAAATGGTATTCAGGTTACTCCATACGTAACTAGGTGATTTTGATGGTAGCGATAATCTGGAAATCTTAAAAATAATGAGAAGAATTGTCTTGGATTTAAGAGTTTTGTGGTTTTACCCCTTCCCTCAAACTTCTCTGAATCCATGGGGTACTTGTAACTTGGCCATTTAACCCGTTATATGCAAAAAGTGCCACTCTGAGGTAAAGTAATCTGATCATTTTAACGCTATTCTAAACCTTGGGGTCCTTGTGAGTTTGTCAAACTTGGGGAGAAGATTGGGGAAGGTGACCCAATGGGCAGCTGCTAGGAGACAGATAGAAGTCTCCAATTAAAGCCACCGTGTTCTTTAAAGTGCACAGGGTATGGTTTTTGAGAACACGGAACCATAGCTTACCAATCCATCCGATGGGCGACGGCCTTTTCAAGCCCATCGGTGACCCCTTTTCTGACCGACAGCAGGGGGTGGGGGATTGATTGGGTTGTTTTATCTCTGAGAGGCACTTTATTGCACACCTTATGATAATTGGCCAGATCACAAAGACCCCTAAGGCTCAGAGAAGGTTGGGGGAGGGAACCCACCGGAACAGCTGTTGGGAGACATAATGGTAGCCTCCCATCAAGGCCATCCAGCGTGTTCTTTAACGTGCACAGGGTATGGCTCTCCCGCACACGGAACCACGGCTTAATGTCCCATCCGACGGACGGCAGCCTTTCCAAGTCAATCGGTGTCCCCTATTGACCGTGGGCAGGGCGGGGAATTTTGCGGAGATAAATCTCAACGCTGACCCAGCTGCAAGTCGAACCTGAGAACTACAGATTACGAGCCTGGCGCGCTACCGACTGAGCCATCCCCGCCGCAAAATAAAATACTTACCAGATATAATTGCTTGGAAAAGCCGCCGTCCGTTAGATGGGACGTTAAGTCGTGGCCCCGTGTGTGGGAGAGCCATACCCTGTGCACGTTAAAGAACACACTGGATGGCCTTGACGGGAGACTACCATCTGTCTCCCAACAGCTATTCCAGTGGGTTACCTCCCCTAACCTTCTCTGAGCCTTCGGGGTCCATGTGACCTGGCCATTTAGCCCATGGTGTGCAAAAAAGTGCCGCTCAGAGGAAAAACAACCCAACCCAACGTTAAAGAACACGCTGGATGGCCTTGACGGGAGGCTACCATCTGTCTCCCAACAGCTGTTCCAGTGGGTCCCCTCCTCCAACCTTCTCTGAGCCTTCGGGGTCCATGTGACCTGGCCATTTAGCCCATGGTGTGCAAAAAAGTGCCGCTCAGAGGTAAAACAACCCAACCCAACGTTAAAGAACACGCTGGATGGCCTTGACGGGAGGCTACCATCTGTCTCCCAACAGCTGTTCCAGTGGGTCCCCTCCTCCAACCTTCTCTGAGCCTTCGGGGTCCATGTGACCTGGCCATTTAGCC
This sequence comes from Ryuthela nishihirai, assembly GCA_038380435.1. NCBI lineage: Eukaryota > Metazoa > Arthropoda > Arachnida > Araneae > Heptathelidae > Ryuthela > Ryuthela nishihirai. Next base: position 49,299,297 of record JAWZYU010000030.1, on the reverse strand, counting down.
CATGGTCTGCAAAAAAGTGCCGCTCAGAGGTGAAACAACCCAACCAACCGACTGGAGAGCCATACCCTGTGCACGTTAAAGAACACGCTAGATGGCCTTGACGGGAGGCTACCATCTGTCTCCCAACAGCTATTCCAGTGGGTCCCCTCCCCCAACCTTCTCTGAGCCTTCGGGGTCCATGTGACCTGGCCATTTAGCCCATGGTGTGCAAAAAAGTGCCGCTCAGAGGTAAAACAACCCAACCCAACGTTAAAGAACATGCTGGATGGACTTGACGGGAGGCTACCATCTGTCTCCCAACAGCTGTTCCAGTGGGTCCCCTCCTCCAACCTTCTCTGAGCCTTCGGGGTCCATGTGACCTGGCCATTTAGCCCATGGTGTGCAAAAAAGTGCCGCTCAGAGGTAAAACAACCCAACCCAACGTTAAAGAACACGCTGGATGGCCTTGACGGGAGGCTACCATCTGTCTCCCAACAGCTGTTCCAGTGGGTCCCCTCCTCCAACCTTCTCTGAGCCTTCGGGGTCCATGTGACCTGGCCATTTAGCCCATGGTCTGCAAAAAAGTGCCGCTCAGAGGTGAAACAACCCAACCAACCGACTGGAGAGCCATACCCTGTGCACGTTAAAGAACACGCTAGATGGCCTTGACGGGAGGCTACCATCTGTCTCCCAACAGCTATTCCAGTGGGTCCCCTCCCCCAACCTTCTCTGAGCCTTCGGGGTCCATGTGACCTGGCCATTTAGCCCATGGTGTGCAAAAAAGTGCCGCTCAGAGGTAAAACAACCCAACCCAACGTTAAAGAACATGCTGGATGGACTTGACGGGAGGCTACCATCTGTCTCCCAACAGCTGTTCCAGTGGGTCCCCTCCTCCAACCTTCTCTGAGCCTTCGGGGTCCATGTGACCTGGCCATTTAGCCCATGGTGTGCAAAAAAGTGCCGCTCAGAGGTAAAACGAACCAAACCAACTATTTTATTCACCCTTTTATTTTGTTCCTGAATTGCATTTTTTTTTTTTGTGTATGTGCTCTTATTTCTTCAATGTGACGTCTGCTGTTTGCAATTTGAATTGTTGCTGTGTGGAGATCTCAGAAACGAATCCGCTCTTGTCAGATCTCAAAATCAGTTTCCGTATTGTTAAAAATATATAAAAATATAAATAAATACCTCCTCAAGCAGCTGCTTGCCACAGAGGTCTGACAGGAGTCTGCCAGTTTATGTGCCATAGTAGAAGATCTGAGTGGTTGGCAGGACCTCAGCAGAAAAGCAACACACACAGCCATGCCTTACCCGGGGCTCGAACCCAGATCCCTTAGATCATTAGCCAAGCGCGCTAATATACGAAAAAAAAATACTACTACTGCTAAAATGGTTCGTTTTATTCTCAGTATTATTTTTATGGAGGGAAATAAAATTATTTACTAATCTCAAAATGTTGTTGAATTCTGAAAGCTGATGAACGAAACATTCATCCTCGGCATTCAACCCAAACATTTCTTTCTTTTTTAATGGGTCAGAAATTTTTTTTTTCCCATCGTTCGATTCTTCTAAACGCGTCAATCATCGCATTGTCCTTTTCGAATGCCGTGTGGCCAAACGAACAAATAACTCGGAAACGCGTCCGCTGCTAAATGGCGCGAATATTTATGTAATTGGCGATGACGATTAAAATCACTATTAATCAAACATTCGCTCAAGGAAAAAGGAGACGATTGGCTAATGATCTGACAACTGAAAATAAGAGCATCATGGCAGAAAGTACGTGCTTTTTAATTCAGAAAACTTTTATTTCCGAGGAAAAAAAACCCCAGAAAACTTTTATTTCGCTTTCAAGACAAATTATGCATATCATTATGGATAACAACGTAATGCTGCATGAAATGTTTGCTGCGTTATATGATTAACAATGATTTGTTGCAGGGATTTTAAACAAATCGCCAGCTATGAAGCATTAAATTATTTTATTTATTACGCTTTTTTTTTTCTGTTTAAAAAAAAAATCTTTAACAAGAGTAGAATTTAAACTAACGCAAGACAAAAATTTCAAAAATACGTATTCCACATTGTGTTGAAAAGCATTGTTAAGTGGATAAACACATTTTCCCAAAATAATAAAAATAATAATCGATTTATTTCTCAAAAAGAAAAGGAAAGCAAAATGCATAAAACATCGATCCATAAAATACTCATAAAGTAGAAATTTGTTTCTTAAATATTTCTAAAACAGATTCAAAGAAAGGGGATGGAAAGAAGGAATTATAATTGTTAACAAATTCAACACCAAAAGACAAAACTTATTGCTAGAACAGGTATTATAAAAAAAACTGCTCTCATAGTCTCTATTGTCTCTTTAAGAATATAATGTTTTTCCCTTTTGATATTTTAAGAACATAATGTTTTTTCTTATTGGCTCTTTAAGAATATAACGTTTTTCCCTATTGACATTTTAAGAACATAATGTTTTTTCTTATTGGCTCCTTAAGAATATAATGTTTTTTCCTATTGTCTCTTTAAGAATATGTTTCTCCCTATTGGCTCTTTAAGAAAATAAGGTTTTTCCCTATTGGCTCTTTAAGAATATAATTTTTTTCTTATTGGCTCTTTAAGAATATAATGGTTTTTTTCTTATTGGCTCTTTAAGAATATAATATTTTTCCTATTGGCTCTTTCATAATATAATGTTTTTCTCTATTGACTCTTTAAGAATATAATGTTTCTCCCTATTGACTCTTTAAGAATATAATGTTTTTCGCTATTGACTTTTTAAGAATATAATATTTTTCCCTATTGACTCTTTAAGAATATAAAGTTTTTCTATTGGCTCTTTAAGAATATATTATTTTTTATTGGCTCTTTAAGAATATAATGTTTTTCCCTATTGACTCTTTAAGAATATAATGTTTTCCCTATTGACTCTTTAAGAATATAATGTTTTCCCTATTGACTCTTTAAAAATATAATTTTTTTTCTATTGGCTCTTTAAGAATATAATGTTTCTCCCTATTGGCTCTTTAAGAATATAATGTTTCTCCCTATTAGCTCTTTCAGAATATAATGTTTTTCCCTATTGACTCTTTAAGAATATAATGTTTTTTCTTATTGGCTCTTTAAGAATACAGTGTTTTTTCTTATTGGCTCTTTAAGAATATAAATTTTTTTCTATTGGCTCTTTAATAAAATAATGTTTTTCTCTATTGACTCTTTAAGAATATAATGTTTCTCCCTATTGACTCTTTAAGAATATAATGTTTTCGCTATTGACTTTTCAAGAATGTAATATTTTTCCCTATTGACTCTTTAAGAATATAATTTTTTTTCTATTGGCTCTTTAAGAATATATTGTTTTTTTCTATTGGCTCTTTAAGGATATAATGTTTTTCCCTATTGACTCTTTAAGAATATAATGTTTTTCCTATTGACTCTTTAAAAATATAATGTTTTCCCTATTGACTCTTTAAGAATATAATGTTTTTTCTATTGGCTCTTTAAGAATATAATGTTTCTCCCTATTGGCTCTATAACAATATAATGTTTCTCCCTATTGGCTCTTTAAGAATATAATGTTTTTCCCTATTGACTCTTTGAAAATATAATGTTTTTCCCTATTGACTCTTTAAGAATGTAATGTTTTCCCTATTGACTCTTTAAGAATATAATATTTTTCCCTATTGAATCTTTAAGAATATAATGTTTTCCCTATTGACTTTTTAAGAATATAATGTTTTCCCTATTGACTCTTTAAGAATATAATTTTTTTCTATTGGCTCTTTAAGAATATAATGTTTTTTCTATTGGCTCTTTAAGAATATAATGTTTCTCCCTATTGGCTCTTTAAGAACATAATGTTTTTCCCTATTGACTCTTTAAGAATATAATGTTTTTCGCTATTGACTCTTTAAGAATATAATGTTTTTCCCTATTGACTCTTTAAGAATATAATGTTTTTCCCAATTGACTCTTTAAGAATATAATGTTTTTCCCTATTGACTCTTTAAGAATATGTTTTCTATATTGACTTTTTAAAAATATTATGTTTTTTTCCTATTATCTCTTTAAGAATAAAATGTTTTTCCCTATTGACTCTTTAAGAATATAATGTTTTTTTCCTATTGACTTTTTAAGAATATAATGTTTTTCCCTATTGACTCTTTAAGAATATAATGTTTCTCCCTATTGACTCTTTAAGAATATAATGTTTTTCCCTATTGACTCTTTAAGAATATAATGTTTTCCCTATTGACTTTTTAAGAATATGATGTTTTTTTTCCTATTGTCTCTTTACGAATATAATGTTTTTTTTCCTATTGTCTCTTTAAGAATATAATGTTTTTTTTCCTATTATCTCTTTAAGAATATAATGTTTTTCCCTATTGGCTCTTTAAGAATATAATGTTTTTTTCCTATTGACTTTTTAAGAATATAAGGTTTTTCCCTATTGACTCTTTAAGAATATAATGCTTTTCCCAATTGACTCTTTAAGAATATAATGTTTTTCCCTATTGACTCTTTAAAAATATAATGTTTCTCCCTATTGACTCTTTAAGAATATAATGTTTTTTTCCTATTGACTTTTTAAAAATATAATGTTTTTCCCTATTGACTCTTTAAGAATATAATGATTTTCCCTATTGACTCTTTAAGAATATAATTTTTTTTTCTATTGGCTTTTTAAGAATATAATGTTTTTCCCTATTGACTCTTTAAGAATGTAATGTTTTCCCTATTGGCTCTTTAAGAATATAATGTTTTTCGCTATTGATTTTCTAAGAATATAATATTTTTTCCTATTGACTCTTTAAGAATATAATTTTTTTTCTATTGGCTCTTTAAGAATATATTTTTTTTCTATTGGCTCTTTAAGAATATAATGTTTTTCCCTATTGACTCTTTAAGAATATAATGTTTTCCCTATTGACTCTTAAAGAATATGATGTTTTCCCTATTGACTCTTTAAGAATATAATGTTTTTTTCCTATTGACTTTTTAAGAATATAAGGTTTTTCCCTATTGACTCTTTAAGAATATAATGTTTTTCCCAATTGACTCTTTAAGAATATAATGTTTTTCCCCATTGACTCTTTAAGAATATAATGTTTCTCCCTATTGACTCTTTAAGAATATAATGTTTTTCCCTATTGACTCTTTAAGAATATAATGTTTTCCCTATTGACTTTTTAAGAATATGATGTTTTTTTTCCTATTGTCTCTTTAAGAATATAATGTTTTTTTTCCTATTATCTCTTTAAGAATATAATGTTTTTCCCTATTGGCTCTTTAAGAATATAATGTTTTTTTCCTATTGACTTTTTAAGAACATAAGGTTTTTCCCTATTGACTCTTTAAGAATATAATGTTTTTCCCAATTGACTATTTAAGAATATAATGTTTTTCCCTATTGATTCTTTAAGAATATAATGTTTTCCCTATTGACTTTTTAAGAATATGATGTCTTTTTCCTATTGTCTCTTTAAGAATATAATGTTTTTCCCTATTGGCTCTTTAAGGATATAATGTTTTTTCCTATTGACCTTTTAAGAATATAATGTTTTTCCCTATTGACTCTTTAAGAATATAATGTTTTTTTCCTATTGACTTTTTAAAAATATAATGTTTTTCCCAATTGACTATTTAAGAATATAATGTTTTTCCCTATTGACTCTTTAAGAATATAATGTTTTCCCTATTGACTTTTTAAGAATATGATGTCTTTTTCCTATTGTCTCTTTAAGGATATAATGTTTTTCCCTATTGGCTCTTTAAGGATATAATGTTTTTTCCTATTGACCATTTAAGAATATAATGTTTTTCCCTATTGACTCTTTAAGAATATAATGTTTTTTTCCTATTGACTTTTTAAAAATATAATGTTTTTCCCTATTGACTCTTTAAGAATATAATGATTTTCCCTATTGACTCTTTAAGAATATAATTTTTTTTCTATTGGCTTTTTAAGAATATAATGTTTTTCCCTATTGACTCTTTAAGAATGTAATGTTTTCCCTATTGGCTCTTTAAGAATATAATGTTTTTCGCTATTGATTTTCTAAGAATATAATATTTTTTCCTATTGACTCTTTAAGAATATAATTTTTTTTCTATTGGCTCTTTAAGAATATATTTTTTTCCTATTGGCTCTTTAAGAATATAATGTTTTTCCCTATTGACTCTTTAAGAATATAATGTTTTCCCTATTGACTCTTAAAGAATATGATGTTTTCCCTATTGACTCTTTAAGAATATAATGTTTTTTCCTATTGACTTTTTAAGAATATAAGGTTTTTCCCTATTGACTCTTTAAGAATATAATGTTTTTCCCAATTGACTCTTTAAGAATATAATGTTTTTCCCTATTGACTCTTTAAGAATATAATGTTTTCCCTATTGACTCTTTAAGAACACAATGTTTTTCCCTATTGACTCTTTAAGAATATAATGTTTTCCCTATTGACTTTTTAAGAATATGATGTTTTTTTCCTATTGTCTCTTTAAGAATATAATGTTTTTCCCTATTGGCTCTTTAAGGATATAATGTTTTTTCCTATTGACTTTTTAAGAATATAATGTTTTTCCCTATTGACTCTTTAAGAATATAATGTTTTTTTTCCTATTGTCTCTTTAAGAATATAATGTTTTTTTTCCTATTGTCTCTTTAAGAATATAATGTTTTTCCCTATTGGCTCTTTAAGAATATAATATTTTTTTCCTATTGACTTTTTAAGAATATAATGTTTTTCCCTATTGACTCTTTAAGAACATAATGTTTTTCCCTATTGACTCTTTAAGAATATAATGTTTTCCCTATTGACTTTTTAAGAATATGATGTTTTTTTCCTATTGTCTCTTTAAGAATATAATGTTTTTCCCTATTGGCTCTTTAAGGATATAATGTTTTTTCCTATTGACTTTTTAAGAATATAATGATTTTCCCTATTGACTCTTTAAGAATATAATGTTTTTTTTCCTATTGTCTCTTTAAGAATATAATGTTTTTTTTCCTATTGTCTCTTTAAGAATATAATGTTTTTCCCTATTGGCTCTTTAAGAATATAATATTTTTTTCCTATTGACTTTTTAAGAATATAATGTTTTTCCCTATTGACTCTTTAAGAACATAATGTTTTTCCCTATTGACTCTTTAAGAATATAATGTTTTCCCTATTGACTTTTTAAGAATATGATGTTTTTTTCCTATTGTCTCTTTAAGAATATAATGTTTTTCCCTATTGGCTCTTTAAGGATATAATGTTTTTTCCTATTGACTTTTTAAGAATATAATGATTTTCCCTATTGACTCTTTAAGAATATAATGTTTTTTTTCCTATTGTCTCTTTAAGAATATAATGTTTTTTTTCCTATTGTCTCTTTAAGAATATAATGTTTTTCCCTATTGGCTCTTTAAGAATATAATGTTTTTTTCCTATTGACTTTTTAAGAATATAATGTTTTTCCCTATTGACTCTTTAAGAACATAATGTTTTTCCCTATTGACTCTTTAAGAATATAATGTTTTCCCTATTGACTTTTTAAGAATATGATGTTTTTTTCCTATTGTCTCTTTAAGAATATAATGTTTTTCCCTATTGGCTCTTTACGGATATGATGTTTTTTTTCCTATTGTCTCTTTAAGAATATAATGTTTTTTTTCCTATTGTCTCTTTAAGAATATAATGTTTTTTTTTCCTATTATCTCTTTAAGAATATAATGTTTTTCCCTATTGGCTCTTTAAGAATATAATGTTTTTTTCCTATTGACTTTTTAAGAATATAAGGTTTTTCCCTATTGACTCTTTAAGAATATAATGTTTTTCCCAATTGACTCTTTAAGAATATAATGTTTTTCCCTATTGACTCTTTAAGAATATAATGTTTTCCCTATTGACTTTTTAAGAATATGATGTTTTTTTCCTATTGTCTTTTTAAGAATATAATGTTTTTCCCTATTGGCTCTTTAAGGATATAATGTTTTTTCCTATTGACCTTTTAAGAATATAATGTTTTTCCCTATTGACTCTTTAAGAATATAATGTTTTTTTCCTATTGACTTTTTAAAAATATAATGTTTTTCCCTATTGACTCTTTAAGAATATAATGATTTTCCCTATTGACTCTTTAAGAATATAATTTTTTTTCTATTGGCTTTTTAAGAATATAATGTTTTTCCCTATTGACTCTTTAAGAATGTAATGTTTTCCCTATTGGCTCTTTAAGAATATAATGTTTTTCGCTATTGATTTTCTAAGAATATAATATTTTTTCCTATTGACTCTTTAAGAATATAATTTTTTTTCTATTGGCTCTTTAAGAATATATTTTTTTTCCTATTGGCTCTTTAAGAATATAATGTTTTTCCCTATTGACTCTTTAAGAATATAATGTTTTCCCTATTGACTCTTAAAGAATATGATGTTTTCCCTATTGACTCTTTAAGAATATAATGTTTTTTCCTATTGACTTTTTAAGAATATAAGGTTTTTCCCTATTGACTCTTTAAGAATATAATGTTTTTCCCAATTGACTCTTTAAGAATATAATGTTTTTCCCTATTGACTCTTTAAGAATATAATGTTTTCCCTATTGACTCTTTAACAACATAATGTTTTTCCCTATTGACTCTTTAAGAATATAATGTTTTCCCTATTGACTTTTTAAGAATATGATGTTTTTTTCCTATTGTCTCTTTAAGAATATAATGTTTTTCCCTATTGGCTCTTTAAGGATATAATGTTTTTTCCTATTGACTTTTTAAGAATATAATGTTTTTCCCTATTGACTCTTTAAGAATATAATGTTTTTTTTCCTATTGTCTCTTTAAGAATATAATGTTTTTTTTCCTATTGTCTCTTTAAGAATATAATGTTTTTCCCTATTGGCTCTTTAACAATATAATATTTTTTTCCTATTGACTTTTTAAGAATATAATGTTTTTCCCTATTGACTCTTTAAGAACATAATGTTTTTCCCTATTGACTCTTTAAGAATATAATGTTTTCCCTATTGACTTTTTAGGAATATGATGTTTTTTTCCTATTGTCTCTTTAAGAATATAATGTTTTTCCCTATTGGCTCTTTAAGGATATAATGTTTTTTCCTATTGACTTTTTAAGAATATAATGATTTTCCCTATTGACTCTTTAAGAATATAATGTTTTTTTTCCTATTGTCTCTTTAAGAATATAATGTTTTTCCCTATTGGCTCTTTAAGAATATAATGTTTTTTTCCTATTGACTTTTTAAGAATATAATGTTTTTCCCTATTGACTCTTTAAGAACATAATGTTTTTCGCTATTGACTCTTGAAGAATATAATGTTTTCCCTATTGACTTTTTAAGAATATGATGTTTTTTTCCTATTGTCTCTTTAAGAATATAATGTTTTTCCCTATTGGCTCTTTAAGGATATAATGTTTTTTCCTATTGACTTTTTAAGAATATAATGATTTTCCCTATTGACTCTTTAAGAATATAATGTTTTTTTCCTATTGACTTTTTAAAAATATAATGTTTTTCCCTATTGACTCTTTAAGAATATAATATTTTTCCATATAGACCCTTTGAGAATATAATGATTTTCCCTATTGACTCTTTAAGAATATAATGTTTTTCCCTATTGACTCTTTAAGAATGTAATGTTTTGCCTATTGACTCTTTAAGAATATAACGTTTTTCCCTATTAACTCTTTAAGAATATGTTTTTTTTCCTATTGTCTCTTTAAGAATATAATGTTTTTCCCTATTGGCTCTTTAAGAATATAATGTTTTTCCCTATTCACTCTTTAAGAATATAATGTTTTCGCTATTGACTCTTTAAGAATATAATTTTTTTCTATTGGCTTTTTAAGAATATAATGTTTTTCCTATTGGCTCTTTAAGAATATAATGTTTCTCCCTATTGGCTCTTTAAGAATATAATGTTTTCCCCTATTGAGTCTTTAAGAATACAATGTTTTTCCCTATTGACTCTTTAAGAATGTAATGTTTTCCCTATTGACTCTTTATGAATATAATGTTTTTCCCTATTGACTCTTAAGAATATAATGTTTTTCCCTATTGACTCTTTAAGAATATAATGTTTTCCCTATTGACTTTTTAAGAATATGATGTTTTTTTTCCTATTGTCTCTTTAAGAATATGTTTTTCCCTATTGGCTCTTTAAGAATATGTTTTTTTCCTATTGACTCTTTAAGAACATAATGTTTTCCCTATTGACTTTTTAAGAATATGATGTTTTTTTTCCTATTGTCTCTTTAAGAATATAATATTTTTCCCTATTGGCTCTTTAAGAATATAATGTTTTTTTCCTATTGACTTTTTAAGAATATAATGTTTTTCCCTCTTGACTCCTTAAAAATATAATGTTTTTCTCCTATTGACTTTTTAAGAATATAATGTTTTTCCCTGACTCTTTAAGAATATAATGTTTTTTCCTATTGACTCTTTAAGAATATAATGTTTTCCCTATTGACTTTTTAAGAATATGATGTTTTTTTTCCTATTGTCTCTTTAAAAACATAATGTTTTTCCCTATTGGCTCTTTAAGAATATAATGTTTTTTTCCTATTGACTTTTTAAGAATATAATGTTTTTCCCTATTGACTCTTTAAGAATATAATGTTTTCCCTATTGACTCTTTTAGAATATAATTTTTTTCTATTGGCTTTTTAAGAATATAATGTTTTTTCTATTTGCTCTTTAAGAATATAATGTTTTCCCCTATTGAGTCTTTAAGAATATAATGTTTTTCCCTATTGACTCTTTAAGAATGTAATATTTTCCCTATTGACTCTTTATGAATATAATGTTTTTCCCTATTGACTCTTTAAGAATGTAATGTTTTTCCCTATTGACTCTTTAAGAATATAATGTTTTCCCTATTGACTTTTTAAGAATATGATGTTTTTTTTCCTATTGTCTCTTTAAGAATATAATGTTTTTCCCTATTGGCTCTTTAAGAATATAATGTTTTTTCCTATTGACTTTTTAAGAATATAATGTTTTTCCCTCTTGACTCCTTAAGAATATAATGTTTTTTCCTATTGACTTTTTAAGAATATAATGTTTTTCCCTGACTCTTTAAGAATATAATGTTTTTTCCTATTGACTCTTTAAGAATATAATGTTTTCCCTATTGACTTTTTAAGAATATGATGTTTTTTTTCCTATTGTCTCTTTAAGAATATAATATTTTTCCCTATTGGCTCTTTAAGAATATAATGTTTTTTTTATTGACTTTTTAAGAATATAATGTCTCCCTATTGACTCTTTAAGAATATAATGTTTTCCCCCTATTGGCTCTTTAAGAATATAATTTTTTTCTGTTGGCTTTTTAAGAATATAATGTTTTTTCTATTGGCTCTTTAAGAATATAATGTTTCTCCCTATTGGCTCTTTAAGAATATAATGTTTTCCCCTATTGACTCTTTAAGAATATAAAGTTTTTCCCTATTGACTCTTTAAGAATATAATGTTTTTCCCTATTGACTCTTTAAGAATATAATGTTTTTCCCTATTGACTCTTTAAGAATATAATGTTTTCCCTATTGACCTTTTAAGAATATGATGTTTTTTTCCTATTGTCTCTTTAAGAATATAATGTTTTTCCCTATTGGCTCTTTAAGAATATAATGTTTTTTTCCTATTGACTTTTTAAGAATATAATGTTTTTCCCTATTGACTGTTTGAGATTATAATGTTTTCCCTATTGACTCTTTAACAATATAATTTTTTTCATTGGTTTTTTAAGAATATAATGTTTTCCCTATTGACTCTTTTAGAACGTAATGTTTTCCCTATTGACTCTTTAAGAATATAATGTTTTTCCCTATTGACTCTTTAAGAATATAATGTTTTTCCCTATTGTCTCTTTAAGAATATAATGTTTTTCCCTATTGACTCTTTAAGAATATAATGTTTCTCCCTATTGACTCTTTAAGAATATAATATTTTACCCTATTGACTCTTTAAGAATATAATGTTTTTCCCTATTGACTGTTTAAGAATATAATGTTTTTCCCTATTGACTCTTTAAGAATATAATGTTTTCCCTATTGACTCTTTAAGAATATAATGTTTTTCCCTATTGACCCTTTAAGAATGTAATGTTTTCCCTATTGACTCTTTAAGAATATAATGTTTTTCCCTATTGACTCTTTAAGAATATAATGTTCTTCCCTATTGACTCTTTAAGAATATAATGTTTTTCCCTATTGACTCTTTAAGAATATAATGTCTCCCTATTGACTCTTTAAGAATATAATGTTTTTCCCTATTGACTCTTTAAGAATATAATGATTTTCCCTATTGACTCTTTAAGAATATAATGTTTTTCATTATTGACTCTTTAAGAATATAATGTTTTTCCCTATTGACTCTTTAAGAATATAATGTTTTTCCCTATTGACTCTTTAAGAATATAATGTTTTTCCCTATTGACTCTTTAAGAATATAATGTTTTTCCCTATTGACTCTTTAAGAATATAATGTTTCTCCCTATTGACTTTTTAAGAATATAATGTTGTATTTTTGATAAAATATTTTTCCCCTATTGACTCATTAAGAATACAATGTAAATCAAATTTTCGTTACCTGAAATGTCCCTGTTAGATCTAACACTTGAAGGGAGGTGGGGCAGACGCTTAAATTTACCTTTCCTAAGCAAACATGTTAAGGAGGCCTATAGGCAAACATTCATACGCTTCCTGATATTTGGAAAAAATGCCTTCATAGGGAATCTGAAGAATACCCGTTCTCTATTATACAGGGACTATTCTGTTGCTCAGTTGGTAGCGCGCCAGGCTCGTAATCTACATTCCCCAGTTTCGGTCTCCAACTGTTCCAGCGTTGAAATTTATCTCCGTTAACTCCCACCCTGAGAAAGGGAAACACAGATGGATTTCAAAATGAACCGTCCATCAAACGGGATGTTAAGCCGTGGCCCCGAGTGCAGAAGAGCCAAAGGCTATGTCTGCTACAGAACACCCTGGATGGCCTTGACGGGAGGTTGCCAGTTGTCTCCTAACAGCTGTCCAGTGGGTCCCCTTCTCCTAACTTTCTCTGAGCTCTTGGAGCCCTTAAGAACTGACCATTGAATGCGAGAAAAGTGGGGCGGGAATGGCTCAGTTTTTAGCGCACCAGGCTCGTAATCTGCAGTTCCCAGGTTCGAGTCCCATCTGGGTCAGCATTGAGATTTATCTCCGCAAAACTCCCCGCCCTGCCCACGGTCAGTAGGGGTCACCGCTGGACTTGGAAAGTCCGCCGTCCGTCGGATGGGACGTTAAACCGTGGTCCCGTGTGTGGTAGAGCTATACCCTGCGCACGTTGAAGAACACGGTGGATGTCCTTGACGAGAGGCTACCATCTGTCCCCCCAACAGCTGTTCCAGTGGGTCTTCTCCCCCAACCTTCTCTGAGGCTTTGGGTCCAAGTGACCTGGCCATTTAGCCCATTGGGTGAAAAAAAGTGCCGCTGAGAGGTAAAACAACCCAACCGAAACGTGACCTTTATCAGTTAAGATAAAGATTTAAAAAAAAAACTAAAATTTTTTCCTCTCTTTCCAAACAGGGTTTTTTTCACCCTAAACTTACACTCCTCCTTTTAGAAACTAATAAACTTCGTAGGATTCATTGAAAACGAGGCTCTGACCTACGACGTTTTCGAAACTGGCGACGGAACGAAAGCGGGGGGGGGGGGGAAACGACGCCCTTACCCGTCCAGAACATTCCAGATGGTAATTACACCGATTTCGGAGGCGATACCGACGATGACGGCCTGTATTGCTTCGTATGCGGCGAAAACCTGAGGCAAACAAGACGGAAGAGCTCCTTAGACAGACACTGAACCGCCTCACTCCATCTGACAGACCAGACAGCCCAAACAAACACACTTCGGCAAACAACATATGGCAGACGTCACTTCTTAGAGAACGGGGCCCCCCTCGGGGGTGCATCTAGCTTTCCGCACCATCGTCTAAGAAACGAAGGCCACTTTGGCTACGCTTTTGTCTAGCGCATCTTCCCTTAGTCACGGTGGACCGTCTCTGAGAGGAGCAACGGAGGAATGTTTACAGAAGTTTTGCATTTTGGATGTAGCAGAGGTGGCGATGGAGGATTCGCACGTGGAATGACTAGGGCGGGGAATTATTATCGCCTTTCGGAGCGTTTTTTCTTGGGAGAGGAAACCTTAGCGTGAGGGCGTTAATACCGCTGGTAGACAAAATGCACTTCGTTCTAGAGATGGGATGGTCAGGATACTAGTACAGTCGCTCAAAAAATTATCCGAACACTGCGGTTGATTACAGAATTCAGAAAAAATATCTGGCAACGATCACGTGACACGAAGGTTGTCAGATCACTCATTTCTAAAAAAATCGTTGCCAGATATTTTTTCTGAATTCTGTAATCAACCGTAGTGTTCGGATTTTTTTTAATATATAATGCAATGAATATGGAGCGTGTGCAGTTACCGTTCACAGCAAACTGGAGTGGTTGTGGTTAATGTTCACAGCACATTGGATCGTGTGAGCTCACAAAGTCCTGGATCGTGTGGGCTCACTCACGGAAATATTGAGGGTGTGCAGTTACCGTTCACAGCAAACTGGAGCGTCTGCAGTAACTGCACACGCTCCAGTTTGCTGTGAATGGTAACTGGAGCGTGTACAGTTGCTGTACACGCTCCAGATATTTTTCCTGAATTCTGTAATCAGCCATAGTGTTTGGATATTTTTTTTGAGCGACTGTACATACAGAAACGTTTTGTTTTCAAACTGGCAGAAGATTTCCATGTTATGCTGGTGATGACGAGGAGAGGGAGGAAGAATTTCAGAGCTCTGTAAATTTTTAAAATATGTTTTCTCTGAAAAAATAAGATTGAAAGCAATACAAAGAGCTAATCCGTTGCTCCTAACGTGATAGCAATATAGCTTTCCACACAGTTTTGAGGCGGGGGTAGCTCAGTCGGTAGCGCGCCAGGCTCGTAATCTGTAGTTCCCAGGTTCGAGTCCCAGCTGGGTCAGCGTTGAGATTTATCTCCGCAAAATTCCATGCCCTGCCCACGGTCAGTGGGGGACACCGATGGGCTTAGAACGGCCGCTGTCCGTCGAATGGGACGTTAAGCCGTGGCGCCGTGTGCGGGAGAGCCATACCCTGTGCACGTTAAAGAACACGCTGGATGGCCTTGACGGGAGGCTACCATCTGTCTCCCAACAGCTGTTCCAGTGGGTCCCCTCCCCCAACCTTCTCTGAGCCTTCGGGGTCCATGTGACCTGGCCATTTAGCCCATGATGTGCAAAAAAGTGCCGCTCAGAGGTAAAACAACCGAACCCACATAGTTTTATACAGTAAAAAACTAGTTTTATTTCGCGAAGCATTTCTATTACCAAGAATTATTCCTAATATAAGGAGACGCTACAGAATAATACTCAGTAAAAAGGGCGTTGAGTTCAAAGCCCATTGTGTGCAAAAAAAGTGCCGCTCAGAGGTTGGGTTGGGTTGTTCGGTTGTTTTACCTCTGAGCGGCACTTTTTTGCACACCATGGGCTAAATGGCCAGGTCACATGGACCCCGAAGGCTCAGAGAAGGTTGGGGGAGGGGACCCACTGGAACAGCTGTTGGGCGACAGATGGTAGTCTCCCGTCAAGGCCATCCAGCGTGTTCTTTAACGTGCACAGGGTATGGCTCTCCCGCACACGGGGCCACGGCTTAACGTCCCATCCGACGGACGGCGGCCTTTCCAAGCCCATCGGTGTCCCCTACTGACCGTGGGCAGGGCGGAGAATTTTGCGGAGATAAATCTCAACGCTGACCCAGCTGGGACTGGAACCTGAGAACTACAGATTACGAGCCTGGCGCGCTACCGACTGAGCCACCCCCGCCCCCCGCCCCCCGCTCAGAGGTAAAACAACAATGACATCTTCCTTGTTATATTGAAAATAAGTTTTTTCACAGAAATATGTTGCAGGAGATAAATTATAGAACTCAGTGAAATTTATCCAAAATTCGATTTTCGATATTTTTTACTTAATATTTATTGAAAGGATATTAATGCTGAAATATTTAACAGTAGATTCTGCTGTTACGCTCTTCCTAAACATTCTTTTAAAATTTATGAAAACTGGAAAACCAATTTCGCAAACTTCTAATATCAGGTTTCTTTCAATAAACGATTTGCTGTTGTTTTTGAGGTAAATTCTTATGAGTGGCAGCACTGTTGTTAAACATTTCATCTTCCAGAACGCTGAAAAATAAATAGTGAAAAAATGTTTCCCAAAATTAAATTGGGAAAATTTGTTTTTAAGTGTTTTGATTTCTAACGACCTTTGACTACAAAACGCTTATTTCAAAGTTAGGGGCTTTGAATATAGTTTTGCATTCGCCCAACATGATAGTGCCCTAATGCATGGGAGGCGGAGGTGGCTCAGTCGGTAGCGCGCCAGGGTCGTAATCTGTAGTTCACAGGTTCGAGTCCCAGCTGGGTCAGCGTTGAGATTTAAAAAATAAAAAATAAATACCCCCTCAAGCAGCTGCTTGCCACAGAGGTCTGACAGGCTCCGCAAAATTCCCCGCCCTGCCGACGGTCAGTAGGGGACACCGATGGGCTTGGAAAGGCCGCCGTCCGTCGGATGGGACGTTAAGCCGTGGCTCCGTATGCGGGAGAGCCATACCCTGTGCACGTTAAAGAACATGCTATCATCTGTCTCCCAACAGCTGTTCCAGTGAGTCCCTTCCACCAACCTTTTCTGAGTCTTCAGGGTTCTTGTGACCCGGCCATTTAGCCCATGGTGTGCAAAAAAGTGCCGCTCAGAGGTAAAACAACCCAAAAAAAGTTCCACCAGCCTTCTCTTAGCCTTTGGGCTCCTTATGACCTGACCATTTAGCCCATTGTGTTTGAATAAAAAGTGTCGCTCAGAGGTAAAATAACCCAACCCTTTGAGGAAGCCTGGTCTTAGTAGAAGAAATATTTTAATAGATATATCGAGATCCCATATGGCTTATGACAGTGTGGTTCAATTAGTGACTCTTAACTTGGCTCAATTGGTAGTTTCCCACTTCACACGAATGCTAAGGGCTGATGAACAGCTGATAGGTAGCTCCCTAAATTTTAGCAAATTAAATGTTAGTAGTCAAACATTCTTTGGCATTATATGTGACATTCTGTAGGTCGTCTTCGACATTACGTTAACATCATTTTTTAATCTAGGAAAGAAGAGAAGAGAAAAGAACTGTAAACACCACTGCTGTATGGCGTTACAGTTTGAACTCTACTTTTGTAAACTCTTTGGACCAAGCTGTTTTTTCAGAACCAAGGTTCCTTATAAATCTCCTCAATCGTGTTTGGGAAGAACCATTTTTGGGACTGTTTCAATGAGCCTGGCGCCGATTCCACAACCTAGAAATAAATTCCTCTTCTTAACACAACGACGCCGTAGACGCAGCTAACATGTACAGTCGCTCAAAAAAATATCCGAACGCTACGGTTGATTGCAGATTTCAGAAAATATATCTGGCAAAGTTTTTTTAGAAATTAGTGATCTGGCAACCTTCGTGTCACGTGATTGCAGAATTCAGGAAAAATATGTGGAGCGTGTACAGCAACTGTACACGCTCCAGTTGCAGTTCACAGCAAACTGGAGCGTGTGCAGTTACTGCACACGATCCAGTTTGCTGTGAACGGTAACTGCACACGCTCAATATTTCCGTGAGTGAGCCCACACGATCTAGTATCAAAATAATATGACCACCTACAGTCGCTCGAAAAAGTATCCGACCACTACGGTTGATTACAGAATTCAGAAAAAATATCTGGCAACGATTTTTTTTAGGAATCAGTGATCTGGCAACCTTCGTGTCACGTGATTACAGAATTCAGGAAAAATATCTGGAGCGTGTACAGCAACTGTACACGCTCCAGTTACCGTTCACAGCAAACTGGAGCGTGTGCAGTTACCGCACACGATCCAGTTTGCTGTGAACGGTAACTGCACACGCTCAATATTTCCGTGAGTGAGCCCACACGATCTAGTATCAAAATAATATGACCACCTACAGTCGCTCAAAAAAAAAATATCCGAACACTATGGTTGATTACAGAATTCAGAAAAAATATCTAGCAACGATTTTTTTAGAAATTAGCGATTTGGAAACACGTGACACGAAGGTTTCCAGATCACTAATTTCTAAAAAAATCATCAAACCGTAGTGTTCGGTAGAACATCAACCGTAGTGTTCGGATATTTTTTTTTAGCGACTGTAAATCAGAAAGAAGTAACGTTAGAAGTGCAACGAACCCTTCAGACCAAGGTGAGAAACAGAAACAGAAAGAAAACTTAATAAAGCCACCAATTCGGGAGAGAAAGCAAAAAAAGTTCAAACGCTTCAGATGCTCTTCGCTCCCATTGGAGTTGAAATGCGTCTCCTTAATTGAATCAAATCTCATTGGATGATTCGCTTTCGCTATTTTCTTCATAAACATTCTCGATTCCGCGAGCTCCTTTCATTTGCATTTTTGGGATGTTTTTAGCTCTGAGAGACATTCTTTCTCTCCTGCACAATAGAATGAATGGCGAGGTCACGAATATCCAGTGCACCAGAGAAAGTCGACCTTCCTTGATTACAGGAAAGGGAAACTCGAAGAATAATCGATATTTTGATTATTCAAATTCTCTTCAACGCTTTATCTTCTAGGAGCATTTAGTTTTTAAGTATGATTTAATAACTTATTCAAATATTTATTTTTAATCTTACATCCCCTACCCCCTCCCCCCTTGCTGTGTTTTTTTGCCATCATCTTGTTTCTTCAAACGCTTTCTAGGTTGGGTTGAGTTGTTTTACCTCTGAGCGGCCCTTTTTTTGCACACCATGGGCTAAATGGCCAGGTCACATGGACCCCGAAGGCTCAGAGAAGGTTGGGGGAGGGGACCCACTGGACAGATGGTAGCCAGATGGGGGCTACCATCTGTCTCCCAACATCCAGATGTTGGGAGACAGATGGTAGCCTCCCGTCAAGGCCATCCAGCGTGTTCTTTAACGTGCACAGGGTATGGATCTCCCGCACACGGGACCACGGCTTAACGTCCCATCCGACGGACGGCGACCTTTCCGAGCCCATCGGTGTCCCCTACTGACCGGGGCGAGGTGGCTCAGTCCGTAGCGCGCCAGGTTCGTAATCTGTAGTTCCCAGGTTCCAGTCCCAGCTGGGTCAGCGTTAAGATTTATCTCCGCAAAATTCCCCGCCTTGCCCACGGTCAGTAGGGGACACCGATGGGCTTGGAAAGGCCGCCGTCCGTCGGATGGGACGTTAAGCAGTGGCCCCGTGTGCGGGAGAGCCATACCTTGTGCAGTTAAAAGAAAACGCTGGATGACCATGACGGGAGACTACCATCAAGACCCAACAGCTGTTTCAGTGGGTCCTCTCCCCCAAACCTTCTCTAAGCCTTCAGGGTCCTTGTGACCTGGCCATTTAGCCCAAGGTGTGCAAAAAAGTGTCGCTCAGAGGTAAAACAACACAATCTTTGTGACTGGCCATTTAGCCCCTGTTTGCAAAAAAGGGTGCTGCTCAGAGTTAAAACAACCCAACAAAGAACAAGCCCCCTGGGATATTTCTTACCGGGGGTGGGGGGTCTCGAGATCCCCACCCCCGGCAACATTGCATATGACCTTTGAAGATCACCATCTTTCTCCAATATGAAATTAATGCTGTATTTTCTCTCCATAAAGACCTGAAGGATTCCCTAGCCAGGCGTGCCCAGGGCACAATGTTGGCAATTCTCTTCCAGGATCGACATCAACGGCGGCTGCCCGTGCATCAACAGCGGCGAAGCTGTTCCTCTTCGCCTGCGCCGAGGGTGGTGGTTCGGTCACGTGACGCGTGACGTCACAGTCTCGGCTTCCACGCAGCCGCAAACCGTATTACGTTACGGCCGCCTGCACGTGGCCGCGGCGCATGTTATTCTTTGTGCCTCGGGAAATGGGACCTCTGCATTCTTTGCAAGATGAATGGACAAGGGAGGGCGGGTGGTTTGGATCGGGGTGATGGAAGGGACCCTCTACGAAATGGCGGGGGCCCGACCCAACATAAACATTAGCTCTACGGAGCTTAAATTAAAAAACATCTTGATGGTATTAAAAAAAGAACTTTTTTTTTTTCTAGAGTCGCTATTTTAGGTACATGAAAGAGTTATGCGGATCTATTTGCGAACATTTAAGAAGCAGGCTTGTTTTAGGAATGCAGATTAAAAAAAAAGGGAGCTGGCTCCTTATCTATGCAGCAGTTTATTACGGGAATGTATTACGGCTTTCATTTTGTTTTGGGTTATTAACTCAGAAGAAATGCTTTCCCAAAGTGGGAGGTCCTTTTTACTCGCTGAGAATGAAATAATTCCCGACTGATGCCTCTGATGTCTCTTTCGAAAAGTTCCTGACATGAATCTGCAGAACATAAAAACTATTGCATTCACTTCAACAAAACTTTTACTGTCCTGCGAAGTACTCCTTTCCAACATCTATGCAAAGTTGCGGATGTCTACGTTAATTCGTTAATTCTGGAACGCTTGGTGGCACTCTTGTTGGGGAATGCTCTGCGACTCAATTCTGAATGAACGCATTTTGCAAGGTCTTTCACCCTTAAAAAAAAGGCTCCCCAGCAAGTTACTTTTGAATTTTTGGAAACAACCAGAAATCGCATTAATATGCAGGTCACGGCTTAACGTTCCATCCGACGGACGGCGGCCTTTTCAAGCCCATCGGTGTCCCTTACTGACAGTGGGCAGGGCGGGGAATTTTGCGGAGATAAATCTCAACGCTGACCCAGATAGGACTCGAACCTGGGAACTACAGATTACGAGCCTGGCGCGCTACCGACTGAGCCACCCCGCCCCTCTGACCGAGGGCAGAGTGGGGGTTAGTGAAGATAAGTCTGAACGCTGAACTACGTGGGACTCGAACCTGGGAACTGGCAGATTACGAGCCTGGCTAGCTACCGACTGAGTCACCCCCGCCCCACATTATTTTATAAAACAAGTGACCAAAAGAAACGTAGTTTTAAATGGATATTTGAAGGACTCTCCACCCCCCGACTCCATTTTCCTGAGGGCGGGGGTGGCTCAGTCGGTAGCGCGCCAGGTTCGTAATCTGTAGTTCCCAGGTTCGAGTCCCAGCTGGGTCAACGTTGAGATTTATCTCCGCAAAATTCCCCGCCCTGCCCATGGTCAGTAGGGGACACCGATGGGCTTGGAAAGGCCGCCGTCAGTCAGATGGGACGTTAAGCCGTGGCCCCGTGTGCGGGAGAGCCATACCATATGCATGTTAAAGAACACGCTGGATGACCTTGACGGGAGGCTGCCATCTGTCTCCCAACAGCTGTTCCAGTGGGTCCCCTCCCCAAACCTTCTCTGAGCCTTCGGGGTCCATGTGACCTGGCCGTTTAGCCCATGGTGTGCAAAAAAGTGCCATTCAGAGGTAAAACAACCCAACGTTAAAGAACACGCTGGATGGCCTTGACGGGAGACTACCATCTGTCTCCCAACAGCTGTTCCATTGGATCCCCTCCCCCAACCTTCTCTGAGCCTTCGGGGTCCATGTGACCTGGCCATTTAGCGCATGATGTGCAAAAAAGTGCCGCTCAGAGGTAAAACAACCCAACCCATTTTCCTGTTTAACCAGAAATGGCACCTTCGTTAATCCTCCGACTCGGTGCTTCCATGATCTCTCCGCGGAACCACCGCTCCTCGAAAGTAGTTTGCCTATCTACTCTGCGTTCTCAACAAGCTCACCACTTCATCTGAGCTCGCCACGCCACATCCCTTCTGCTATTTGCTCAACCTTCAGCAGAAAGCAAATGATTCCTTTAAACCTAAACTCAGACACTTGAGGAAGACTGAGATCTGCCGTCACTCTTCTCTCATCCAAATGATGCTGTCAGCGATGTTGACCATTCAATTGCAAAGCAAATTTTAATATATTCGAAGCTTTTCAGAAGAAGGGAAAGCTTCTGTGGAAACCCGAATGAAAGGGAAAGCTTCTGTCGAAACCCTAATGAAGGAAAGGTCCTTCAGTTTCCTTTCAGAAGATCCACGCAAGCTCGAAACTGAAGACTGCTTTCCAGAGCAGAAAATCTCCACTGAACTGTCAGAAATTCGCAGCATTGAAACTAATTTCTAATTTACTGGAAGAAATTCTTGTGTTAATATTTGGATAGAAGTATTCGTTTCGATTTTGGATTAAATATTAAAATGTTTAAAGAGAAAGGTCATTTCGAAGCTCGATTAATGCCTTCTGCAGGTTGGGATGTTTTACCTCTGAGCGGCACTGTTTTGCACACAATGGGCTAAATGGCAAGATCCCAAGCATCCCAAAAGCTCGGGGTTGTTTAGGGAAGGTGCTAGTAGACAGATGGTAGCCTCGCTTCAAGGATATCCAGTGTTTTTTTTAATGTGACAGCATGAGGCTCTCTTGCACAGGGAACTGCGGCTTAACATCCAATCCGACGGACGACTGCCTTACACACCATCAGCTTCCTCTTTCTCTCAGAGGGTTGTTTGGGTTGTTTTACCTCTGAGCAGCACTTTTTTGCACACAATGGGCTAAATGGCCAGGTCACATGGACCCCAAAGGCTCAGAGAAGATTGGGGGAGGGGACCCACTGGAACAGCTGTTAGGAGACAGATGGTAGCCTCCCGTCAAGGACATCCAGCGTGTTCTTTAACGTGCACAGGGTAAGGCTTTCCCGCACACGTGGCCACGGCTTAACGTCCCATCCGACGGACGGCGGCCTTTCCAAGCCCATCGGTGTTCCCTACTGACCATGGGCAGGGCGGGGAATTTTGCGGAGAAATATCTCAACGCTGACCCAGCTGGGACTCGAACCTGGGAACTA
Source organism: Ryuthela nishihirai (assembly GCA_038380435.1). Lineage (NCBI taxonomy): Eukaryota > Metazoa > Arthropoda > Arachnida > Araneae > Heptathelidae > Ryuthela > Ryuthela nishihirai. The sequence goes on along the minus strand of JAWZYU010000030.1, from coordinate 49,276,435 downwards.
CAGATTACGAGCCTGGCGCGCTACCGACTGAGCCACACCCGCCCCACTCTCAGAGGGTAGGGAGGGGGGGGGAACTGTTAGCGGAAATAAATCTCAAAGCTGGAACAATTAGGAACGATTTCCAGCCTGGCACCTATAAATGAGCCTTTCATTTAACAGAAAAATACGACTGAAAATAAATTGAAAGACTCAATCAAAACTTTCTAAATCTCGACTTTCAACATAATAACTCAATATTTAATGAATTGTAGAACCTGGAATATTTTAACAGCAGTAATACCAGTAAAAAAAAATTGATCAGTGAAGATGGGGAATTAGACCAGAGTTAGACATGGATGTCTGTGTTGTCTTTCTGCTGCGGTCTCTCCTTCCTCACACCGTTCTGTCTTTTTCTCCCCACCCCCCTTTATATTCTATAAACATTTCATTACTTAAAAGTTGGTTGGGTTGTTGGGTTATTTTACCTCTGAGCGGCACTTTTTTGCACACAATGGGCTAAATGGCCAGGTCACAAAGACCCCGAAGGCTCAGAGAAGGTTGGGGGAGGGGACCCACTGGAACAGCTGTTGGGAGACAGATGGTAGCCTCCCGTCAAGGCCATCCAGTGTGTTCTTTAACGTGCACAGGGTATGGCTCTCTCCCGTACACGGGGCTACGGCTTAACGTCCCATCCGACGGACGGTGGCCTTTCCAAGCCCATCGGTGTCCCCTACTGACCGTGGGCAGGGCGGGGAATTTTGCGGAGATAAATCTCAACGCTGACCCAGCTGGGACTCGAACCTGGGAACTACAGATTACGAGCCTGGCGCGCTACCGACTGAGCCACCCCCGCCCGTACTTAAAAGTACTTGAATGATAGTTTCTTTTGCTACACAGAGTGACCAATGTGGACATCGAGTTCTGTTATATTTAGAGTGTGAATCATTTAGTTTTTCTGTGCCAGTCTGGTTTAAAAAAATCTTGGCGATGGCGTATTAAAAAATCTTTTCTATGGCGTGGGGTGGCTCAGTCGGTAGCGCGCCATGCTCGTAATCTGTAGTTCCCAGGTTCGAGTCCCAGCTGGGTCAGCGTTGAGATTTATCTCCGCATAATTCCCCGCCCTGCCCACGGTCAGTAGGGGACACCGATGGGCTTGGAAAGGCCGCCGTCCGTCGGATGGGACGTTCAGCCGTGGCCCCGTGTGCGGGAGAGCCATACCCTGTGCACGTTAAAGAACCCGCTGGATGGCCTTGACGGGAGGCTACCATCTGTCTCCCAACAGCTGTTCCAGTGGGTTCCCTCCCCCAACCTTCTCTGACCCTTCGGGGTCCATGTGACCTGGCCATTTAGCCCATGGTGTGCAAAAAAGTGCCGCTCAGAGGTGAAACAACCCAAACAACAACCCATCGAGTTCTGTTATATTTAGAGTGTGAATCATTTAATTTTACTCTGCCAGTCTGGTTTAAAAAAATTGATTGAATCTCGAAAAATCCTAAAACATGAAAGAAAAAAACTGTTGCTCATCTGGCAGCAGTCTTTTCTGCTTCCATCTTCCCTCAAGTCTCAACATGAATGACGAGAGAAAAGTTGTTCTACTGCAGGTTTAAACAAAAAAATACCCCCTCAAGCAGCTGCTTGCACAGATGTCTGACAGGAGCCTGTCAGAGTATGTGCCAGAGTAGAAGGTCTGAGAGGATGGCAGAACCTCAGCAGAAAAACGGCACAAACAGCCGTGCCTTATCCGGGGCTCGAACCCAGGTCCCTTAGATCAGTATCCAAGCGCGCTAACCACTCGGCCACGGGACGGCTCTGCAGATTTTCTTCCGTTTAAATCAGTCTTCAAGCTCAAATCACAAATTATTTTAATATATTGTTATGAATTAAGTGGATGGAAACTGAGCGTGAGTTCAAAAAAAATAATATTTAACAATTATAATTCTAAAATAATGTAATTTATTGCAAAAAGCATGAATAAAAACATTTATATAAACTAAAGTCAACGAACACAAATCTTCATCGGGATAAAAATAAACCTACAGAAGAACAAATGATATCTGTGAACAAACCTGCAATCTATAAAGAATAACCTTATCAATAACTAAACAAACTAAACAGAACTATGCATCAATTGATGAACTCTTCCTACAGAAAAGCTGAGATCAATTCCGCTTGTTCGACTAACATATAACCTCCTCAGCCACAACTTTAAATGTCCTAAACATCCATTTTACCAGTCCGTTAACAGGATCAATATTAATAGACTTATTTAACCTCACGCGAACACACCAAATAAAATCATTTCTATTTTTATACTTTAGTGCACAGAAAAAGACAAACAACGTTTTCCTTCACACTCTAATTCCTCTTAATACCAATCCATGTCACATGGCCAGGTCACATAGACCCCGAAGGCTCAGAGAAGGTTGGGGAGGGGACCCACTAGAACAGCTGTTGGGAGACAGATGGTAGCCTCCCGTCAAGGCCATCCAGCGTGTTCTTTAACGTGTACAGGGTATGGCTCTGCCACACATGAAACCACGGCTTTACAACCCATCCGACGGACGGCGGCCTTTCCAAGACGATCGGCGTCCCCTACTGACCAGGAATACTACAGGGCGGGGAGTTTTGCGGAGATAAATCTCAACGTTGACCCAGATGGGAGTCGAACTTGGGAACTACAGATTACGAGCCTGGCCCGCTACCGATTGAGCCACCCCCGACCCAATCTTTACAGGCGAGCCAAGATACTAAGCTACAGTTCGCTACCATGATTAGTTTAGAAAGCATTGTTAATGGTCTGCAAAAAAAAATTACTTATTGCGTGTATGAAACTCCTGATTTAAAGTATGAAGCTCTCGATGTAATCTTTAATTTGTTATCATTGTGTAAGCTCGTTTGTCCGCTGTTTCATTAAATTGGATCCCCACATCAGGAACGTACAGTCGCTCAAAAAAGTATCCGAACATTACGGTTGATCTACGGTTGAACTATAGTTATAGTATAACAATGGGAATAAAATAAAACACATATATCAGTGGTTCTCAACCTTTTATGCTTCACGTACCCCTGGAAATGTGTATGTAACTGGCGTACCCCTTGTATAGATAGATAAAACTATAGTTATAGTATAACAATGGGAATAAAATAAAACATATATATCAGTGGTTCTCAACCTTTTATACTTCACGTACCCCCTGGAAATATGTATGTAACTGGCGTACGCCTTGTATAGATAGATAAAATTATAGTTATAGTATAACAATGGGAATAAAATAAAACATATATATCAATGGTTCTCAACCTTTTATGCTTCACGTACCCCCTGGAAATGTGTATATAATTGGCGTACGCCTTGTATAGATAGATAAAACTGTAGTTATAGTATAACAATGGGAATAAAATAAAACATATATATCAGTGGTTCTCAACCTTTGATGCTTCACATACCCTCTGGAAATGTGTATGTAACTGGCGTACCCTTGTATAGATAGATAAAACTATAGTTATAGTATAACAATGGGAATAAAATAAAACACATATATCAGTGGTTCTCAACCTTTTATGCTTCACGTACCCCCTGGAAATGTGTATGTAACTGGCGTACCCCTTGTATAGATAGATAAAACTATAGTTATAGTATAACAATGGGAATAAAATAAAACACATATATCAGTGGTTCTCAACCTTTTATGCTTCACGTACCCCCTGGAAATGTGTATATAACTGGCGTACGCCTTGTATAGATAGATAAAACTATAGTTATAGTATAACAATGGGAATAAAATAAAACACATATATCAGTGGTTCTCAACCTTTTATGCTTCACGTACCCCCTGGAAATGTGTATATAATTGGCGTACGCCTTGTATAGATAGATAAAACTGTAGTTATAGTATAACAATGGGAATAAAATAAAACATATATATCAGTGGTTCTCAACCTTTGATGCTTCACATACCCTCTGGAAATGTGTATGTAACTGGCGTACGCCTTGTATAGATAGATAAAACTATAGTTATAGTATAACAATGGGAATAAAATAAAACACATATATCAGTGGTTCTCAACCTTTTATGCTTCACGTACCCCCTGGAAATGTGTATATAATTGGCGTACGCCTTGTATAGATAGATAAAACTGTAGTTATAGTATAACAATGGGAATAAAATAAAACATATATATCAGTGGTTCTCAACCTTTGATGCTTCACATACCCTCTGGAAATGTGTATGTAACTGGCGTACGCCTTGTATAGATAGATAAAACTATAGTTATAGTATAACAATGGGAATAAAATAAAACACATATATCAGTGGTTCTCAACCTTTTATGCTTCACGTACCCCCTGGAAATGTGTATATAATTGGCGTACGCCTTGTATAGATAGATAAAACTGTAGTTATAGTATAACAATGGGAATAAAATAAAACATATATATCAGTGGTTCTCAACCTTTGATGCTTCACATACCCTCTGGAAATGTGTATGTAACTGGCGTACCCTTGTATAGATAGATAAAACTATAGTTATAGTATAACAATGGGAATAAAATAAAACACATATATCAGTGGTTCTCAACCTTTTATGCTTCACGTACCCCCTGGAAATGTGTATGTAACTGGCGTACCCCTTGTATAGATAGATAAAACTATAGTTATAGTATAACAATGGGAATAAAATAAAACACATATATCAGTGGTTCTCAACCTTTTATGCTTCACGTACCCCCTGGAAATGTGTATATAACTGGCGTACGCCTTGTATAGATAGATAAAACTATAGTTATAGTATAACAATGGGAATAAAATAAAACACATATATCAGTGGTTCTCAACCTTTTATGCTTCACGTACCCCCTGGAAATGTGTATGTAACTGGCGTACCCCTTGTATAGATAGATAAAACTATAGTTATAGTATAACAATGGGAATAAAATAAAACACATATATCAGTGGTTCTCAACCTTTTATGCTTCACGTACCCCCTGGAAATGTGTATATAACTGGCGTACGCCTTGTATAGATAGATAAAACTATAGTTATAGTATAACAATGGGAATAAAATAAAACATATATATCAGTGGTTCTCAACCTTTGATGCTTCACATACCCTCTGGAAATGTGTATGTAACTGGCGTACCCTTGTATAGATAGATAAAACTATAGTTATAGTATAACAATGGGAATAAAATAAAACACATATATCAGTGGTTCTCAACCTTTTATGCTTCACGTACCCCCTGGAAATGTGTATATAACTGGCGTACGCCTTGTATAGATAGATAAAACTATAGTTATAGTATAACAATGGGAATAAAATAAACACATATATCAGTGGTTCTCAACCTTTTATGCTTCACGTACCCCCTGGAAATGTGTATGTAACTGGCGTACCCCTTGTATAGATAGATAAAACTATAGTTATAGTATAACAATGGGAATAAAATAAAACATATATATCAGTGGTTCTCAACCTTTTATGCTTCACGTACCCCCTGTCAATGTGTATGTAACTGGCGTACCCCTTGTATAGATAGATAAAACTATAGTTATAGTATAACAATGGGAATAAAATAAAACATATATATCAGTGGTTCTCAACCTTTTATGCTTCACGTACCCCCTGGAAATGTGTATGCAATTGGCGTACCCCTTGTATAGATAGATAAAACTATAGTTATAGTATAACAATGGGAATAAAATAAAACATATATATCAGTGGTTCTCAACCTTTTATGCTTCACGTACCCCCTGGAAATGTGTATGTAACTGGCGTACCCCTTGTATAGATAGATAAAACTATAGTTATAGTATAACAATGGGAATAAAATAAAACATATATATCAGTGGTTCTCAACCTTTTATGCTTCACGTACCCCCTGGAAATGTGTATGTAACTGGCGTACCCCTTGTATAGATAGATAAAACTATAGTTATAGTATAACAATGGGAATAAAATAAAACACATATATCAGTGGTTCTCAACCTTTTATGCTTCACGCCAGTTTCACTTTTACGCCAGTTATATACACATTTCCAGGGGGTACCCCTGGAAATGTGTATATAACTGGCGTATGCCTTGTATAGATAGATAAAACTATAGTTATAGTATAACAATGGGAATAAAATAAAACACATATATCAGTGGTTCTCAACCTTTTATGCTTCACGTACCCCCTGGAAATGTGTATGTAACTGGCGTACCCCTTGTATAGATAGATAAAACTATAGTTATAGTATAACAATGGGAATAAAATAAAACACATATATCAGTGGTTCTCAACCTTTTATGCTTCACGTACCCCCTGGAAATGTGTATGTAACTGGCGTACCCCTTGTATAGATAGATAAAACTATAGTTATAGTATAACAATGGGAATAAAATAAAACATATATATCAGTGGTTCTCAACCTTTTATGCTTCACGTACCCCCTGGAAATGTGTATCTAACTGGCGTATCCCTTGTATAGATAGATAAAACTATAGTTATAGTGTAACAATGGGAATAAAATAAAACATATATATCAGTGGTTCTCAACCTTTTATGCTTCACGTACCCCCTGGAAATGTGTATGTAATTGGCGTACCCCTTGTATAGATAGATAAAACTATAGTTATAGTATAACAATGGGAATAAAATAAAACATATATATCAGTGGTTCTCAACCTTTTATGCTTCACGTACCCCCTGGAAATGTGTATGTAACTGGCGTACCCCTTGTATAGATAGATAAAACTATAGTTATAGTATAACAATGGGAATAAAATAAAACATATATATCAGTGGTTCTCAACCTTTTATGCTTCACGTACCCCCTGGAAATGTGTATGTAATTGGCGTACCCCTTGTATAGATAGATAAAACTATAGTTATAGTATAACAATGGGAATAAAATAAAACATATATATCAGTGGTTCTCAAACTTTTATGCTTCACGTACCCCTGGAAATGTGTATGGAACTGGCGTACCCCTTGTATAGATAGATAAAACTATAGTTATAGTATAACAATGGGAATAAAATAAAACACATATATCAGTGGTTCTCAACCTTTTATGCTTCACGTACCCCCTGGAAATGTGTATGTAACTGGTGTACCCCTTGTATAGATAGATAAAACTATAGTTATAGTATAACAATGGGAATAAAACATATATATCAGTGGTTCTCAACCTTTTATGCTTCACGTACCCCCTGGAAATGTGTATGTAACTGACGTACCCCTTGTATAGATAGATAAAACTATAGTTATAGTATAACAATGGGAATAAAATAAAACACATACATCAGTGGTTCTCAACCTTTTATGCTTCACGTACCCCCTGGAAATGTGTATATAACTGGCGTACGCCTTGTATAGATAGATAAAACTATAGTTATAGTATAACAATGGGAATAAAATAAAACACATATATCAGTGGTTCTCAAACTTTTATGCTTCACGTACCCCTGGAAATGTATATGGAACTGGCGTACCCCTTGTATAGATAGATAAAACTATAGTTATAGTATAACAATGGGAATAAAATAAAACACATATATCAGTGGTTCTCAACCTTTTATGCTTCACGTACCCCCTGGAAATGTGTATGTAACTGGCGTACCCCTTGTATAGATAGATAAAACTATAGTTATAGTATAACAATGGGAATAAAATAAAACATATATATCAGCGGTTCTCAACCTTTTATGCTTCACGTACCCCCTGGAAATGTGAATGTAATTGGCGTACCCCTTGTATAGATAGATAAAACTATAGTTATAGTATAACAATGGGAATAAAATAAAACATATATATCAGTGGTTCTCAACCTTTTATGCTTCACGTACCCCCTGGAAATGTGTATGTAACTGGCGTACCCCTTGTATAGATAGATAAAACTATAGTTATAGTATAACAATGGGAATAAAATAAAACATATATATCAGTGGTTCTCAACCTTTTATGCTTCACGTACCCCCTGGAAATGTGTATGTAACTGGCGTACCCCTTGTATAGATAGATAAAACTATAGTTATAGTATAACAATGGGAATAAAATAAAACATATATATCAGTGGTTCTCAACCTTTTATGCTTCACGTACCCCCTGGAAATGTGTATGCAATTGGCGTACCCCTTGTATAGATAGATAAAACTATAGTTATAGTATAACAATGGGAATAAAATAAAACATATATATCAGTGGTTCTCAAACTTTTATGCTTCACGTACCCCCTGGAAATGTGTATGTAACTGTCGTACCCCTTGTATAGATAGATAAAACTATAGTTATAGTATAACAATGGGAATAAAATAAAACATATATATCAGTGGTTCTCAACCTTTTATGCTTCACGTACCCCCTGGAAATGTGTATGTAACTGGCGTACCCCTTGTATAGATAGATAAAACTATAGTTATAGTATAACAATGGGAATAAAATAAAACACATATATCAGTGGTTCTCAACCTTTTATGCTTCACGCCAGTTTCACTTTTACGCCAGTTATATACACATTTCCAGGGGTACCCCCTGGAAATGTGTATATAACTGGCGTATGCCTTGTATAGATAGATAAAACTATAGTTATAGTATAACAATGGGAATAAAATAAAACACATATATCAGTGGTTCTCAACCTTTTATGCTTCACGTACCCCCTGGAAATGTGTATGTAACTGGCGTACCCCTTGTATAGATAGATAAAACTATAGTTATAGTATAACAATGGGAATAAAATAAAACACATATATCAGTGGTTCTCAACCTTTTATGCTTCACGTACCCCCTGGAAATGTGTATGTAACTGGCGTACCCCTTGTATAGATAGATAAAACTATAGTTATAGTATAACAATGGGAATAAAATAAAACCTATATATCAGTGGTTCTCAACCTTTTATGCTTCACGTACCCCCTGGAAATGTGTATGTAATTGGCTTACCCCTTGTATAGATAGATAAAACTATAGTTATAGTATAACAATGGGAATAAAATAAAACATATATATCAGTGGTTCTCAACCTTTTATGCTTCACGTACCCCCTGGAAATGTGTATCTAACTGGCGTACCCCTTGTATAGATAGATAAAACTATAGTTATAGTATAACAATGGGAATAAAATAAAACATATATATCAGTGGTTCTCAACCTTTTATGCTTCACGTACCCCCTGGAAATGTGTATGTAATTGGCGTACCCCTTGTATAGATAGATAAAACTATAGTTATAGTATAACAATGAGAATAAAATAAAACATATATATCAGTGGTTCTGAACCTTTTATGCTTCACGTACCCCCTGGAAATGTGTATGTAACTGGCGTACCCCTTGTATAGATAGATAAAACTATAGTTATAGTATAACAATGGGAATAAAATAAAACATATATATCAGTGGTTCTCAACCTTTTATGCTTCACGTACCCCCTGGAAATGTGTATGTAATTGGCGTACCCCTTGTATAGATAGATAAAACTATAGTTATAGTATAACAATGGGAATAAAATAAAACATATATATCAGTGGTTCTCAACCTTTTATGCTTCACGTACCCCCTGGAAATGTGTATGTAACTGGCGTACCCCTTGTATAGATAGATAAAACTATAGTTATAGTATAACAATGGGAATAAAATAAAACCTATATATCAGTGGTTCTCAACATTTTATGCTTCACGTAACCCCTGGAAATGTGTATGTAACTGGCGTACTCCTTGTATAGATTGATAAAACTATAGTTATAGTATAACAATGGGAATAAAATAAAACCTATATATCAGTGGTTCTCAACATTTTATGCTTCACGTAACCCCTGGAAATGTGTATATAACTGGTGTACTCCTTGTATAGATAGATAAAACTATAGTTATAGTATAACAATGGGAATAAAATGAAACATATATATATATAACATATATATCTAGCGACTTTTGAAGTCTCACGGCGTACCCCAAAAAATTTTTACCGCGTACCGCACGTTGAGAACCCTTAAACTAGAGGAAGGAATAGTTATCTGAAAAGATGAAATTTTTTGGAGAGTTTAAATTTACAATCTAATTAGCATGAGTTTTATAGGAATGACTACTGAAAGGAACACATTGTCCAAACCATCGGTTCATTTTACATGACTTGTATTTTCTAGAACTGCTGCTCAAGTAAAATTTCATAGGAGGTTGTAGAATCCATCATTACAGAGATTTGATAAAATTAGCTGCAAGTAAAAGAAACATTTTACTCAACTAAATATTTTTTTTAGTTCTGAGCCCATTTCTCTTTTAGTATATGATACTGGAATATAAGTATTATATTCTGGAAAAAGCATTGTCTAGAGATGATCTTCTAATAAACCTTCCACTTGTTGGATCAGAAAAGAACCTGCTCAAATATAAAAAAAAATTCTAAAATTCTAATTCTTTTAAAAATTTGTTATAATTTTTTGCAACAGTTATGGTATTTCGAATTGTGGAATATCTGATTTTTTTTTTGTAAATGCAGTGGAATTCTTTTTGTTATAGTGGAATCTATAGAATTACAGGAAAACTCCGAATCATCTGGATGCGATCGATTCTCATGGTATTTAAAAGAGAACCATTCGTAACAAGGAAACCTCCATAAATAAGGAAACCTCCATCCAGTTTCGGTCTTAGTAACATTTTAATAACTGTAAATCAGTTGCTGCCTTTTGTTGGAATGAACCAAGGCATCTTAAACCGTCGATGATAGGTTTAAAGATATTGATCTCCTGGTTAATAGAAGGCGTCCAACTCAGAGTTGTCCAACACAATTCCAACAAATCTGTATTATTTCACTGGTTTGATAGATTTATTATATATATTGTAATATTAATGATAGAAGTGTTTCCTCCTTTATTCAAAGGAACATCGCTCTTTAATCTGAAGAGATATTAAGATACCATTTAGAAAAACGGACTGTGTAAGATCATCAAAGTCATTCTTTAGATTCTTCTGAATCCGTAGCCAAAAACTCATTCCAAACATCTCTATTGCAATGTGATCAGCGTAAGCAGAAAGGTAGAAGGTAGATATTTTCTAACTTCTGAGAAGTAGAAGGCTTAACACTCTATCCTTTGAGAGACTCTCTCTCCAGGGGGGTGGGGGGGGAGATTCAATCTCTAACTGTGTCTTCAAATTTAACATCTAATTTTCGATGGTATAAAGTGCTTTTAACAAAGCTGAAGGTTCATTTATATCCAAAGTTTAAGTTCTCAATTAATGCGTATTGAATTTGAGTACTTCCATCTAATCTTAAAAGAAAAACAGTATTGTAAATTTATTTTTATAAACTAAACTGGAGTGAACATCTGCTAAAAGATTCAGAATATTATCAATCATAGTTCTGCTTCTCCTGAACGTGGAAAATGTGCAGCGGAGACAGTTCTGTTTCCCCACAATTCCATTGTCCATATTCTTTATTAATTTGACAACAACACAGGAATTCATTGCTGTTGATCAATATCAAAGGTTCAAATTCAAGGGTTCCTGCCCCCCCCCCCTCAACCCCTGGTATGCAATAGGACACTTAGAAAACGAATTTTCTCTCTTTTTTAAAAGAAATAAACCGAGCAAAAAGATCCTGTAAGTGGGGCTTAAAGGGAGACAACATCTCCTCACCTGACAGTGACACGATGCATCCTCCCAACGTCAACAACAGTCCCAAGGACCACGCGTCTGATCCACGGCTTCTTTTCTTCTTGTACCTTCCTCTTGTAGCCATGGTTCCTGATCAGTCAAAGCACCGAGTGAGTACCATACATCTCAGTCAAAGCATCCGAATGAGTACCACTCAGTCAAAGCACCGAATGAGTACCATACATCACTGCAATGGGAGAAGAACCTGAATAATGTTTAAGAACCTCTGGTCTATAGAAAGGATAGTCCTTTAGTTTCTTTCATTTAGTTCTTTTCTTTCTAGGTTTCGAAATAAGAACAATATGGGATGATGATTTCCATTATTCAAGAATATCACCTTTCATCCAGATATCACTGTGTATATCAAAGAGAGAAATCAGATGACTTGGGAGAAGTTTTTTCAACACTTTACAGGAAATCTCATCTATATCTGGCATTGCAACTGAATTGCTTCTAGAATTTTCTTTGTAACAGCTCTTTGTAATTGAATATTTCTTTCAAATAGCTCTTTTTAATTTGGTAAAAGAAAAATATTTTCCATGTATAGAGGATTTTACAGATAACTGACGAATGTAACTATTTTAATTTCGTTTGTTTTGTTTTCGAAAGTCTATCTACTAATTCTTTTTTCAAGTGACTGAATAACTACTGATGCAGCCAGTTGTTAAATATGTTCTCCATTTCAGATACTTTCAAGTCAGTATACAATCTGATTTACGCAGTGACTATGAATTGTTGTCATTGGGATCCTATCTCACCAGTTACATTCTGATTCCACCCCATGTTTTATAAATTAGTAATTTCTTTCGTTCAAGTTAAGTTTAATAATTTGTTTCTCTTTATTTTAATAATACCCAAAGTAAAGATGAAATTAAAAATAATGATACTATGATCAAATCTAATCAATAATTCAAAATCTAATCGAGACATTTCTGATTTCTTTAAGGGAACTAATCAGCATTGACTACTCAGTACATAGGCTTAAAGATGGGTTGTTTTACCTCTGAGCGGCACTTTTTTGCACACCATGGGCTAAATGGCCAGGTCACATGGACCCTGAAGGCTCAGAGAAGATTGGGGGAGGGAACCCACTGGAACAGCTGTTGGGAGACAGATGGTAGCCTCCCGTCAAGGCCATCCAGCGTGTTCTTTAACGTGCACAGCGTATGTCTCTCCCGCACACGGGGCCACGGCTTAACGTCCCATCCGACGGACGGCGGCCTTTCCAAGCCCATCGGTGTCCCCTACTGACCGTGGGCAGGGGGGGGGGAATTTTGCGGAGATAATATGGCAATCTTAAACGAAACTTTAAATATATGTGTCATCAGTGTATATGTTTCATTTCTGTCATTCAAACTAATCTATCATCATTAAGACCAAAGTTCATGGAAGCTGTAGCAAAGACATTTAGTTGCACCAAACCTACATGCAGACTTTTGAATGACAGGCAATTCCACATCACGGATTTGAAGATGAAAAATTAAGTTGATGTTGAGCACTTGTGAAACTAATGTGAATATCCATAAAAGCTTGTTAGTTCAGCAGCATTGGAATATAGGCTATGCAAGACCATGGATTTTCATGAACTATGGATTCTCTCTTTTATTTACTTTATCATCAAGTCAAAACACACTGTCATATTTCAAAAGTTCGTTGTGTTTTTTTCTGGTTGATTCACTTATCCGGTTGATTAAACAACTATTAATACAGTACTGTACCTTTCTTATCCTTAACCATTTCAAGCATGTTTCGATATTTATAGTGGTGTATTTCAGTTATGCTTTTCGCTGCACGGATATTTTTATTTTACATATGAAGAATTGTGGTTAGATTAACCCTTTCAGGACCATAAGGTTTCTAAGAGTAAATATTAGTATGTAACTGTTTATTTTAGTTTGTTTAGACGTAAAATAAATAAAAATCATAAGAAAAATACATAACAATGTGTAGTTTTTTTTGGAATTTTATGGGAAATATTTTTCCCAATGGACTATAAAGGTAACACAAATTATAGTTAGGCTTATTATGCAATGTCTTTTATTTATTGGTTTATTATAACAAAATGTTAACTAAAATAATACAAAATTATGAAATAAAATTACTATACAAAATGATGTGCTAATTATGATATTCTGCGAAGCAATTTCTTTTGGTAGTGAGGCAAAGATGGACATTGCACATAGTACATATATTATGCGTCCTGACAGTTCTGTTTTTGTTTTCTAAACGTTCCCGTTTACGTAATTGCGTTCGGCATACGTTCTATTTTGACATTCTGTATAAAAAATGCAAATAAGGTTATAATTAAATACGACAATCACCAATTTTAAAATGGGAAAAATGTTTCCCTTTGTCGTGAAAGGGTTAAGAAATATGTAATCTACAGCATTGAATATGTCTACAGAAATAATCTACAGAAATTTTCTTCCTAGCACATGAGTTTGCTTTTGTTTGATACAGAGATATTTTTGAATGTTTTGAAACTTCTTAAATAGTATCGAACGATGGATGTTTCGCCCAGGGATGGAGAAACTCCGGCCGGAGGGCCGTTTGCAGTCTGCGAGCTGATTTTTTGTGCCACGCTGGCAAGTACAGTTGGGTTGTTTTACCTCTGAGAGGCACTTTTTTGCACACCATGGGCTAAATGGCCAGGTCACAAGGATCCCGAAGGCTCAGAGAAGGTTGGGGGAGGGAACAGCTGTTGGGAGACAGATGATAGCCTTCCGTCATCCATCCAGCGTGTTCTTTAACGTGCACAGGGTATGGTTCTCCCGCACACAGATCACGGCTTAACGTCCCATCCGACGGACGGGCCAGGTCACAAGGACCCCGAAGGCTCAGAGAAGATTGGGGAAGAGGACCCACTGTAGCAGTTGTTGGGAGACAGATGGTAGCCTCCCGTCAAGGCCATCCAGCGTGTTCTTTAACGTGCACAAGGTATGGCTCTCCCGCACACAGGGCCACGGCTTAACGTCCCATCCGACGGACGGTGGCCTTTCCAAGCCCAGCGGTGTCCCATACTGGCCGTGGGCAGGGAGTTGTGCGGATATAAGTCTCAACGCTGACCCAGCTGGGACTCGAACCTGGGAACTACAGATTACGAGCCTGACGCGCTACTGACTGTAGCCACCCCCGCCCCATACAAACGGTTAAACATCATATAAAGCTAAAATGAAAACAAAAATAAACATAATATATATATTCTTCCTCGAAACGAAAGCTCCATCATTATCTTATTAATACTAACCCGATAATAAATTCCTTCCCGAATGCACTCAGTTGATTAATGCAATCGTTGCAGACCAATCCCATTTTTATCAGCCCGTAACGCCACCAGAGTGGCTTCTCCGTGCAGCGGAGTAGTCGTTAATTCCGGCGGCGAGCATGTTCCCTGACCCTTGTTGTAACAAGGAGGTTCTCGGTGGTCATTCATCTCTTTTGACACATCCTCTGCTACAACGTATAACAAACACACCTTCGAGAGTACACATCACAACACTCGCCGGCACACGCTAAGTAACATAAAGAAAAGGAACGTGACCAGCAGACAACATCTCCTCACCTGACAGCGACGCGATGCATCCTCCCAACGTCAACAACAGTCCCAAGGACCACGCTTCTGATCCACGGCTTCTCTTCTTCTTGTACCCTCCTCTTGTAGCCATGGTTCCTGATCAGTCAAAGCACCGAGTCCATCTTCCCCTCATCCGACCTCGATGTACACGAACACAGCGTCACATGACTAAATTTGAAGGCAGAATAATCCATGCATCGAGCCTTCGTCTTCTCCTCTCTTACCCTCGGTCTCCTTTCCCAGAGCCAGTTGCTCGCTAAGCCTTCTCCACAACTATGGCTGAAACCGAGGCTCCTCTCCTTCTCTGAGCCAGGCACAGCTGGCGCTAGTCTACGCTATCGACCAATCACAGATGCCAGCTTCTGTGACGTCACTTCCAGTGTGCTCCTGAGCCACGAGAGGTAAACAAAGCGATCGAGGAGAGGAAAGCTTCATCGTAAAGCTGGGAGTTTATATACACAGATAGCTTCGTTTTATATGCAAGGAACTCCATTATTGTCTTGCAGGACTGCCATATTCAATGTGGCAGGCCTGCCTATTATGCAATGAGTATGGAGACTCGTGTTTTCAATTTGCAGAGAATTTCTCGTAAGAAAAGAACTACGATATTTTCATTCCGGTTTTTAATATAATGACAGGAACAACATTTATTAAATAATGGGACCTGCACTAAAACCAGGTCCCATTATTTAATTTATTTAGGTCCTTTATTAAACAACTGGAATATTCACGTTCATATTTTATTTAATTAAATGAGCATACACGTTTTAAATTCAATGAGTGGATTAAAATAATATCACAACAAGAAAAAATTTATGCAGAAATTCATAAGTGCAAAAATTATACATAGCACATATTGTGTATTTATTAATTAATTTCGACAAACACACAATGTGCCCTATTTTTAATTACAACTTTTGTCCTAATTTTTTTCCAACGTTACTCTTTGAAAAATAAATTTCTACACAATGATAGATTCAAGTAATGCAATTTGATTATTACAGTTAAGTTCTACGGGACCTGGGTTCGAGTCCCGGGTAAGGCATGGCTGTTTGTGTCGTTTTTCTGCTGAGGTCCTGCCATCCTTTCAGACCTTCTACTCTGGCATATAAACTGGCAGGCTCCTGTCAGACCTCTGTGGCAAGCAGCTGCTTGAGGAGGTTTTTTTTTTTTTAATTTTTTATTTAAATAATTTTGTTTGTGTTGTGCTGGAATTATTATTTTGCTTATTACAGACAGAAGTTTTTTAATTTTCTTTACATTTCTTTCAGACATCACGTCCCCTATTTTATAAAAATTGCGTTTAAATATTATTTTTAAAATTACATTTTCCAGGATAATTGATTTTATGAGTTTTAATGAAACTATTTATTTAGTTTAAACATTGATTAACCTATTATCCTTCACTTAGGTTTTTACTATTTGAATAGATTTTGTTTTAATTTAATCATCTTGCAATAGTATTATAATATATTTGCATGGCTTCAATATTTTTATATAATTGCTTGTTGTTATGCATTATTAAAATATCATTCTGCATAAGAATTAATAATATATCATTCTACAATCTATAATATGTCATTCTGCATAAGAATTAATTAATTACTGCTTTTAAAATTTAAAACTAACATATCGTTGGTATACGTCAAGAATAGCACAGGACCCAGAATTGAACCCTGCGGAATTCCAAATGAAGCTCCTTTTTTTAACTGTAATAATAGTCCATTTGGTAGTTATAGTATTTTTATGTAGTTAATATAACTATTTATTAAATAATTCTGAAGACGGTTTAACAAAACTCCTCAAATTCCACAATTTTGTAATTTTTTTTTAAATAAGAAGCAATGACGATTGCATCGAACTTTCTGAACTTTAAGAATATTCTATTAAATTTTCTCCTTTGCGTCATGAGCTATTTGCTTTATCTGCAACTCTTGTTACCTCATTATGACTGGCTCAGTCGGTAGCGCGCCAGGATCGTAATCTGTAGTTCCCAGGTTCGAGTCCCAGCTGGGTCAGCGTTGAGATTTATCTCCGCAAAATTCCCTGCCCACGGTCAGTAGGGGACACCGATGGGCTTGGAAAAGCCGCCGTCCGTCGGATGGGACGTTAAGCCGTGCCCCGTGTGTGGGAGAGCCATACCCTGTGCACGTTAAAGAACACGCTAGATGGCCTTGACGGGAGGTTACCATCTGTCTCCCAACAGCTGTTCCAATGGGTCCCTTCCCCCAACCTTCTCTGAGCCTTCGGGGTCCATGTGACCTGGCCATTTAGCCCATGGTGTGCAAGAAAGTGCCGCTCAGAGGTAAAACAACCCAACCCAAATTGAACTAATACCATAGTGATCCGAGATTATATACTACAATATTATAATGATCCGGATACTATAGTGATCCGAGAGATGCTTTGGAATCGATTCTTCTGACGTTTTTTTTTATTAATTTAATATTATTGTAATGCGATCAATAAAGATGTTTGTAATTTTATATTCATTTTTTCTTTCTTTCTCGTATGCTTAATAAGTTTCTCAAAATTCAGAAAAATAATTTCTGTCAACAGTATTAAATAATTATTTGTATCATTTTTTTTTGACTCAGTTTAAACTCATAAAATAAAATTTGATTTTTATCTTTCATTGTCTTTTCAAATTTTAATTTCATTTTTTTAGAATATAATTACATCAATACTTGGCGATCTATATATATATTTATGCTTCTAATTATAAATTTTACATATATATAATATTAAAAAATCATAAAGTATTAAATAATCCTTTATGTCAGTGGTTCTCAACCTTTTATGGTTCACATACCCCCTGGAAATGTGTATGTAACTGGCGTACCTCTTGTATAGATAGATAAAACTATAATTATAGTATAACAATGGGAATAAAATAAAACATATATATCAGTGGTTCTCAAACTTTTATGCTTCACGTACCCCCTGGAAATGTGTATGTAACTGGCGTACCCCTTGTATAGATAGATAAAACTATAATTATAGTATAACAATGGGAATAAAATAAAACATATATATCAGTGGTTCTCAACCTTTTATGCTTCACGTACCCCCTGGAAATGTGTATGTAACTGGCGTACCCCTTGTATAGATAGATAAAACTATAATTATAGTATAACAATGGGAATAAAATAAAACATATATATCAGTGGTTCTCAAACTTTTATGCTTCACGTACCCCCTGGAAATGTGTATGTAACTGGCGTACCCCTTGTATAGATAGATAAAACTATAGTTCTAGTATAACAATGGGAATAAAATAAAACATATATATCAGTGGTTCTCAACCTTTTATGCTTCACGTACCCCCTGGAAATGTGTATGTAACTGGCGTACCCCTTGTATAGATAGATAAAACTATAGTTATAGTATAACAATGGGAATAAAATAAAACATATATATCAGTGGTTCTCAACCTTTTATGCTTCACATACCCCTGGAAATGTGTATGTAACTGGAGTACCCCTTGTAAAGATAGATAAAACTATAGTTCTAGTATAACAATGGGAATAAAATAAAACATATATATCAGTGGTTCTCAACCTTTTATGCTTCACGTACCCCCTGGAAATGTGTATGTAACTGGCGTACCTCTTGTATAGATAGATAAAATTATAGTTATAGTATAACAATGGGAATAAAATAAAACATATATATATCAGTGGTTCTCAACATTTTATGCTTCACGTACCCCCTGGAAATGTGTATGTAACTGGCGTACCCCTTGTAAAGATAGATAAAACTATAGTTCTAGTATAACAATGGGAATAAAATAAAACATATATATCAGTGGTTCTCAACCTTTTATGCTTCACGTACCCCCTGGAAATGTGTATGTAACTGGCGTACCCCTTGTATAGATAGATAAAACTATAATTATAGTATAACAATGGGAATAAAATAAAACATATATATCAGTGGTTCTCAACCTTTTATGCTTCACGTACCCCCTGGAAATGTGTATGTAACTGGCGTACCCCTTGTATAGATAGATAAAACTATAGTTATAGTATAACAATGGGAATAAAATAAAACATATATATCAGTGGTTCTCAACCTTTAATGCTTCACGTACCCCTTGGAAATGTGTATGTAACTGGCGTACCCCTTGTATAGATAGATAAAACTATAGTTATAGTATAACAATGGGAATAAAATAAAACATATATATCAGTGGTTCTCAACCTTTTATGCTTCACGTACCCCCTGGAAATGTGTATGTAACTGGCGTACCCCTTGTATAGATAGATAAAACTATAGTTATAGTATAACAATGGGAATAAAATAAAACATATATATCAGTGGTTCTCAACCTTTTATGCTTCACGTACCCCTGGAAATGTGTATATAACTGGCGTACGCCTTGTATAGATAGATAAAACTATAGTTATAGTATAACAATGGGAATAAAATAAAACACATATATCAGTGGTTCTCAACCTTTTATGCTTCACGTACCCCCTGGAAATGTGTATGTAACTGGCGTACCCCTTGTATAGATAGATAAAACTATAGTTATAGTATAACAATGGGAATAAAATAAAACATATATATCAGTGGTTCTCAACCTTTTATGCTTCACGTACCCCCTGGAAATGTGTATGTAACTGGCGTACCCCTTGTATAGATAGATAAAACTATAGTTATAGTATAACAATGGGAATAAAATAAAACATATATATCAGTGGTTCTCAACCTTTTATGCTTCACGTACCCCTGGAAATGTGTATATAACTGGCGTACGCCTTGTATAGATAGATAAAACTATAGTTATAGTATAACAATGGGAATAAAATAAAACACATATATCAGTGGTTCTCAACCTTTTATGCTTCACGTACCCCCTGGAAATGTGTATGTAACTGGCGTACCCCTTGTATAGATAGATAAAACTATAGTTATAGTATAACAATGGGAATAAAATAAAACATATATATCAGTGGTTCTCAACATTTTATGCTTCACGTACCCCCTGGAAATGTGTATGTAACTGGCGTACCCCTTGTATAGATAGATAAAACTATAGTTATAGTATAACAATGGGAATAAAATAAAACATATATATCAGTGGTTCTCAACCTTTTATGCTTCACATACCCCCTGGAAATGTGTATGTAACTGGCGTACTCCTTGTATAGATCGATAAAACTATAGTTATAGTATAACAATGGGAATAAAATAAAACACATATATCAGTGGTTCTCAACCTTTTATGCTTCACGTACCCCCTGGAAATGTGTATGTAACTGGCGTACCCCTTGTATAGATAGATAAAACTATAGTTATAGTATAACAATGGGAATAAAATAAAACATATATATCAGTGGTTCTCAACCTTTTATGCTTCACGTACCCCCTGGAAAGGTTGAGAACCACTGATATATATGTGTATGTAACTGGCGTACCCCTTGTATAGATAGATAAAACTATAGTTATAGTATAACAATGGGAATAAAATAAAACATATATATCAGTGGTTCTCAACCTTTTATGCTTCACGTACCCCCTGGAAATGTGTATGTAACTGGCGTACCCCTTGTATAGATAGATAAAACTATAGTTATAGTATAACAATGGGAATAAAATAAAACATATATATCAGTGGTTCTCAACCTTTTATGCTTCACGTACCCCCTGGAAATGTGTATGCAACTGGCGTACCCCTTGTATAGATAGATAAAACTATAGTTATAGTATAACAATGGGAATAAAATAAAACATATATATCAGTGGTTCTCAACCTTTTATGCTTCACGTACCCCCTGGAAATGTGTATATAACTGGCGTACGCCTTGTATAGATAGATAAAACTATAGTTATAGTATAACAATGGGAATAAAATAAAACACATATATCAGTGGTTCTCAACCTTTTATGCTTCACGTACCCCCTGGAAATGTGTATGTAACTGGCGTACCCCTTGTATAGATAGATAAAACTATAGTTATAGTATAACAATGGGAATAAAATAAAACATATATATCAGTGGTTCTCAACCTTTTATGCTTCATGTACCCCCTGGAAATGTGTATATAACTGGCGTACGCCTTGTATAGATAGATAAAACTATAGTTATAGTATAACAATGGGAATAAAATAAAACACATATATCAGTGGTTCTCAACCTTTTATGCTTCACGTACCCCCTGGAAATGTGTATGTAACTGGCGTACCCCTTGTATAGATAGATAAAACTATAGTTATAGTATAACAATGGGAATAAAATAAAACATATATATCAGTGGTTCTCAACCTTTTATGCTTCACGTACCCCCTGGAAATGTGTATGTAACTGGCGTACCCCTTGTATAGATAGATAAAACTATAGTTATATTATAACAATGGGAATAAAATAAAACATATATATCAGTGGTTCTCAACCTTTTATGCTTCACGTACCCCCTGGAAATGTGTATATAACTGGCGTACGCCTTGTATAGATAGATAAAACTATAGTTATAGTATAACAATGGGAATAAAATAAAACATATATAATCAGTGGTTCTCAACCTTTTATGCTTCACGTACCCCCTGGAAATGTGTATGTAACTGGCGTACCCCTTGTATAGATAGATAAAACTATAGTTATAGTATAACAATGGGAATAAAATAAAACATATATATATACACATTAAATTTTGTATTCATAAATTACATGTATCGATAAACACAAAAAATGACATTTTTGCACAGCAGTGTTGGCAACTTAGCGACTTTTGAGCTCTCACGGCGTACCCCAAAAACTTTTACCGCGTACCCCACGTTGAGACCCCTGCTTTATGTTACTACCACGTGTACTTACACGGAGGTTGCCAGATCACTAATTTCTAAAAAAATTATTTGACAGATATTTTTTCTGAATTCTGTAATCAACTATAGTGTTCGGATATTTATTTGAGTAACTGTACATGGGAGAAAATTCAACAGTTTTTTTTTAATAATTTTCGTCTCTTAATGTTTTGATTTTTCCTAACACGAGATCTACATCATTGTCTTTGAAAGGTTGTTGAGAATCCGTTTATATTAGTACTTCTTGAAATTGCCACCAAGTCTCTCTCAGACGTAGAGTCCAAAGGGAGGAGAATTCTCTTTTCCGTCTTTCTTTATAGACATCGGGTTCTATAAAGAAACATTGTGAGTTGGGTTGTTTTACCTCTGAGCGTCACTTTTTTGCACACCATGGGCTAAATGGCCAGGTCACATGGACCCCGAAGGCTCAGAAAAGGTTGGGGGAGGGGACCCACTGGAACAGCTGTTGGGAGACAGATGGTAGCCTCCCGTCAAGGCCATCCAGCGTGTTCTTTAACGTTGGGTTGTTTTACCTCTGAGCGGCACTTTTTTGCACACCATGGGCTAAATGGCCAGGTCACATGGACCCCGAAGACTCAGAGAAGGTTGGGGGAGGTGACCCACTGGAACAGCTGTTGGGAGGCAGATGGCAGCCTCCCGTCAAGGCCATCCAGCGTGTTCTTTATCGTGCACAGGGTATGGCTCTCCCACACACGGGGCCACGGCTTAACGTCCCATCCGACGGACGGCGGCCTTTCCAAGCCCATCGGTGTCCCCTACTGACCATGGGCAGGGAATTTTGCGGAGATAAATCTCAACGCTGACCCAGCTGGGACTCGAACCTGTGAACTACAGATTACGAGCCTGGCGCGCTACCGACTGAGCCACCCCCGCCCCACACATTGTGAGTCTTTCATAGACGGCAAATTGATTTCATTGATTTTTCGTGACTGTAGATTTACAATTCAAACATCCCCATTCAGTCTTTTTTGGATAAACATTTCTAAGCTGATTTTGTTACAGTCGCACATTCCAAGTAGTAATCCCATTGCAATGAATATATTCATTTGAATAACTAATCTTTTCATAATCAGTTATTCTATCTGAGTAATTTTACTCAAAGTAAAGACTGAGAAAACGATTTTGTGATTTTTTTTTAAATTGATTTTTGCCCTGATTAATTATTTTGCAAAAAGCCATAATCAAATCTTGTAAATAAGCTAAAATATATGGCCAAGTATTAGCATTTCAAGAAGAAAGTTTTATATATGTACAGTCGCTCAAAAAAGTATCCGAACACTATGGTTGATTACAGAATTCAGAAAATATATCTGGCACCGATTTTTTTTTTTAGAAATTAGGGATCTGGCAACCTTCGTGTCACGTGACACGAAGGTTGCCAGATCACTCATTTCTAAAAAAAATCGTTGCCAGATATTTTTTCCGAATTCTATAATCAACCATAGTGTTCGGATATTTTTTAATATATATAATGCGTATGAATATATAATGCAATGAATATGGAGCGTGTGCAGTTACCGTTCACAGCAAACTGGAGCGGTTGCGGTTAATGTTCACAGCACATTGGATCGTGTGGGCCCACTCACAGAAATATTGAGCGTGTGCAGTTACCGTTCACAGCAAACTGGAGCGTGTGCAGTAACTGCACACGCTCCAGTTTGCTGTGAACGGTAACTGGAGCGTGTACAGTTGCTGTACACGCTCCAGATAGTTTTCCTGAATTCTGTAATC
Source organism: Ryuthela nishihirai (assembly GCA_038380435.1). Lineage (NCBI taxonomy): Eukaryota > Metazoa > Arthropoda > Arachnida > Araneae > Heptathelidae > Ryuthela > Ryuthela nishihirai. The sequence continues at coordinate 49,252,691 of JAWZYU010000030.1, read as the reverse complement.
ACGTGACACGAAGGTTGTCCGATCACTAATTTCTAAACAAAATCGTTGCCAGATATTTTTTCTGAATTCTGTAATCAACTATAGTGTTCGGATACTTTTTTGAGCGACTGTACGAAGAGAGAAAATTTGTTTAATAAGAATAAACAGATCCAATAATTCCAGTTGTTTAACAACAGTGAAGTTCACACCTGCTAAGGACAAAATACATACATTCTTCGTTAAATAAAACCTAATTATATCTTTAAATTTCCGAATAAAAAAATATTAATTAAAAAGAAATGCATCCAATTAAAGAGTTGTTGGGTTAGATTATTTTACCTCTGAGTGGAATTTTTTGCACACAGTGAGCTAAACGGTCAGGTCACAAGGACCCCGAGGGTTCAGAGAAGTTTGGGGGAATGGGACCCACTGGACAGCTGTTATTAGGACAACTGTGGTCCTACTTAGCTGTTATTAGGACAACTGTGGTCCTACTTAGCTGTTATTAGGACAACTGTGGTCCTACTTAGCTGTTATTAGGACAACTGTGGTCCTACTTAGCTGTTATTAGGACAACTGTGGTCCTACTTAGCTGTTATTAGGACAACTGTGGTCCTACTTAGCTGTTATTAGGACAACTGTGGTCCTACTTAGCTGTTATTAGGACAATTGTGGTCCTACTTAGCTGTTATTAGGACAACTGTGGTCCTACTTAGCTGTTATTAGGACAACTGTGGTCCTACTTAGCTGTTATTAGGACAACTGTGGTCCTACTTAGCTGTTATTAGGACAACTGTGGTCCTACTTAGCTGTCTTAACAACATTAGCCATCACGTTTTTGCACACCATGGGCTAAATGGCCAGGTCACAAGGACCCCGAAGGCTCAGAGAAGTTTGTGGGAGGGGACCCACTGGAACAGCTGTTGGGAGACAGATGGTAGCCTCTCGTCAAGGCCATCCAGCGTGAACAGGGTATTCCTCTGCCGCACACGGAGCCACGGCTTAACATCCCATCCGATGGACGGCGGCCTTTCCAAGCCAATCGGTGTCCCCTACTGATGGTGGGTAGGGCGGGGAGTTTTGCGGAGATAAATCTCAACCCTGACCCAGCTGGGACTCGAACCTGGGAACTGCAGATTACGAGCCTGGCGCGCTACCGACTGTGCCACTCCCGCACCCAAATATACAATAGGTAGGTATCTGACCTATTTATAGCCCGCTAGGTGTTTCTGCTGTACATATTATTCTGGCAGAGTAGGGCAGGTTTGTGGATGGGTGTGGTGTGTATAATAAATTTTGCTTTCAGTGCATAACTTTATTTAGGATTCATAATATATCTTTGCTCAGAACTCGTATCACTGTTTAGGATTCATAATATATATTTTCATAGAGATACTTATATATATTTCGCATAGGGAACTTGGGGCGGGGGGTGGCTCAGTCGGTAGCGCGCCAGGCTCGTAATCTGTAGTTCCCAGGTTCGAGTCCCAGCTGGGTCAGCGTTGAGATTTATCTCCGCAAAATTCCGCGCCATGCCCACGGTCAGTAGGGGACACCGATGGGCTTGGAAAGGCCGCCGTCCGTCGGATGGGACGTTAAGCCGTGGCCCCGTGTGCGGGAGAGACATACCTTGTGCACGTTAAAGAACACGCTGGATGGCCTTGACGGGAGGCTACCATCTGTCTCCCAACAGCTGTTCCAGTGGGTCCCCTCCCCAAACCTTCTCTGAGCCTTCGGGGTCCATGTGACCTGGACATTTAGCCCATGGTGTGCAAAAAAGTGCCGCTCAGAGGTAAAACAACCCAACGTTAAAGAACACGCTGGATGGCCTTGACGGGAGGCTACCATCTGTCTCCCAACAGCTGTTCCAGTGGGTCCCCTCCCCAAACCTTCTCTGAGCCTTCGGGGTCCATGTGACCTGGTCATTTAGCCCATGGTGTGAAAAAAAGTTCCGCTCAGAGGTAAAACAACCCAACCCATAGGGAACTTAACTGCATCTTTAACCCAGGACTAACAAACCATTCAGAAAACATTGTTAGTTTTGAAATAGCAATTCTTTGCTGAATCAGATTCCTTCAAAACTAACAATTATTTCATTCGCATCTTGCAGAAGGACAGTGAACAGAACATTGCTGCCATTTCAATTCAGACATTTAGAAATCACTTAAGATACGATGACATTTCAACCAGAATTTTGTGCGCATCACCTAACAGAAACATATCCACGTCGACTACGTCACTCCCAGTGGACAAGTTGAGTCCCAAGCGTGACCTTGAAAAGGGCGATTTGTTATTCTCCGCATGCTGAGGCTCCCACGAGAGATTCCTCGAGTCTCGAGCCCAGGGAAACTGGTTAATAACCGACGGAGATATTTCTGTACCTCGCACTTTCCATAAAGTATGCAAAGCAGCGCAACAACAGGATATAATTGCCGTAGAACCTGCTGCAAGGCCCGCGCATGAATACCTTTGAGGAATGGTTAATAGTTTCATTAAATTCAGGGAGGCCATAAAGACTCTGGACAGCGCTACAAATCACCCGCGGGCTCGCCATCTCTTGATAAGAGACGCGAGGTCCTGATAATTTTCTTCATTTGCATCACATCAAGGGGAACGTTTCAACAAAAACTCGACCTTTCTTTATTAATCATTGCCTAACCTTTAAAAAAAAGGGTTCATGGGATACGGGGATGTGGGAAAATTATATAGAACAATGGTATTATTTATTATGACAGTCGCTCAAAAAAATATTATTAGCGATCTGGCAACCTTCGTGTCACGTGACAGTTAGGAGACATACACCCCGATAGGGGAACACCTTGACGTGGTAGATCACTATTTTCTAAAAAAAATCGTTGCCAGATATTTTTTTCTGAATTCTGTAATCAACCATGGTGTTCGGATATTTTTTTGAGCGACTGTAGGTGGTCATATTATTTTGATACTAGATCGTGTGGGCTCACTCACGGAAATATTGAGCGTGTGCAGTTACCGTTCACAGCAAACTGGAGCGTGTGCAGTAACTGCACACGCTCCAGTTTGCTGTGAACGGTAACTGGAGCGTGTACAGTTGCTGTACACGCACCAGATATTTTTCCTGAATTCTGTAATCACGTGACACGAAGGTTGCCAGATCACTAATTTCTAAAAAAATCGTTCCAGATATATTTTTTTTATTCTGTAATCAACCATAGTGTTCGGATACTTTTTTGAGCGACTGTAGGTGGTCATATTGTTTTGATACTAGATCGTGTGGGCTCACTCACGGAAATATTGAGCGTGTGCAGTTACCGTTCACAGTAAACCGGAGCGTGTGCAGTAACTGCACACGCTCCAGTTTGCTGTGAACGGTAACTGGAGCGTGTACAGTTGCTGTACATGCTCCAGATATTTTTCCTGAATTCTGTAATCACGTGACACGAAGGTTGCCAGATCACTCATTTCTAAAAAAAATCGTTGCCAGATATTTTTTCTGAATTCTCTAATCAACCATGGTGTTCGGATATTTTTTGAGCGACTGTACGTCCATGACCGGGTGGTAGCGCATCAGACTCATCATCTGCAGTTCCAGGTTCGACTCCCAACTGTTCCAACCTTGAGATTTACCTCCGCTAATCCTCTACCCGCCCTCGATGAGAAAGAGTCACCGATGGGCTTCGAAAGGCCGCCGTCCTTCAGATGGAATGTTAGGACGTGGTCCCATATGCCGAAGAATAATACCCTATACACATTAAAGAGCATGGTGCATGGCCTTGATGGGAGCTTTCCATCATCTATGTCTCTTAACAGGAATAATATATATAAAAGACAAGATCCAATAGTTCCGCCAAAAGGCAGTACCAGTACAGGGAAATGCCATTTTCGCCACTAACTACGGTCAGGGGCAAGACAGTACCATATAGATACAGCTCATCCCCGACTACCTAATGGCGAACAGTCCTATATAAGGAGAGCTCATCCATCAGACAAAACCTAAATTTAATCTATTCCCCGGTTATCCACAAACAAGGATATGTAGATCCAAGTTGACTCAGCTCCCGGGGCGGGAGACTCTTGATGGACCCAGTTTTTGAATTTGGGGCATTGGCCTACTAGACGGACCAAGTCGTTCAGCAGGGCCCCGAACGACTCCCCTGAGTTTACATGATGGAGGTCTTAGCATGTCCAACTGGGTCCCACACCGGTCGGCAGTGCCTTCGACCTCAAAATGGTCATAACTCTGTCCAACCGGGGCCCAAAACTGTTCAGCAGAACCTTCGACCGCACTGAGCCACAAGTCCACGCCCATCACGTCAAGGTGTTCTCCTATCGGGGTGTATGTCTCCTAACAGCTGTACAACGGATCCCCCTCTCCACCTTTTCTACCCGCCCTGCCCACGGTCAGTAGGGGACACCGACGGTCTTGGAAAGGCCACAGTCCGTCGGATGGGACGTTAAGCCGTGGCACCGTGTGTATGAGAGCCATACCCTGTGCACGTTAAAGAACACGCTGGATGGCCTTGACGCGTGGCTACCATCTGTCTCCCAAAACTGTTCCAGTGAGTTTCTCTGAGACTTCGGGATCCTTATGACCTGGCCATTTAGCCCATGGTGTGCAAAAAAGCGCCGCTCAGAGGTAAAACAACCCAACCAACCCACCTTTTCTCCCTTGGGGGCCTTGTGACCTGGCCATTTAGCCCATTATGTGCAAAAAAAGCAGGTCAGAGGTAAAACAAGCCGACCTTGATCCTCAAGAAAAGGGGCGGGGGTGACTCAGTCATTAGCGCGCCAGGCTCGTAATCCGCAGTTCCCAGGTTCGAGTTCCAGCTGGGTCAGCGTTGAGAGTTATCTCCGCAAAACTCCCCGCCCTGCCCACGGTCAGTAGGGGACACCGATGGGCTTGGAAAGGACGCCGTCCGTCGGATGGGACGTTAAGCCGTGGCCCCGTGTGCGGGAGAGCCATACCCTGTGCACGTTAAAGAACACGCTGGATGGCCTTGACGGGAGGCTACCATCTGTCTCCCAACAGCTGTTCCAGTGGGTCCCCTCCCCCAACCTTCTCTGAGCCTTTGGGGTCCATGTGACCTGGCCATTTAGCCCATGGTCTGTAAAAAATGTCGCTCAGAGGTAAAACAACCCAAACAACCCAAATCCTCAACAAAATGTAGAGGCCGTCTCTGCTTTACATTTTAAGAAAGTTTCTCCAGAACTTTCTTTGAAGGAGCGTTTCTTTTCTTATCGATCTGACTCGTTAACGTTCTTGTAGCGGACCACCAGCAGAAAATAAATTTCTCCTCTGGGAGTGCTAACCCTTGCCGCTGCGAAGGTGCATCACGTGGACAGTTAACGCTAACCTTGGAGACCACGGGCCCAATTTTTATTTAGCCCTGTTTTTAAGTGCATTGCAAATACTTCATCTGATAACGGAGGCAATAAATCATTGCAGAAAAATCTGCAAAATATAGGTAGTAAAAAAAAAAAGGAAAAAAGTTAAAAAAAAGTAGGAAAAAAGAGGGCTAACGTTTTCCTCTTCTTTTAGTTTTAAAGATAAATTAATAATTCTTTTTTAGATTTGATAAATATTGAATTATTACGATTCGCATTTTTTTTTTGAATCTCCCAATAGCGTTTAAAGAGCTGTAATAACGTCCTCTAGCAGTGGAAAAAGATAGAAAATGTCAAAATTTTAAATGAATATTGCAAACGGTCTATTTATGCTAGAGATTTCAAATTTTAGCGGTAGAATGTCATGATTAGGAAGTTTATATCGATAGTAATGATTTCCTTCGTGTCACGTGACACGAAGGTTGCCAGATCACTCATTTCTAAAAAAAATTTTTGCCAGATATTTTTTCTGAATTCTGTAATCAACCATAGTGTTCGGATATTTTTTATATATATATAATGCGTATGAATATATAATGCATTGAATATGGAGCGTGTGCAGTTACCGTTCACAGCAAACTGGAGCGGTTGCGGTTAATGTTCACAGCACATTGGATCGTGTGAGCTCAAAAAGACCTGGATCGTGTGGGCTCACTCATGGAAATATTGAGCGTGTGCAGTTACCGTTCACAACAAACTGGAGCGGTTGCGGTTAATGTTCACAGCACATTGGATCGTGTGAGCTCACAAAAACCTGGATCGTGTAGCCCCACTCACAGAAATATTGAGTGTGTGCAGTTACCGTTCACAGCAAACTGGAGCGTGTGCAGTAACTGCACACGCTCCAGATATTTTTCCTGAAATTTTTCCTGAATTCTGCAATCACGTGACACGAAGGTTGCCAGATCTCTAATTTCTAAAAAAACGTTGTCAGATATTTTTCCTGAATTCTTTAATCAACCATAATGTTCGGATATTTTTTTTTGAGCCACTGTACTCTATTAGAGTCAACTATGGTCTATGATTTCTTGACAGCGATCTTATTTATTAATGTTAGTTTCATTTATTCTTCTGTGATCGGACATACTGTTATTTAGGATTTTAACCTAACATCCGGTGTGCGGGAATAAATTTTGCAACGAAAAGGTTTTAACCGGATTCATCAGTTTTTGCTTTGTCACGTCTCCAGCGTATCAAAGTGTGCAGGATTAAAAAATAAGAAGATTGCAGCGCCCTCTTTCGCCATTTTGCTTCATGTTTTTGATTTGAATTCATTTAGAGAAAGGTTGGCCTTCGTGGTGGCTCTCTCGTAGGCAATTTAGCACTTCTCTAAGCCCTGAAAAAGATCGTGTGTCGTCACGAATCGATTGTTGCAATCATGGGGGTGAAAAATTCGATCGTTATCCATTCTTCTTCTTTCACTTCCAGGAGAATCAACTCATGTTGATTTACGATTATCTTTTGTGGCAAAAGAGCTTGTCATCTTCCTTTTTTCCCGTTAGGTTGTTTTACCTCAGAGCAGTACTTTTCTGCTTTGGTTGGTTGTTTTACCTCTGAACGGCACTTTTTGGCACACCATGGGCTAAATGGCCAGGTCACAAGGACCCCTAAAGCTCAGAGAAGGTTGGGGGAGGAGACCCACTGGAACAGTTGTTGGGAGACAGCTGGTAGCCTCCCGTCAAGGCCATCCAGCGTGTTCTTTAACGTTGGGTTGTTTTACCTCTGAGCGGCACTTTCTTTCATACCATGGGCTAAATGGACAGGTCACAAGAACCCGAAGGCTCAGAGAAGGTTGGGGGAAGGGACCCACTGGAACAGCTGTTGGGAGACAGATGGTAGCCTCCCGTCAAGGCCATCCAGCGTGTTCTTTAACGTTGGGTTGTTTTACCTCTGAGAGGCACTTTTCTGCACACAATGGGCTAAATGGCCAGGTCACAAGGACCCCGAAGGCTCAGAGAAGGTTTGGGGAGGGGACCCACTGGAACAGCTGTTGGGAGACAGATGGTAGCTTCCCGTCAAGGCCATCCAGCGTGTTCTTTAACGTTGAGTTGTTTTACCTCTGAGCGGTACTTTTTGGCACACCATGGGCTAAATGGCCAGGTCACAAGGACCATTAAAGCTCAGAGAAGGTTGGGGGAGGAGACCCACTGGAACAGCTGTTGGGAGACAGATGGTAGCCTCCCGTCAAGGCCATCCAGCGTGTTCTTTAACGTTGGGTTGTTTTACCTCTGAGCGGCACTTTCTTTCATACCATGGGCTAAATGGACAGGTCACAAGGACCCGAAGGCTCAGAGAAGGTTGTGGGAGGGGACCCACTGGAACAGCTGTTGGGAGACAGATGGTAGCCTCCCGTCAAGGCCATCCAGCGTGTTCTTTAACGTTGGGTTGTTTTACCTCTGAGCGGTACTTTTTTTCATACCATAGGCTAAATGGCCAGGTCACAAGGACCCCGAAGGCTCAGAGAAGGTTGGGGGAGGAGACCCACTGGAACAGCTGTTGGGAGACAGATGGTAGCCTCCCGTCAAGGCCATCCAGCGTGTTCTTTAACGTTGGGTTGTTTTACCTCTGAGCGGTACTTTTTTTCATACCATGGGCTAAATGGCCAGGTCACAAGGACCCCGAAGGCTCAGAGAAGGTTGTGGGAGGAGACCCACTGGAACAGCTGTTGGGAGACAGGTGGTAGCCTCCCGTCAAGGCCATCCAGCGTGTTCTTTAACGTGCACAGGGTATGGCTCTCCCGCACACGGGGCCACGGCTTAACGTCCCATCCTACGGACGGCGGTCTTTCCAAGCCCATCGGTGTCCCCTACTGACGTGCGGGGAATTTTGCGGAGATAAATCTCAACGCTGACCCAGCTGGGTCTTTTCTGCCCCCAACGGGCTAAATGGCCAGGTGACAAGCACTCCTGGGCTCAGAGAAGGTTGGAGGAAGGGACCCACTGAACAGTTGTTAGGAGACAGATGAAAGTTTCCCGTCAAGACTATCCAGCGTGTTCTTTAATGCGCATACGGCGCCACGGCTTAACGACCCATCCAACGGACGGCGGAATTTTTAAGCCCAACGGTGATCTTTCTCACCGAGGGCAGGGTGGGGGTTTAGGGGAGATAAATTTCAATGCTGGAACGAGTGGGACTCGAACCTGGAATACAAGTTACGAGCCTGACGTGCTAGCGACTTAGTTAATACCCCCCCCCCCCCTCTTTTGGGGAGATTATTGCAGCAGAGACAGAAGAGCAAAGAATCCGAAACTGTGTGGTTCAAAAAGAGCAGTGGCCAAGTGGAAGATAATAATATTCACTCTTTCCCTCATAAGAACCGTAATCTGTAGTTCCCAGGTTCGAGTCCCAGCTGAGTCAGCGTTGAGGTTAATCTCCTCAAAATTCCCCGCCCTGCTCACGATCAGTAGGGGAAACGATGGGCTTCGAAACGCTGCCGTCCGTCGGATGGGACGTTAAGCCGTGGCGCCGTATGCGTGAGAGCCACACCCTGTGCACGTTAAAGAACACGCTGGATGGCCTTGACGGGAGGCTACCATCTGTCTCCCAACAGCTGTTCCATTGGGTCCCCTCCCCCAACCTTCTCTGAGCCTTCGGAGTCCTTGTGACCTGGCCATTTAGCCCATGGTGTGCAAAAAAAGTGCCGCTCAGAGGTATAACAACCCAACCCAAACCCTCACAAGAACGAGCACACGCCTCAGCATAAAAAAAAGCAGTCCGGCTGCAAATGCTTTTATTCGAATTGACGCAGAAGCTCCACCTAATGAAGAACGAGCATACTTAGTTTTATTAAAAAAAGGACGCAAACCGTGAAAAACAATTTAACACCCCCCACCTGTTCCCCCCCCCCCCCCCACATCCGTACTGTGAACACGAGCTGCCTTTGCTGATTCATTAGCCAACTCCAAAAAAAAGCAACGAAATTTGATGTGACGTGCATAGAGTCGGCCATCTCTAGGTCTGCCAACAACACCCCCTCCCCCATACACACTCCCCCCCAGGTCTTCTACGCTATGACAAAGAATCGCTTGTGTTCCACGCCTATCGTGATGCCAGTTCAAGTGAAAGTCACGTGCGATATTCACCCAGTAATTACGTCCCCGCGGTGCCTCGATGTCCATGCTGTGATTCACCTGGACCCCCTTAATGATTCAGCTGACTCAACAGCCCCAGCGTCCATATCTCCGGTACCTACCACACGCCCCCCTGGTGAAGCTCACCTGCTCTCACCCAGTGGTCGTGTTTGACCACAGGAGCTTTGTAGGTCCCCACCCTTTCTGTTGCAGATGCAATGACTTGTTTCATCATCCCGGCTCTCAATAATATTTGATGTGACACTCATTATCAAGTCCTATCCAATGAAATAAACACATGCTTAGACTATGTGTGTGGGGGAAATGTGTTGATTCAGATGTCCAGTCCTTTGCGAACCTTTTGCGACTGCAGATCTAATTAAGGGTTGGGTTGTTTTACCTCTGAGCGGCACTTTTTTGCTCACAATGGGCTAAATGGCCAGGTCACATGGACCCCGAAGGCTCAGAGAAGGTTGGGAGAGGGGACCCACTGGAACAGCTGTTGGGAGACAGATGGTAGGCTCCCGTCAAGGCCATCCAGCGTGTTCTTTAACGTTGGGTTGTTTTACCTCTGAGGGGCACTTTTTTGCACACCATGGGCTAAATGGCCAGGTCACAAGGACCCGAAGGCTCAGAGAAGGTTGGGGGAGGGACCCACTGGAACAGCTGTTGGGAGACAGATGGTAGCCTCCCGTCGAGGCCATCCAGCGTGTTCTTTAACGTGCACAGGATATGGCTCTCCCACACACGGGGAGACGGCTTAACGTCCCATCCGACGGACGGCGGTCTTTCCAAGCCCATCGGTGTCCCCTACTGACCGTGGGTACGGCGGGGAATTTTGCGGAGATAAATCTCAACGCTGACCCAGCTGGTACTTGAACCTGGGAACTACAGATTACGAGCCTGACGAGCTACCGACTGAGCCACCCCCGCCCCTAATTAAGGGTTGTGAATGGCGTCAGTCAATGAATTTTCGAGGGAAAAGTTTTCATTGACTTTCAGTAGAACCTAAGCTTTACCGAGTGGTTAGCGCGCTTGGCTACTGATCTAAGGGGACCTGGGTTCGAGATCCCCGGATTAAAGCATGTATGCATGTGTCGTTTTTCTGCGGAGGTCCTGCCATCCTCTCAGATCTTCTACTATGCTATATAAACTGACAGGCTCCAATCAGACCTCTGTGGCAAGCAGCTGCTTGAGGGGGTATTTATTTATTTTTGAAGCTTTGGGGAAGTTGCAAAAAAAAAAGCGTTGGAAGTGGGGACGAAAAAAAAGTAGTGTGAAGCAGGTTCAAGTCGGACTTGACGAAAGATTGAAATGCATTCCCAGAAATATACCGCAACCAAAAGGAAAAGAACCCAGAAGATCGTCTCTGTTCAGGTATAGATCTAGAAAAAAATAAGACTAGAGGGGAAGGGTTGGGTTGTTTTACCTCTGATCGGCACTTTTTTGCACACCATGGGCTAAATGGCCAGGTCACATGGACCCCGAAGGCTCAGAGAAGGTTGGGGACCCACTGAAACAGCTGTTGGGAGACAGATGGTAGCCTCCCGTCGAGGCCATCCAGCGTGTTCTTTAACGTTGGGTTGTTTTACCTCTGAGGGGCACTTTTTTGCACACCATGGGCTAAATGGCCAGGTCACAAGGACCCGAAGGCTCAGAGAAGATTGGGGGAGGGACCCACTGAAACAGCTGTTGGGAGACAGATGGTAGCCTCCCGTCGAGGCCATCCAGCGTGTTCTTTAACGTGCACAGGATATGGCTCTCCCGCACACGGGGACACGGCTTAACGTCCCATCCGACGGACGGCGGCCTTTCCATGCCCATCGGTGTCCCCTACTGACAGTAGGCAGGGCGGAGAATTTTGCGGAGATAAATCTCAACGCTGACCCAGCTGGGACTCGAACCTGGGAACTACAGATTACGACCCTGGCGCGCTACCGACTGAGCCACCCCCACTTTAAGCATAATCACACCCAAATGTTTGAACAGAGTTCTGCAGTTCAGAATACTAACTAGCCGTAACAAGCAGAGTATGGTTAATCAAACGGCTTCGCACCTTTCCGTTAAATAGCGGCCATTCTGTAATCAACTGGGACACTGATTAACTGGCTGATTAACGTCACTGTCGTATAAGGTTAAAGGTCAACTGATACACAGAGCTTCGTTCGCATTCTGCAATAAAAGAGACTCGGCTGCCTCTAACATGTAAAAAGAAATAAATACCCCCTCAAGCAGCTGCTTGCCACAGAGCTCTGACAGGAGCCTATCAATTTATATACCATAACATGACAGACGTACATTTGTTTGTGGGAAAAGGTGATGAAAGATGATACGTTGAAGATTAACGATTAGGAGATGACGGAGCTCAACATAAAGGTAATTGACGGAACTGGTATGGGATGTTAAAACTGGTACTGGCTTCCGTTGGAGGTGTTGCATATGCATAAGTTGAAGGATATTTAGGGTAGTAGAGAGTGTGGAAGAATTTGCATTATGGATCGGAATAATTAAAGTTAGTTGAATCATTGGGGAACTATTGTGATGAGAGGCCAACTTCATTCATTATAAACTCTTTAGAGATGTTTGACGTGTGAAAGCGAAAATTTGGCTTGTGGGCTTTTGAAGCTATGCAGCAATATGTATCCGTAATTTGCTGGAGCCATATCGTCAGTTATGTCGCTTTAGATAACATTTAAGTACCTTTGGGTTGGGTTGTTTTACCTCTGAGCGGCACTTTTTTGCACACCATGGGCTAAATGGCCAGGTCACAAGGACTCTGAAGGCTCAGAGAAGGTTGGGGGAGGGGACCCACTGGAACAGCTGTTGGGAGACAGATGGTAGCCTCCGTCAAGGCCATCCAGTGTGTTCTTTAACGTTGGGTTGTTTTACCTCTGAGCGGCACTTTTTTGCACACCATGGGCTAAATGGCCAGGTCACAAGGACTCTGAAGGCTCAGAGAAGGTTGGGGGAGGGGACCCACTGGAACAGCTGTTGGGAGCCTCCCGTCAAGGCCATCCAAGAGATGGTAGCCTCCCGTCAAGGCTCAAAATCCACAAGTATAAAATAAACCTATCATACGCACATTTTTATCAAAAAACAATTTAAATGCAAACCACGCGTTGTGGGGAACAATCTATTACTCTTATTATTCAAACCAGTGAATATGCTGTTTCGAGAATCACGCAACGCAATATTTAAATTGTCATTAAACTATAACATCACTTAAACATCATTTGTCAAACTGCGAGTAGCCTTGCTGAATTATGCATATCTGATAGCTCGCCTGCAAAGTTTCGAAGCGTATCTCACAACCTTGATTTAAAGCTCAAACTTGTTACTCGAGAAGAAAAAATTGTAAAGCAATTTTTTAACGTTCTGCAATAAATTAGATCGCAATGCATTTTGTTATACTAGAGAAGGGCTTTCTACTCCCCTCCCCCTTTTTTTTTATATCTAGGCAACTTGAAGAGGATATTTCGTAAAATATGAGGTATTTTTAGAGCGATCGAAATTTTCTGTAGAAACCAGAGCCAAAAGCGAAAGCGTCGTCTTCAAAAGGACAGTGAACAGCAGCAGCATCTGCTTAGGAAGGGGATTCCCACACAAGGGTAATTCCCCCTCCTTTGGCTATTCTTCGCCCGATATCGATTAGTGCACTTCCCCCAGCCTTCCATCATCCTCTCCACCTCCAACAGAACCAGTGCACGAGCTGGCAAGAACGGCAGTTTGCCGGCAGTTATCCTTGGCGGGGAGAGACCCTGCCTCCATCAATCACTGAACACCAAGATCGGAGTACGAGAGGGATGGATAGATGGATGGAAGAAGGCATCTGGCGAGAGATAGCCGGCCACGCGAGCCGTGTCTGAGGATCTCCAAGAAGAGGAGGGAGTTTTGGAGGGGAGGGGGAGCTATATAAATGGTCAGGGGTGGTTGAAAGGGCGTCTTGGCTTGGAAATAGCACTGGGCATGGAAAAATATTCGTAGCAGAGAGGACAGGAAGAGATGGGAGAGGCGTAGAAAGGACAACTGGTAAAGGTGTGTGCTGGAAATGGGGGGGGGGGAGAGTCTTCCTTCTGAGAGGGGTGAGAAGTAAGAAATGATGCGTGGATGAAGAAGAGGCGAAGAAAGGAAAGAAGAAGAAGAAATTGATAAGCAAAGATGATTATACGAGAACTGAGAAAGAGGAACTCAGGAAACAGGTGGGGAGAGATGGTTCTTTGACGAAGTAGAGAGATCTTTCCCATTGGCTTTGGGTTGGGTTGTTTTACCTCTGAGCGGCACTTTTTTGCACACCATGGGCTAAATGGCCAGGTCACCAGGACCCCGAAGGCTCAGAGAAGGTTGGGGTAGGGGACCCACTGGAACACGCTGTTGGGAGACAGATGGTAGCCTCCCGTCAAGGATATCCAGCGTGTTCTTTAACGTGCACAGGGTATGGCTCTCCCGCACACGGGGCCACGGCTTAACGTCCCATCCGACGGACGGCGGCCTTTCCAAGCCCAGCGGTGTCCCCTACTGACCGTGGGCAGGGCGGGGAATTTTGCGGAGATAAATCTCAACGCTGACCCAGCTGGGACTCGAACCTGGGAACTACAGATTACGAGCCTGGCGCGCTACCGACTGAGCCACCCCCGCCCCCTTTTCCCATTGGCTGGTCACCGGTGGATAGCAGACAGTACTTTGGAGGACCAAGAAGAAGGATAATTAAGTGCTTAATGTCAACATCTGTGTATCATATTCAGCAAGAATTGGGCTGCTTTATAATCCTGATTTCTGCATCTAGAGCGGAATTATTTTCGGGAAGAATTGGACAACACTCTAAAAGCCTCTGACGAACATAAGATGATCGTTTTTCAAAGAGAACGTGTCGTTTTCCGACTTTAGTACCCTCTAACGGGGGGAATTCAAACTAATAGATGATTCGGAAAATATGAATAGAGATAGAGAATGAATATTTATAGATACTTATCTAAGTCAACTATAAATATTCATTTAGCTCTCGAAATAAAAAGGTTACGTTTAACTTCGATCCTATCCATCACCACCTGGGTTTAAGAGAGCAAATAGTTGCTGACAGTGCAGACCACTTGACCATCATAATCTACCACCCAATTCTCACATTCCTAACATAAATAGATCATCTGCATTAGTAGTTAATAGTTTTGACATTCTTTGGCATCCTCTAACGGGGGAAATTTAAATTATTTGGAGATTAGGAAAATGCAAATTCTAATATTTAGTTAGTGCCTATCCAACCTGAATTTTTTTTTATTTATCATTGAAAATCAAAAAATATTCAATCTTTGCAGAAGTGAAAAAATTGCGCGTTTTTGAAACAAGGGTTGGGTTGTTTTACCTCTGAGCGGCACTTTTTTGCAAACCATGGGCTAAATGGCCAGGTCACATGGACCCCGAAGGCTCAGAGAAAGTTGGGGGAGGGGACCCACTGGAACAGCTGTTGGGAGACAGATGGTAACCCCCCGTCAAGGCCATCCAGCGTGTTCTTTAACGTGCATATGGCTCTCCCACACACGGGGCCACGGCTTAACGTCCCATCCGACGGACGGCGGCCTTTCCAAGCCCATCGGTGTTCCCTACTGACCGTGGGCAAGGCGGGGAATATTTTGCGGAGATAAATCTCAACGCTGACCCAGCTGGGACTCGAACCTGGGAACTACAAATTACGAGCCTGGCGCGCTACCGACTGAGGTATCCCCCGCCCCCTTTTCCCATTGGCTGGTCACCGGTGGATAGCAGACAGTACTTTGGAGGACCAAGAAGAAGGATAATTAAGTGCTTAATGTCAACATCTGTGTATCATATTCAGCAATTTGCATTATAAAGCAGCAGAATTGGGCTGCTTTATAATCCTGATTTCTGCATCTAGAGCGGAATTATTTTCGGGAAGAATTGGACAACACTCTAAAAGCCTCTGACGAACATAAGATGATCATTTTTCAAAGAGAACGTGTCGTTTTCCGACTATAATACCCTCTAACGGGGGGAATTCAAACTAATAGATGATTCGGAAAATATGAATAGAGATATTTCATTAGCACTTATCTAAGTCAATTATAAATATTCATTTAGCTCTCGAAATAAAAAGGTTACGTTTAACTTCGATCCTACCCATTACCACCTGGGTTTAAGAGAGCAAATAGTTGCTGACAGTTCAGACCCCTTGACCATCATAATCTACCACCCAATTCTCACATTCCTAACATAAATAGATCATCTGGGTTGGGTTGTTTTACCTCTGAGCGGCACTTTTTTGCACACCATGGGCTAAATGGCCAGGTCACATGGACCCCGAAGGCTCAAAGAAAGTTGGGAGAGGGGACCCTTTGGAACAACTGTTGGGAGACAGATGGTAGTCTCCCGTCAAGGCCATCCAGCGTGTTCTTTAACGTGCACAGGGTATGGCTCTCCCGCACACGGGGGCACGGCTTAATGTTCCATTCGACGGACGGCTGCCTTTCCAAGCCCATCGGTGTCCCCTACTGACCGTGGGCAGGGCGGGGAATTTTGCGGAGATAAATCTCAACGCTGACCCAGCTGGGACTCGAACCTGGGAACTACAGATTACGAGCCTGGCGCGCTACCGACTGAGCCACCCCCGCCCCATAGATCATCTGCATTAGTAGTTAATAGTTTTGACATCCTTTGGCATCCTCTAACGGGGGAAATTTAAATTATTTGGAGATTAGGAAAATGCAAATTCTAATATTTAGTTAGTGCCTATCCAACCTGAAATTTTTTTTTATTTATCATTGAAAATTAAAAAATAATTCAATCTTTGCAGAAGTGAAAAAATAGCGCGTTTTTGAAACAAGCTAGAATAGGCACTGCTGGTTTAAAAGACAAAATCTATGCAGTCATAGACAGGATTATATGAGTTTCCAGGAAGAAGGAAATTTAGGTTGGATTGTTTTTATCTCTTTTCCAGGAATAGGAAACACAAACATCCATGTCTGCATAAGACATGGATGTTTGTGTGCACAGGGTATGACTCTCCCGCACACGGGGCCACGGCTTAACGTCCCATCCGACGGATGGCGACCTTTCCAAGCCCATCGGTGTCCCCTACTGACCGTGGACAGGGCGGGGAATTTTGCGGAGATAAATCTCAACGCTGACCCAGCTGGGACTCGAACCAGGGAACTACAGATTACGAGCCTGGCGCGCTACCGAATGAGCCACCCCCGCCCCATTATATGGGTGCGCAGACACCAATAGAGAAATTTAAGCATTTCTTCAACGCTGTTCTGAGTTCATTAGCTTGAATATTACGCAACCTTTTACAACTTTTTTTAATAATAACAATAATATTTATTTATTTGCACAATATTTAATACATAGTCAAGTTCCACAAGAGTTAGTGTTTAACTCTCAAGTGGATATTTACAAAACATATATATCCTGCAGTCCTGAGTACATCAATATATATAAATATATAAACATAAAAATAGTAATTTCAGCCCTCTGTAATATATAAATTTATCTCCTACAGCTCATATATCATTTCAAAGCAATCAGTTAATTCAGTAAATAAAACATCAGTTGCAATCTCCACCGTTCAACAACCATTTTGTTAGTTCTTTAGAGAAATGTGTTTTATTATTTATAATTTTCATGTTATCTGGCAGTGAGTTGAATAATTTTAAGCCACTATATCCATAATATTTTTTGAATAACTCTTTGTTTGGTTTTGGAATGTAAAAATCCTGAGCCACTACCGCTCTTGTAAAATATTTATTAACCACTACATCAAATTTGTCCTTATTACGAAATACATGATTTTCTAAAGCCATTTGGTGTGTTTGTTTTAAGTTGAGTATTTCAAGTTTTTTGAAACTTTGCTCAGACGAGTCGTACTTTTTTTTAAATGTCATAATCTTTATTACATATTTTTGCAATTGCTGCAATTGATTTAAGCAACATGAAGATGCTCCCCAAATCAGAATTGCATACTGTATTCTGGAATAGATTAATGCATAATATACGTTCTTTAAAATTTCTATATTCATCATATCTCTTAAAAGATACATTTTGGAAATTATTTGTTTGATTTTTAATGCTACTTTTTGTACATGATCATGCCAGATTAGATAACAGTCGAAATTAACTCCTAATATTTTATTGTTTTAGTACTTTTAATCCTTGGGCAAGCAGTTTAAAGACCCAATTTTATCTTGTTCGAAAAACTTGCAATCACTCATATGATAGACTAAATCTCCAAGATCTCTATACTTTCCCCTAACAATGTTGAAATACATATATTTCATTTTATTTACATTTATTAATAATTTATTTTTTTGGAACCAAGTTTAAAGTTTTCTTAAGTCTTCAGTAATATTGCTTAATAGTTAATCATCAGTTTTATCACAGTAAACCAAGGTAGTGTCATCTGCAAACGAAATAATCTTACCTTTGAATTTGGTGTGTAATAGATCGTTCACATATATTAAGAATAACTGTGGTCCCAAAACAGAACCCTGTGGAACACCATAACGAATTGATTTTTTTTCACTCAAAACGTCTCCTATTTTGACTTGTTGTGTTCTACCCTTCAAATACGAACCAAACCATCTCAGTGACAGTCCCCTTATACCAATAACCTCTAATTTATTTAGTAAAATATCAATAGACAGGGAGTCAAAAGCTTTAGACATGTCCAGAAACAAGACCACCACTCGTTCATTTTTGTTAGCCCATGGTGTGCAAAAAAGTGCCGCTCAGAGGTAAAACAACCCAACCCATCCAAAACAAAATCCTGAGTGTGTCCCTGTTGTGACCTTACATTTAGCCCATTGTGGGTATAAAAGCGTCCTTCATATATAAACCAATCCAACACAAGCCACAAACAATAAAATAGGACCTAATTAAGTCATTTTAGGGTTCCAAACGTTGATTAATAATTGAAACCTCTCATGCTGTAGAAAATCGGGGAAATCCATGAACAACACTCGTCCATGATGACGATTTTTTTTTTTCCTCGATGAGCGCCCAGAGACCAGGAGATGCACATATTAGCTCATCCCTGGAAGCACACAATCAAAGCTTTCCACAAGATATCAACTCGTGCACTTTTTTCTTTCACTGTCTCCTACTGTGGCATATAAACTGACAGGCTCCTGTCAGACCTCTGTGGCAAGCAGCTGCTTGAGGGGGTATTTATTTTAGCCGTCCCGTGGCCGATTGGTTAGCACGCTTGGCTACTGATCTAAGGGACCTGGGTTCGAGCCCCGGATTTAGGCTATGGATGTGTGTGTCGTTTTTCTGCTGAGGTCCTGCCATCCTCTCAGATCTCCTACTGTGGCATATAAACTGACAGGCTCCTGTCAGACCTCTGTGGCAAGCAGCTGCTTGAGGGGGTATTTTTAAACAAACACGATTAACACTCGACCACTGTGGGCATCACTCCTTCCGCCATATTATTTCGGTCAGAAGAATTCGTCTCAGTTTGCAGAATGACTTCCATTTAAGGCGAAACTGTGTGTAAAGTGGACGACACCTGCAAAAAAAAAGTTTCGTCTTCGCTAAGGTGCAACAAACAACTTAGTTGCCACAAAAAAAAGACAAAACTTCAAATAACAAAAGAAAAAAAAAATGGCGCCAACTGATACAATCATATCCCTGGTCTAAAAACCAAAAAAACTTCTTCCTTCTTTTCGCTTTTCTTCCAGCTATTTTTTTAAGCACTGCTTTTTTTTTCCCCTTTCTTGTCCGCTCCCGGCTTTCAAGTTTACGGCCGTTCCAAAGTCCACTATGTGTTCTGTCCACGTACTCTCATTGCACGTGACAAGGACAAATTTAGTGCGAGACCATGGGTGCCCGTCTCGCGACTACCCAGACATCCCTCCTCGTCGTCATGGTAACCGTCGCACGTGCTCGGAGTGTGCGCATTTGGCCTCGGTTCCGTGCTTCACGTGCCATCTGCGAGCCCAGACAAACGGACAGACATCCCCGCACGTTTAGTATTCGGAGCCGAGAGATGGAGCTGGGGAGAGTTTCCCCCACGGCCGTCCCGACTCAGGAGCAGAGGGAGAGTACGAAATTGCTCTCGGAGTAAATGGCTTCGGACTTGCCACCCACTTCCGCAGACAGCGGCTCTTTCCGTCTTGATGGCTCTCCGTTTGTCTGAGTTCCCCCTAAAGAACTTGTCTGATGATGCTGTGACGGGCTGACAAATTCTTGCCTCGGCGAGAGCCGTATTTTAAGAGAATGGAAATTGAGGCTTCGAGTTGTTGAGAGAAAAAAAGAAATTTCGGCTTTTGCTGATAAGAGAACTTCTGTGTGGAAATTAAAATCCCTTTACTGTCTGCATTCCGGGAGGAACGGAAGATGTCAAAATAGGATTTTTTTTTTTCGTAACTTTTAACTCCAAAATATGGCAGACATGTTGAAAGATGATTCAACATGTTTAGGCAACGGACGGTTTTTGGCATTTTCCTTTCTACCCACCAACACAGGGATGCAGGATTCAAAATATCATTTGATTAAGACTTAAACATACGAATTTACAGTTCATCATTGCTTTAATGAATATTCATCCACTATCAAGCTGTTTTTTAAAGGGTTGGGTTGTTTTACCTCTGAGGGGCACTTTTTTTGCACACAATGGACTAAATGGCCAGGTCACAAGGACCGCTAAGGCTCAGAGAAGGTTGGGGAGGGGACCCACTGGAACAGCTGTTGGGAGACAGATGGTAGGCTCCCGTCAAGGCTATCCAACGTGTTCCTTAACGTGCACAAGGTATGGCTATCCCGCACACAGGGCCACGGCTTAACGTCTCATCCGACGGACGGCGGCCTTTCCAAGCCCATCGGTGTCCCCTACTGACCGTGGGCAGGGCGGGGAATTTTGCGTAGATAAATCTCAACGCTGACCCAGCTGGGACTCGAACCTGGGAACTGCAGATTACGAGCCTGGCGCACTACCGACTGAGCCACCCCCGCTCCTATATGTCCAGATTAGAGTTCCAACTGTGCCAGCATTGATATTTATCTCTACTAATCCCCACTCTAAGCTCCATGAGGCAGGGATTTAGGGGGGACTGCCATCCATCAGGTGGGACATTAAGCCAAGGCCTTATGCAGGAAAGTTGTCTCCTAATAGATAACCAGTAGATCTCCTTCTCTGAGCACTTGGGGGGTCCTTGTGACTTGGCCATTCAATCCACTGTATGCAAAAAAAAAATGCCGCTCAGAGATTAAAAAAAAACACTACTCATAATTTTGTGTCTAGACACTGTATGTGTTAATAACGCTAAAACGTCACAAAGCCATATTTACTATCATCGAAAGTTCAAATTTCTAAACGAGAATAGATAATTTTTTGAATATTCGCTTGAAGTTTTATCATTTTTAGACTTTGGAATCTTCTAACGAATCGTAATATATTATCCAACCCAAAAAGAATATTTTTTTTTATCTCTTTAAACAGAAAGATTGACTAACTGTCGACAGGTAGACAGACATACAAAACGAAAACAACACATCATACTTTTTTTTTTTTCAAACGCGATAAGAAAAAAAATATTCTTTTTGATTAATCACCGCTTTTCAGGAACAAAAGTAATAATGCATTAAATTATCTAAATAAGATTTGTTGCACAATTCTAAAGTTTAACATAAAAATTACTTCAAGAATAATCAACAAAACAAAAATTAAATTTATTAAATTAAATGATAATTACGTTTCCTAGTGCTCAGATTATTTTTTTAATTCTCGCTAATATTATCCAGCAAAATTAGGAAGCAAATTTTTGTCGCATGCTAATTGGATGAAATATATTTTAACTCCACTAAGGCAATTGATTTAATGTTTTCGTTTAGTATTACTAGCTATAAATAATTAAAAATAAAGATAATAGACTGAAAACTCTTTGAAGATGACGAAAAATAAAATCCTCTTAAGACGAAGGAAGTCTGGACTTTTACTGCTGCTAATGAAAAGAATATTAAACAACAGCTAATTACGACTAAATTAAAAAAAAAAAACCCAAATAACAAAGCATTAAACGTTCTTTAAAGTTTTCACCAAAAAACAACATACAGAAAAGAAACTATCATTCCTTGCAGCTACTTCGTTCGTTAATTGATGTTGCCACCACCAGCCAATTAAAAAAAAAGTGGAATTATACTCTGGGAAATCTCCAGTCGCAATAATTGCCATAATTAAGCACGTGGCAGTTTATTTATGGCTTCTGGCAACAGGGAAAGTGGAGAACAGCGAAAGAGAGAAAGTTGGAGGGGGGCTTTCCAAAGTGTTCTCGTGAATGCATGGGTTTATCTTCATAGCGAAAGAGGTCGCGTTCTGATTCAAGAAGAAACTGCTTGGGATCGGATGCAATTATTTTAATTAATTGAGCTGTCGGCTAAGCACGTTTTAGTCTTCATCAAAGAGAAAGAAGGGTAAAAAAAAACTTTAATGCAGCTTCTCCTTCGTAGTTTCAGGTTCACAAATTGCTTGGCGCCGGGATTCATGTCTGGACAATAAATGAATTGTTCTGTGTTTCTTTTTCTGCCCTCCGCGGGAGATTTCACTCTATTAAAGCCGAACAAAGTGATTGGAGAAACAGAGGACACTTTTTTTT
This sequence comes from Ryuthela nishihirai, assembly GCA_038380435.1. NCBI lineage: Eukaryota > Metazoa > Arthropoda > Arachnida > Araneae > Heptathelidae > Ryuthela > Ryuthela nishihirai. The sequence continues at coordinate 49,230,679 of JAWZYU010000030.1, read as the reverse complement.
CACTTTGGAGTGTGTGTGTCGCTTTCTTGATAGATTTAAAAGAAATCGTGGAAAGGACGCGATACTTGAGACGAACTTTATAATTTGAAAGAAAAAAAGGCGCGAGAAAAATTATTGGGGAAGTTTTTTTTACGAACAAAAGACTTGGTGAAAGAATTTATCTGTGGTGGACTATAACACAGGAATTACGGCTTTTAAAATTACGATCAGGAAAAAATAAGTCTTTTTTTCGTTTTCTTGCTTTTGTAATCTGGCAATGAAAGCAAAGGTAATATTCAAGTGGTCTTTAAATATTTCTCAGTAATGAATGGATAATGCAATAGTTTAACCCTTTCACGACTAAGGGAAACATTTTTCCCATTTTAAAATTGGTGATTGTCGTATTTAATTATAACCTTATCTGCATTTTTTATACAGAATGTCAAAATAGAACGTATGCCGAACGCAATTACGTAAACGGGAACGTTTAGAAAACAAAAACAGAACTCTCAGGACGCATAATATATGTACTATGTGCAATGTCCATCTTTGCCTCACTAACAAAAGAAATTGCTTCGCAGAATATCATAATTAGCACATCATTTTGTATAGTAATTTTATTTCATAATTTTGTATTATTTTAGTTAACATTTTGTTCTAATGAACCAATAAATAAAAGACATTGCATAATAAGCCTAACTATAATTTGTGTTACCTTTATAGTCCATTGGGAAAAATATTTCCCATAAAATTCCAAAAAAACTACACATTGTTATGTATTTTTCTTATGATTTTTATTTATTTTACGTCTAAACAAACTAAAATAAACAGTTACATACTAATATTTACTCTTAGAAACCTTATGGTCCTGAAAGGGTTAACCATTTATTACGTTACTTAAACACATTTTCTTAAGTCCACATGCTTACTGAATTCTTATACAATGCCCTACCAAAACATTAGAGAATCTGCATGTTAATAGAAATCTATATGTGAAAAATCTATGACGTCTAAATTACGTATTTAATGGGAAAATGTGGCGGAAAAAGATCGTAATCAAATTTATTTAAATATCGATTTTTCAACACTATTCGTTCAATATTTTAAAGAGTTATGAAAGCTGTAATATTTAACAATAAATTCGTCTTTATAAATATTATTCGTAATTGTCTAATATTGAAATAATTATTATATAAACTTCTAAAATGTATATTTTATTAAATGGTTTGAAAAAATATTTTGGTAGGTCTGTATATAATCACAAATATTTAATTAGTAAATATCAAGTAGTAAAGGGAAGACTTTAGACCATTGCGTCTAAAATTCAAATTTTTGTGAGGGTTAGAAATCTCCAGGCTTTTGGGGGCGGGGGGGGCTCAGTCGGTAGCGCGTCAGGCTCGTAATCTGTAGTTCCCAGGTTCGAGTCCCAGCTGGGTCAGCGTTGAGATTTATCTCCGCAAAATTCCCCGCCCTGCCCACGGTCAGTACCCTGCCACACCGATGGGCTTGAAAAGGCCACCGTCCGTCGGATGGGACGTTAAGCCGTGGCCCCGTGTATGTGAGAGCCATACCCTGTGCACGTGAAAGAACACTCTGGACGGCCTTGAAGGGAGGCTACCATCTGTCTCCCAACAGCTGTTCCAGTGGGTCCCCTCCCCCAACCTTCTCTGAGCCTTCGGGGTCCATGTGACCTGGCCATTTAGCCCATGGTGTGCAAAAAAGTGCCGCTCAGAGGTAAAACAACCCAACTCCAGTTTTTTAAACTTCTCTCTCTAAAGGCTTCTCTAAATATAATCTAAATATAACATACACAGTATTTTATAAATAAAATGACTACTGAGGCAGCAAACTTGACAATGAGGTCTAACAATAGACTGTCAACATCATTGTACGTCAAGGTCATCCAACACACATTCTTTTAACGTACACAGATGGTTATTCATCACACGGACCACGGCTTAACGTCCCATCCGACGGATGAGAATATTTTCCAAGACCATCAGTTAACGGAGAAAATATTCAACGAAGACAGTTGTGACCTGAAATGGGAAATGCCAGATTATGAGTCTGGCTCGCCCTCCAAGTGGGTCAACCGTGGTGTCAAAGGTCAAGATATTGGCAAAGAAGTGTCAACTGCATTCACAAATCTTTCCTCACCTTAGACATACAGGTTCTGGGCAAAAAAATGGAAACAGTTTCATGTTATCTCGATAGAAAAAGTCATATTCAGAGCACAATAACTTCTTCAATATGATTTTTGACGAAAAATACGTCTGAAGATAAAGATCTCAATGAAATCTATATAAATTTCGATTTTATGCAATATTTTTTTAATATTCAAAGATTATTTTTGGGGTCCGTAATTCAGTTTCGGGGAGACTGAGAATTTAGCGCGAAGGAGGGAAGAGAAGCTTCGTCGGGAAGGGGCTCGGGAAGAGGGGGGGGGGGGGGGTCTGAGAATAAGACTTGAATAGGGTTTCCCAATTGCTGAAATATTATACCGAACAGGAAAAGTTTAAATGATGTTGTACATCATATGAGATTTTATAGTTTTTTTTTCTAACCAATTTTAATGTGGGACATAAAATATAAAAATAAATACCCCCTCAAACAGCTGCTTGCCACGGAGGTCTGGCAGGAGCCTGTCAGTTTATATGCCAGAGTAGAAGGTCTGAGAGGATGGCAGGACCTCAGCAGGAAAACGACACATACATCCATGCCTTAACCCGGAGCTCGAGATCAGTTGCCAAGCGCGCTAACCACTCGGCCATGGGACGGCTCATAAAATATCATCATCATCATCCTCAAGCAGCCATGGGCTACGGAGGTCCAACCAGAACATGCAATTTAGTTCTCCAAGCAAGTCTATCCTGAGCTACATCTACTGCATCTGGCCATTGCACACCAATTCCAACAAGGTCCTGTTTGGCATTGTCTGCCCACGGCATCCTATGTCTCCTCTTCTTTCTGAGGCCTTTAGGCACACTGTTCATAACCCTATTCGCCAATCTATAATTATTCATACGGGCAACATGGCCAAACCAACGGAGTCTCTCTCTGCACAATATGCTGCTTAAAGGAGGTTGCAAACTCCTTTGCCTAACCTCATCATTAGTTACAAAGTTGAACCACCTAATGCCCAAGATACTGAGTAAGCATCTAGAATCAAAAGCATCTAGTTTCCTGTTATCTTGTTTACAAAGTGTCCAAGTTTCACTACCATAACTAACCCTAGAAAGAACCAAACTATTATACAGCCTAATTTTAGTCTTTAGGTGTATACGCCTATTTCTCCACAATCTCCATAGGTTCTTAAAAGTCCCGGCAGCAATCCCTATTCGTCTGTTAATCTCATGCCGCACATCACCATTATCTGTTACATAGCTCCCAAGATAATTAAACTGTGACACCTGCTCAAGACTGCAACCATTCAGATTAACTGAATCACAACCTGCCTGACCAATTTTCATCACTTTAGTTTTCTCTCTGTTTACCAAACCTACTCTACTACCAGTTGCCAAAAGAGCTAAATCATCAGCATAATCTAAATAAAAAAAAAGGATTTAATTTTTTAATTTTTTTTTATTTTATTAATTAATTTAATTTTCTAAAATAAAATTATGCAAAGATAAGTGTTTCGGATTTTAAAGCAGGCAGACAAGCTTGAGATATAATATAAAATGATAGGAATTTGGGGGTGGAGGTCCAGAACCTCGGGATTCTCCATTTCACCCCTTAGGTACGTCCCTGAAAGGAACCGTTTTTTTCAAATAGAGTTGATGAGTTGCACGTGAAGTGGGCCCCTTCCTACTAAATTGCATCCGGGCGCTCACAAACCTCTTTATACCACTGATTCGAACCCAGTTCTTTTTCTCGACAAGCACGCTAAACACTTAGAAAACAAACATCACCATAGGCCTGTTAACGTTAAATATACAGAGCTCTAAAATAGATTTTGCAGACGTCTCCCAATGCTAATTTTTCATCGGAAAGACGTTAGAGGATCACAATATATCAGTGGCGCACCCGGGGGGGGGGGGGGGGGGGGGGGCTGGGACCCCCAAAAGAAAAAGGAAAAATAAAACACTAGAAAATTTTCCAAAAATCTTTTCCTAATTAAAATTCATTGTTTATATTTATGTTGCATCGTGTTTGCTATTTCTATACTACTTATGAATTAGCGGTCACATAAGCTGGGAATACCCTATAGCTCTCGGAGTACCCTATAGCTCTCGGGGTACCCTATAGCTCTCGGGGTACCCTATAGCTCTCGGAGTACCCTATAGCTCTCGGGGTACCCTATAGCTCTCGGAGTACCCTATAGCTCTCGGGTACCCTATAGCTCTCGGGATACCCTATAGCTCTCGGGGTACCCTATAGCTCTCGGAGTACCCTATAGCTCTCGGAGTACCCTATAGCTCTCGGAGTACCCTATAGCTCTCGGGGTACCCTATAGCTCTCGGAGTACCCTATAGCTCTCGGGTACCCTATAGCTCTCGGGATACCCTATAGCTCTCGGGGTACCCTATAGCTCTCGGAGTACCCTATAGCTCTCGGAGTACCCTATAGCTCTCGGGGTACCCTATAGCTCTCGGGGTACCCTATAGCTCTCGGAGTACCCTATAGCTCTCGGGGTACTCTATAGCTCTCGGGGTACCCTATAGCTCTCGGAGTACCCTATAGCTCTCGGGGTACCCTATAGCTCTCGGGGATCACAGCCGCTATGAACACAAGGCGAACGAAGTAGTGCTCGGGCGGACCGGGCGCTACTTCTTATGCCTGAGCCGGGTCCCGGGCCCCTCGGATTCCCCCCCCCCAAGCTTAAATCCTGAGTAAGCCACTGCAATATATATTGATATACTTATAAATTGATCTAGTTTCGAAGTGCTTGATATGCTGTAGCTCGACTCCATGATTGGACCTCCCGTCAAGATTTAGAGATTACCTTGAGAAATTAATAATATTTAGTAATTAAAACTGAAAAGCACTCTTTATTTTAATCTCGTGTTCAATACAAACGAGATTATGTTTTCATTTTGTCGTCTCTTCCGTCTGTAGGTATTTAATTTCTTTTTATAGATAAATTTTTTTCGATATTGATGAACTATTGCGATTTGTACTTTCTGAATATCCCAAAAGCTATAATCGCGCCCCCTAACTTTTGGAAAAAAATAGAAAAATTTCCAAATATTTAGCGAATATTCCAAGTGATGTACAGTCGCTCAAAAAAGTATCCGAACGCTATGGTTGATTACAGATTTTAGAAAAAATATCTGGCAACGATTTTTTTTAGAAATCAGTGATCTGGCAACCTTCGTGTCACGTGATTACAGAATTCAGGAAAAATATCTGGAGCGTGTACAGCAACTGTGCACGCTCCAGTTACGTTCACAGCAAACTGGAGCGTGTGCAGTTACTGCACACGCTCCAGTATTGCACACGATCCACACGATCTAGTATCAAAATAATATGACCACCTACAGTCGCTCAAAAAAATATCCGAACACTATGGTTGATTACAGAATTCAGAAAATATATCTGGCAACTACTTTTTTTTAGAAATTAGTGATCTGGCCAGATATTTTTTCTGAGTTGCCAGATATTTTTTTTTTGAATTCTCTAATCAACCATAGTGTTCAGACATATTTTGAGCGCCTGTACTTATGCTAGAAATTTGAAATTTCGATGGTGGAATGTGAAGTCACGAGTTTTGCATTTAACAACAATAAGTTGCCCCCTTTTCATCAAGGAAAAGCAAGTATTTTTTTAAGGGATAAATTAAAAATTATTTTTTAGTTGGATAGGTGTTAATTAAATACTATAATTGGTATTTTTCAAATTCTTCGGTAGTTTAAATTTATATCGTTGGAGAGCATTAAATATGAAAATGAGAAGCGTTTGATGAATATTACAAGTGATCTATTTATGGTAGAAATCTGAAATTCCGGTGGCACAGTATCAAGAGATATTCCTGGGCGGTGGTGGCTCAGTCGGTAGCGCGCCAAGCTCGTAATCTGTACTTCCCAGGTTCGAGTCCCAGCTGGGTCAGCGTTGAGATTTATCTCCGCAAAATTCCCCGCCCTGCCCACGGTCAGTAGGGGACACCGATGGGCTTGGAAAGGCCGCCGTCCGTCGGATGGGACGTTAAGCCGTGACCCCGTGTGCGGGAGAGCCATACCCTGTGCACGTTAAAGAACACGCTGGATGGCCTTGACGGGAGGCTACCATCTGTCTCCCAACAGCTGTTCCAGTGGGTCCCCTCCCCCAACCTTCTCTGAGCCTTCGGGGTCCATGTGACCTGGCCATTTAACCCATGGTGTGCAAAAAAGTGCCGCTCAGAGGTAAAACAATCCAACGTTAAAGAACACGCTGGATGGCCTTGACGGGAGGCTACCATCTGTCTCCCAACAGCTGTTCCAGTGGGTCCCCTCCCCCAACCTTCTCTGAGACTTCGGGGTCCATGTGACCTGGCATTTAGCCCATGGTGTGCAAAAAAGTGCCGCTCAGAGGTAAAACAACCCAACGTTAAAGAACACTCTGGATGGCCTTGACGGGAGGCTACCATCTGTCTCCCAATAGCTGTTCCAGTGGGTCCCCTCCCCCAACCTTCTCTGAGCCTTCGGGGTCCATGTTACCTGGCCATTTAGCCCATGGTGTGCAAAAAAGTGCCGCTCAGTGGTAAAACAACCCAACAACTCAAGAGATATTCCACTGACAGCAACAGATTTTAAGGAATAAAAGAGAAATACTTTTTATGTTGTAAAAGTATTAACAAAATCTTACTATTTGCATTTTCCCGGTCGCCCATTAGTTCGTATAAAATTTTAGGGAGTGAATAGGTAATTAAATGAAAAACTTCATTCTGTTTGAAAACGAGATTCCCATATTCGCCAGACGCGAGATGTGTTTTTCTCGTTTGAAGATTACAATAGTTTAATAGATTTTGAATAACGTGTTCATCAATACAGTTTTTTTTTTTTAAAGATTAGGGTAGACTTGGAGTTTGTGCATCTATAGAAACTTGGAGCATCTATCACAAATTTTGGTAAAATTTGGAGCAGGTGCATCTATCATAATTTAAGGAAAACTTGGAGCAGGTGCATCTATCATAATTTAAGGAAAACTTGGAGCATGTGAATCTATAATAACTTAGGGAAACCCTGGAATGTACATCTATAATAAGGGCAAACTTGGAGCGTGTACATTTATCATAAATTTTGGTAACATTTGGAGCATGTGCCTCTATCCTAAATGAAGACAACTTGGAGTGTGTACATTTATAACTTAGGGAAAACTTGGAGAGTACATATGTCATAAATTTTACTAAAATTTGGAACAGTTGCATCTATCATAATTTAGGGCAAACTTGAAGGGCGTGCGTCTATAATAATTAGGGCAAACCTGGATTATGTACATCTATCATAAATTTTGGTAAAATTTGGACCTTGTGCATCTGTCACAACTTAGGGCAAACTGGAGTGTATGCATCTTTCATATCTTTGAAGGAGTTGGAGCTTTTTCATAACTTTGAGTGAGACATGCTGTATTCACAACGAAGTTGTTTGATGAATGATTCGACCGAAATATTTCTATCTAGAAATACTGGTTTACTTTTCGTCCCCTCCCTGAAAAACTTCCTGCCGACGCCGATGCATTTTTCAGAAGTATACAATCAAAAACATAAAAAGCGAACAATCCAAAAATCAGTACCAGGCATATCCCACACACCTCCTCCAGTCGTATATAGTTGACAATTGATCGATCGCCTCCTTCGGCGGTGTCACTGAAGACACTGTTGCTTGAGCCTGGAAGCTGGTGTTAGGTCGCATAGGCAAACAACCTTGCCTTTTAAGGGTCAAAAGACACAGTAACCGCCGCCAGTTAGTGGTGGATGTGGTGAATGAAAGAAAGAGTGGGAGGTTGGGTTGGTTGTTTTACCTCTGAGCGGCACTTTTTTGCACACCATGGGCTAAATGGCCAGGTCACATGGACCCCGAAGGCTCAGAGAAGGTTGGGGGAGGGAACCCACTGGAACAGCTGTTGAGAGACAGATGGTAGACTCCCGTCAAGGCCATCCAGCGTATTCTTTAACGTGCACAGGGTATGGCTCTCCCGCACACGAGGCCACGGCTTAACATCCCATCCGACGGACGGCGGCCTTTCCAAGCCCATCGGTGTCCCCTACTGACCGTGGGCAGGGCGGGGAATTTTGCGGAGATAAATCTCAACGCTGACCCAGCTGGCACTCGAACCGGGGAACTACAGATTACGAGCCTGGCGCGCTACCGACTGAGCCACCCCCGCCCCAAGATTAGGAGGAAGGAAGGTCAGACAAAAAGCAGATGAAAGTTTGGGAGCTAATGTTCCCAACCAAAATCAACACTTTGGGCTTAGAATGTGTCGGAATTAGATTACAGGAAAGTGGAAATGCATGTTGTTTAGCGATAAATCAAATCCCGGTAAGTAGTCATTAGCTTATCTAGGGTAGGAGCTTGAAAGAAAAGATTTTCCCACCCAACAGCTTCGTTTTTATTATAATTCACAGTGATGTGGGTCTCTGCAATACATCTCTCGAGGAATTGGTAGACACAATCAATGACTAGGGCAAGCACTAAAACTCAATCGTAAAACTTTAGTTCTTACCGGACGAGAACTTGGATAAAGAAAAATTTAAGAGCGAGGATAAAACGGGGTTGGGTTGTTTTACCTCTGAGCGGCACTTTTTTGCACACCATGGGCTAAATGCCCAGGTCACATGGACCCCGAAGGCTCAGAGAAGGTTGGGGGAGGGGACCCACTGGAACAGCTATTGGGAGACAGAGGTAGCCTCCCGTCAAGGCCATCCAGCGTGTTCTTTAACGTGCACAGGGTATGGCTCTCCCGCACACGGGGCCACGGCTTAACGTCCCATCCGACGGACGGCGGCCTTTCCAAGCCCAGCGGTGTCCCCTACCGCTGGGCAGGGCGGGGAGTTTTGCGGAGATAAATCTCAACACTGACCCAGCTGGGACTCGAACCTGGGAACTACAGATTACGAGCCTGGCGCGCTACCGACTAAATTCCCCCCCCCACCCCGTTTTGAGCAGCATCACTGTAAAAACGGAAAATACAGAAAATCTTTTTTCTATGAATTCTACAGAAACGTAGGGGCGCGGGTGGCTCAGTCGGTAGCGCGCCAGGCTCGTAATCTACAGTTCCCAGGTTCGAGTCCCAGCTGGGTCAGCGTTAAGATTTATCTCCGCAAAATTCCCCACCCTGCCCACGGTCAGTAGGGGACACCGATGAGCTTGGAAAGGCCGCCGTCCGTCGGATGGGACGTTAAGCCGTGGCCCCGTGTGCGGGAGAGCCATACCCTGTGCACGTTAAAGAACACGCTGGATGGCCTTGACGGGAGGCTACCATCTGTCTCCCAATAGCTGTTCCAGTGGGTCCCCTCCCCCAACCTTCTCTGAGCCTTCGGGGTCCATGTGACCTGGCCATTTAGCCCATGGTGTGCAAAAAGAGTGCCTCTCAGAGGTAAAACAACCCAACGTTAAAGAACACGCTGGATGGCCTTGACGGGAGGCTACCATCTGTCTCCCAACAGCTGTTCCAGTGGGTCCCCTCCCCCAACCTTCTCTGAGCCTTCGGGGTCCATGTGACCTGGCCATTTAGCCCATGGTGTGCAAAAAGAGTGCCTCTCAGAGGTAAAACAACCCAACGTTAAAGAACACGCTGGATGGCCTTGACGGGAGGCTACCATCTGTCTCCCAACAGCTGTTCCAGTGGGTCCCCTCCCCCAACCTTCTCTGAGCCTTCGGGGTCCATGTGACCTGGCCATTTAGCCCATGGTGTGCAAAAAGAGTGCCTCTCAGAGGTAAAACAACCCAACGTTAAAGAACACGCTGGATGGCCTTGACGGGAGGCTACCATCTGTCTCCCAACAGCTGTTCCAGTGGGTCCCCTCCCACAACCTTCTCTGAGCCTTCGGGGTCCATGTGACCTGGCCATTTAGCCCATGATGTGCAAAAAAGTGCCGCTCAGAGGTAAAACAACCCAACCCTACAGAAACGTTTTTCCCTTTAAATCGTTTTGCCGTTAATGAAGATAGAAAGGAAAAATCATAATTTTAACATCCGTTCAAGAACCGCAATGTCTACTTTTGGCTCTCAAAAAGAACCTTATTCTTTTTGTGTAAAATATTGCGTGTTTCAAGTTCTCAACAGAACATTGCTCGCTTTAAAAAAACATTCTTTTTTTTGTGTTTCGTTTCTGGACATAAGACGTCTCTCATGTTTCGAACAAAAAATAAGAAACGAAAATAAATCTCGTCTTTATATTCGGGTAAACACGATAAGTAGATTATAAAGATATCGTTTTCGCTTTATAGAGATCCTGGAGGATTTCCAACCATGCCTTTAACAGAGAACTAGTTTGGACTGAACGCCGACTGTTTTATAGTGAGCTTATGTTTGACTCAGAGACTTATCGAAAGATGGATAAGGGAGAGAATTAAGTGGATCGAGATTTCTTCCATTGGCTAAAACAGAGAACAGTTTTATGCTGGAGAGTTCGTAACAGTTCTGTTTTTTTTTCTTTCGTTTATACGAATTTCGCCCCACTGGGGTTGTTGTTTGGGTTGTTTTACCTCTGAGCGGCACTTTTTTGCACACCATGGGCTAAATGGCCAGGTCACATGGACCCCGAAGGCTCAGAGAAGGTTGGGAGAGGGGACCCACTGGAACAGCTGTTGGGAGACAGATGGTAGCCTCTCGTCAAGGCCATCCAGTGTGTTCTTTAACGTGCACAGGGTATGGCTCTCCCGCATACGGGGCCACGGCTTAACGTCCCATCCGACGGACGGCGGTCTTTCCTAGGCCATCGGTGTCCCCTACTGACCGTGGGCAGGGCGGAGAATTTTTGCGGAGATAAATCTCAACGCTGACCCAGCTGCGACTCGAACCTGCGAACTACAGATTGCGAGCCTGGCGCGCTACCGACTGAGCCATCTCCGCCCCGCCGGGGTGGTTAGTGTACCTCGCTGTACTAACCCGAGATCGAACCCAGTGTAAGGCATGAATATTTGTGTCTTTCGGCTGAGATCTCGCATTCGTACTCTATGTCATATTAAACTGACAGGCTCCTGCCAGACCTGGGGCGGCTCAGTCGGTAGCGCGTCAGGTTCGTAATCTGTAATTCTCAGGTTCGAGTCTCAGCTGGGTCAGCGTCGAAATTTATCTCCGCAAAATTTCCCGCCTTGCCCACGGCCAGTAGGGGACACCGATGGGCTTGGATAGGCCCTCGTCCGTCGGATGGAACGCTAAGCCATGGTCCCGTGTGCGGGAGAGCTATACCATGTGCACGTTAAATAACACACTGGATGGCCTTGACGGGAGGCTACCATCTATCTCCCAACAGCTTTTCCAGTGGGTCTTCTCCCCCAACCTTCTCTGAGCCTTCGGGGTCCTTGTGACCTGGCCATTTAGCCCATGGTATGAAAAAATGTGCCGCTCAGAGGTAAAACAACCCAACGTTAAAGAACACGCTGGATGGCCTTGACGGGAGGCTACCATCTGTCTCCCAACAGCTGTTCCAGTGGGTCTCCTCCCCCAACCTTCTCTGAGCTTTAATGGTCCTTGTGACCTGGCCATTTAGCCCATGGTGTGCCAAAAAGTGCCGCTCAGAGGTAAAACATCCCAACGTTAAAGAACACGCTGGATGGCCTTGACGGGAGGCTACCATCTGTCTCCCAACAGCTGTTCCAGTGGGTCCCCTCCCCCAACCTTCTCTGAGATTTAGGGGTCCTTGTGACCTGGCCATTTAGCCCATGGTATGAAAAAAGTGCCGCTCGTGGTAAAACAACCCAACGTTAAAGAACACGCTGGATGGCCTTGACGGGAGGCTACCATGTGTCTCCCAACAGCTGTTCCAGTGGGTCCCCTCCCCCAACCTTCTCTGAGATTTAGGGGTCCTTGTGACCTGGCCATTTAGCCCATGGTATGAAAAAAAGTGCCGCTCAGAGGTAAAACAACCCAACGTTAAAGAACACGCTGGATGGCCTTGACGGGAGGCTACCATCTGTCTCCCAACAGCTGTTCCAGTGGGTCCCCTCCCCCAACCTTCTCTGAGATTTAGGGGTCCTTGTGACCTGGCCATTTAGCCCATGGTATGAAAAAAAGTGCCGCTCAGAGGTAAAACAACCCAACGTTAAAGAACACGCTGGATGGCCTCGACGGGAGGCTACCATCTGTCTCCCAACAGCTGTTCCAGTGGGTCCCCTCCCCCAATCTTCTCTGAGATTTAGGGGTCCTTGTGACCTGGCCATTTAGCCCATGGTATGAAAAAAAGTGCCGCTCAGAGGAAAAACAACCCAACGTTAAAGAACACGCTGGATGGCCTTGACGGGAGGCTACCATCTGTCTCTCAACAGCTGTTCCAGTGGGTCCCCTCCCCCAATCTTCTCTGAGATTTAGGGGTCCTTGTGACCTGGCCATTTAGCCCATGGTATGAAAAAAAGTGCCGCTCAGAGGTAAAACAACCGAACGTTAAAGAACACGCTGGATGGCCTTGATGGGAGGCTACCATCTGTCTCCCAACAGCTGTTCCAGTGGGTCTTTTCCCCAACCTTTTCTGAGCCTTCGGAGCCCTTGTGACCTGGACATTTTACCCCATTGTGTGCAAAAAATTGTCGCTCAAAGGTAACCCAACCCTGTCAGACCTCTGTGGGAAGCACCTGCTTGAGATATTTTTTTTATGGCTCTCTTGCACACACGACAAGTCTTAACGTCCCAACCGACGAATGGCGGCATTTCCAAACCCACCGATTCTAACCGACGGCAAGATGGGAGTTAGTAGAGATAAATGTCAATGCTGGCGCAGTTGAGATTCGAACCTGGGAACTGCAAATGGGTTGCGTTGTTTTACCTCTGAGCGGCACTTTTTTGCACACCATGGGCTAAATGGCCAGGTCACATGGACCCCGAAGGCTCAGAGAAGGTTGGGGGAGGGGACCCACTGGAACAGCTGTTGGGAGACATATGGTAGCCTCTCGTCAAGGCCATCCAGCGTGTTCTTTAACGTGCAGGGTATGGTTCTCCCGCACACGGGGCCACGGCTTAACGTCCCATCCGACGGACGGCGGCCTTTTCAAGCCCATCGGTGTCCCCTACTGACCGTGGGCAGGGCGGGGAATTTTGCGGAGATAAATCTCAACGCTGACCCAGCTGGGAACTACAGATTACGGGCCTGGTGCGCTACCGACTGAGCCACCCCCGCCCCCGGAGACTGCAAATGAAGAGCCTGGAGCTCTACCTACTAAAACCATTCTTCAGCAGATCGGAGGAGGAGTATAATGCGTTTTTGTTTACGAAAATGAGATATGCAATGACTGAATTGACAACTTTTTGAGTAACAAATTAATCATCAGAGAAAAGGATTATTACAATAATTCAGGAGGGATTAACAAAAAACCCTTGTAACATGTTCACAATTTTCAATTTGAAATGATCTAAATTGTCATAAACTGTTTCAGATTCAGCCGATTTCTTTTACTGGACATCCTTGTATTTGAGAAGAGAGGGGCGGGGGTGGCTCAGTCGGTAGCACGCGAGGCTCGTAATCTGCAGTTCCCAGGTTCGAGTTCCATTTGGATCAACGTTGAGATTTGTCTCAGCAAAACTCCCCGCTCTGCCCTCGGGTGGTAGGGAACCCCAAATGTCAGATGGTACCTTAAGCCGTGCCTCGTGTGCGGGAGAGCCATACACCCTTGCACCTTAAAGAGCACGCTGGATAGCTTTGACGGGGGGGGGGGGGGGGGGGGGGGGGGCTACCATCTATCACCGAAGAGTTGTCCAGTGCGTCCCCTCCTTCAACCTTCTCTGAGCATTCGGGGTCCTTATGACCTGGCTATTTAGCCCATTGTGTGCAAAAAAAGTGCCGCTCAGAGGTAAAAAACAACCCAACTTGAAAAGAGAAATAAATATATGTAGATTGTCCGTAGAGAACCTGTTGAATAAAAATGAAACCATGCAAGATCGCTGAAGATAGAGCATTTGCATTTTTCAAGTTGTCGATGAGGCTGCATAAAATGCTTTTCTCTTTCAAAAGCAAACTCCTTTCTGGAGCAGGGATAAAATAAAAAACTTTATTCCATATAAAAAAGGAAAGATGGGATTTTTTTCTTCATATCATTTTTATGAGCTCCCACGTTTTTTGTCCTGTCCATCTGATTTCCGTCTGCCATATCATAAGCAATAGACAGAGACATTTCAATTTCTGCACAATGTCGATAAAAATCTTTACCGACGAGAGGCCAGCGCCGTATTTTACTACAAAACCTCAGCAACAGCAATGTGATTAACTACTCCGGTCTCGTAAAAGCAAAAGAGACGAGTTCATAAATACGCGAAGAGATGTATTAACAAGTTCTACCCCCCCAACCCCTTTTTCTAAGCTTCCATAAGAGACCACCGAGTTGGAGTCATAGCCGAACCCATTCTTATGCAGAATTCTGATTGGATCGTATCTCCCCGAAACTCTAATGGCCGTAGCATTCGCAAGTTATGCAGAAATGGTCTTTCCCCAATGGCAGGAAATACCCGTCCGCGAATTATTTTACAGGAAATAAATTCAATACATATATCTAAGTGTATGCAGGGGGGTATAAATAAGACGGTAGAGAACATAAAGTCCAAAGCAAGAAATCCGATTCTCTACATGAATATTCAATGAGATGAACTGGTTTCTTCTCCATTTACAATCTTCTGTCCAGAGAAAAACAGGCCAAGAAGAAAGGCTCCATGCCTAAAAGACGGGTTATGTTTTAAACATGAATTTTCATAAATAACGCTGTTTACTTAGATTCTCACGGGGGAAGTTATGGCAGAAAGAAATGTTTACAAGCATTGAACTATCAGTGTTTTGCAATGAGTTTTATAAGACAGTGGTCTCCAAACCTTTTTAAACCCCAATAGCACGCATCCCCAATATGTATGAAGATATATACATAAATAGACGGCGTATTAGAAACTGTGTTGCACTCTTGAATACATAACAAACAACAAAGTATATGAGTACGACTTCTAATATCATGTTTTTCTTTTTCACCTCTGCTTAGGAGTTGTTAATTTCAGTCTCAATAAAAAATAAATAATAAAAATCTTATTATGGATATGATGCAAAAAGTTTTACCGATTCGTGGGAATTTTATTCTTTCATTACCAATGATTAGAATTTTGCAAAACATTTTCTCAAAACTTGCATAAAACTCGTCTAGAGCATAAAAAAAATTTAGTGTTAATGTTTTATTGTTCATATGCAAGTAGTTAAGGCCAGGTAAGTAGTTGGTGGGTTGTTTTACCTCTGAGCGGCACTTTTTTGCACACCAAGGGCTAAATGGCCAAGTCACATGGACCCCGAAGGCTCAGAGAAGGTTGGGGGAGGAGACCCACTGGAACAGCTGTTGGAAGACAGATGGTAGCCTCCCGTCAAGGCCATCCAGCGTGTTCTTTAATGTGCACAGGGTATGGCTCTCCCACACACAGGGCCACGGCTTAACATCCCATCTGACGGTCGGCGGCCTTTCCAAGCCCATCGGTGTCCCCTACTGACCGTGGGCAGGGCGAGGAAATTTTGCGGAGATAAATCTCAACGCTGACCCAGCTGGGACTCGAACCTGGGAACTACAGATTACGAGCCTGGCGCGCTACCGACTGAGCCATCCCGCCCCAAGTAGTTGGTGTCAAAGCATACTAACAGATAAATATTGTAAAATCCCAAGCGATTCTTTTCTCACCCCGTGGTTGGGACCGTAAACATTTTATGGGATCCGATAAAATTTACACCAACCTACCAAAAAGTCCGGAATATTTTTTTGACGCCGAAGAAAAATTTCGTATACACTGTTCTACAAAAAAAAAAAATTCTTTTTTCTACGCAAGAGTTGTGTGATTCTTAAAAGGTTTTTTAGTGGACTTCAGATCTGTGCTTAAGATGTTTTCTATCAGGGATAATTTTCGAGTTAGACGATTATTTTCATTTTATTCCTAGATTTATACTGAATAATAACAGGGAAAAAATATATATTATTCTTAGCTTCCTTAGTATTAAATGATTATAGATTCATACAAAAATTTTACAGAATATTATAAAAAAATAAATTGAATACAGAATAATTGAATAACAAAAATAACAAACGTAAATCATTTTTTTTTCTTTTATGTTTATCTGTGCTGCCTCTTCTGAGATTCCAACAAAAATCAGCTAACATTGTCGGCATCCACTTCCCTTCATATCGCTTTTCAATTGTCGAAATATCTTTGTGAAACCTCTCACCGTGTTCATCGGAGACGTCACTGCAGCTTTCCGAAAAGTAGTCCAGATGTGAATGCAGGAAGTGCACTTTCAAAGACATGTTACATCCTAAATCTCGATATGCATGTAGCATCTGGTTTACTATTTCTTTATACATTTCTTTAGGCCTCTTTTTTCCAAGAAAATTGTCTGTAACTTTCTTAAAACATGTCCAAGCAAGTTTCTCTTCCTCTGTTAGAGATTCGTCAAATTTCACATCTTTCTTCTACTGTCTTATTTGAGGGCCAACAACCACGCACTCCTCTATCTTTGCTTCTGAAAGATGGGGGAATTTTGTTGTTAAGTAGGCAAATCCTCTACCACATTTATCCACTGTCTTGACAAATTGCTTCATAAGTCCCAGTTTTATATGAAGGGGAGGAAGGATCACGTCCTCATAAGCTACGTCTCTGCTTCTGTAAATTTTTTGCTCCCTCTTTCCAATTACGCATTGGCCAAGTTTTCTTCAAGTAATGGGATGCTCTGTCACGACTGTCCCATTCACAAAGGAAACAAGAAAATTTTGTGTTCCCTCGTTGGGTTGTTTTGCCTCTGAGCGGCACTTTTTTGCACATCATGGGCTAAATGGCCAGGTCACAAGGACCCCGAAGGCTCAGGGAAGGTTGGGAGAGGGGATACACTGGAATAGCTGTTGGGAGACAGATGGTAGCCTCCCGTCAAGGCCGTCCGGCGTGTTCTTTAATGTGCACAGGGTATGGCTCTTCCGCACACGGGGTCATGGCTTAACGTCCCATCCGACGGACGGCAACCTTTCCAAGCCCATCGGTGTCCCCTACTGACCGTGGGCAGGGCGGGGAATTTTGCGGAAATAAATCTCAACGCTGACTCAGCTGGGACTCGAACCTGGGAACTGCAAATTATGAGCTGGCGCGCTACCGACTGAGCCACGCCCGCCCCAGTTCCCTTGTTGCATTCCTAGTATCATAGCAATGCTTTTTAAATCCCCATATTTTCCAATTGAAATTCGCATATTTAATGGATTTGAGCATTATATCTAAAATCTCATATGATTCTTTTGCCATACTAGCATAGGGAACTGGAACAGAAGGCATTAAATTACCATTATGTAGTAAAACTGCCTTCACGCTAGTTTTGGATGCATCTTTTAGCCTCCAATTTTGTGAGTCATAAATAAAGCCTTAAAGCTGTCATCAAACAGGCAATATAATTACAGAAACAGAAGAATGCAACAAAATTTCGTTCTCTATTTCTATATAAAGTTATATACTAGGTTGAAGAAGATTCCATTGTTGCAACCTAGGGCCCAGCAGTTCAGCATTTTGTTTACTTAGCCCTAGATCACGAACCAAATCGTTCAGATCTGCCTGCGTTAAAAAATGTAAATTTGAATCCATGGTATCCTCGTAGGAAGGATCACTTCTTTCTGGAAGTGATTCACGTGCCTCACTCTCTTTACCAGTACTTTCTTCATCTTCTGTTTCCGGAATTGGAGTTAGTGGAACTGTCAAAGTTTTAGAATGTGGTAATATTGCAGAAGTTGGGATAATCGCTCTGTCTCTTCGATTTTCTGCTGGTAAAGCCCTGGATACTAGTCATACAGAAGTAGCAATCTGTGGAATGGTCTTTTGGCTCCCTCCATATCATGGGTACAGCAAATAACATGGCGCTACCTTTACCCTTCCATCATCATCATCCTCAAGCAGCCATGGGCTACGGAGGTCCAACCAGACTGTGCAATTTAGTTCTCCAAGCAAGTCTATCCTGAGCTACATCTACTGCATCTGGCCACTGCACACCAATTCTAACTAGGTCCTGTTTGACATTGTCTGCCCACCGCATCCTAGGTCTCCCCTTCTTTCTGAGGCCTTTAGGCACACTGTTCATAACCCTATTCGCCAATCTATAATTATTCATACGGGAAACATGGCCTAACCAACGGAGTCTCTCTCTGCACAATATGCTGCTTAAAGGAGGTTGCAAACTCCTTTGCCTAATCTCATCATTAGTTACAAAGTTGAACCACCTAATGCCCAAGATACTGCGTAAGCATCTGGAATCAAAAGCATCTAGTTTCCTGTTATCTTGTTTACAAAGTGTCCAAGTTTCACTACCATAACTAACCCTAGAAAGAACCAAACTATTATACAGTCTAATTTTAGTCTTTAGGTGTATACGCCTATTTCTCCACACTCTCCATAGGTTCTTAAAAGTCCCGGCAGCAATCCCTATTCGTCTGTTAATCTCATGCCGCACATCACCATTATCTGTTACATAGCTCCCAAGATAATTAAACTGTGACACCTGCTCAAGACTGCAACCATTCAGATTAACTGAATCACAGCCTGCCTGACCAATTTTCATCACTTTAGTTTTCTCTCTGTTTATAACCAAACCTACTCTACTACCAGTCTCATCAACAGCTCGAATGAAAGAGTTCATCTCATCAACATCATTTGCCAAAAGGGCTAAATCATCAGCATAATCTAAATCGGAAATTTTCGTATCTCCAGCCCATTTAAGGCCAAAATCTTTCCCTTGAAGTGAATTTCGCATAACATAATCAATAACCAAGCTAAAGAGAAAAGGAGACAAAATGCACCCTTGTCGAACACCAGAAGTAATGCTAAACCAATTGCTACAAGCCTTACCAACTCTCACACACGACTCAGTGTTATTATAGAGAGCTTTCATAATGTTAACTAACTTGTCTGGTATACCATATGATCTCACAATCAACCACAAATTATGACGATCAACAGAGTCGAAAGCCTTTTTGAAATCAGCCAAAATAACTTCAGATTGTGTTATAGGGCCAACATTAAAGCCACCAATGCATCTATCATCATTGCAAACAATGGGAGTAGAACTAACTACATTGTTTAGAACATCACTGAAATGCTCAGCCCACCTAGCCATGACAGAATCCTCCCCTTCTATAACCTTACCTTGTTTATCCTTCAATCCTTGTATGCCTGTCCGTTTTCTACCACACAAAACATTAACTATCTGGTACAGCTCTCTGCTCTTGTGCTGTCTAACTGCTTCCTCGGCTTTGTCAGCCAAACCATCAAGCCAAAGATTCTTATCAGCAGCTAACTGATCCTTTACAAGTTTATTAAGGTCTCTGTAATGCTTTCTATTAGGACTAGTAGAGTATTGATTAAGGGCATTCCTGTAGTTCTTTCTTTCCGAAATAAGCTCAAGTGCCTTATCACTCAGATAATTTTGCCTCTTCTGCTCCTTTTTTCATAAAAGAGTACTGTTAGTGTCCAAAAAAGCCTGTTTATAATGGCCCCATTCTTCCTCAACTTCAGTAGTAAGCAAACCGTGACTGTCATAATGACTAAGTAACCTATCATGGTAAGCTTTGGCTATAACTGGATCTTTCAGAGCTTCAGTATTAAAAGTAAATTTTTTAACCCTAGCACAACACTTTTTAAGTATAAGTTGCAACACACTTTTAACAAGGTAATGGTCAGATCCAATTTCAGCTCCCCTATATGCCCTGGTATTCCTAACAGAACTAGCCCATTTGCTGTTAATTAATATGTAATCAATCATATTCTTATGCAGCCCATCAGGTGAAACCCATGTGTACTTATGTATGTCGAGGTGTTTGTAATAAGTGTTAGTTATTCTGAATCCATTGAGTTTACTTACCTGTAGGAGACGTTGCCCATTGCCATTGCAGCTACCAATACCAAAAGGGCCTATTACTCCTCCCCAAAGGCCAGAGTCAGTACCAACTTTGGCATTGAAGTCACCAAGAACAAGGGTAATATCTCCTTTCTTGACAGAATTCAAAATATCCTGAAGTTGTTCATAAAACCTATCCTTCTCATCCTCATCGGCATCCTCAGTGGGGGCATAACAGCAGATAACATTCAAATCTTTAACGCTTGTCTGAAATTTTGCTGAAAGAAACCTTTCATTAATGCACTCATATCCTAGAAGAGCATCGCTAGCGTGTCTGCTGAGAAGCAGACCCACGCCTTGGTGATGCTTATTGTCGTCCCTCCCTGAAAAGAGAAATTTAAGATTATTTTTAAGAATCTGACCTTTATCTGTCCATCTGGTCTCTTGCAAGCCGAGAATATCTAAATTATAACGGTGGAATTCTTGTGTGAGGACATCAAGAGAAAAAGCTCTGTGCAGAGTCCTCACATTCCAACTACCTATGGAGAGAAAATGGTTAGTGGGATGTTTAAAGAAACTATGTTTATTGAGAGAGGGAATGCCGACAATATCAAACAGCCCCCTAATCGCAGACATGGGGCAAAGACCCGTTCCCCCACTACTAAAGGCTGAAGCCATCTACACTGGAAGACTTCCTCCTATGTAGAATTTGACGATGCCAATAGAAGCAAAGAGTTCAGGTGCCTGCGATGACTTCTGCTCAGGATTATCCACCAGCTGATAAACATATCCTGTGAATCTACTCACTTGGGGCTGTCAACCCACAAACAAACAGAAAACACAGTGAAAGATTTTCCCTCCACAGAAGCCCACCAGTGCAGCAAAATCGGGATCCATAATCAAGCTCAGAGCCATATATCTGTCCAGTCCAGTAGGTTGATATGGTCAGCACCAGGACCCTGTGTGGTTGACCACTCCTCAGCAGGGTAGAAAAAAAAGAAAAGTAGCCATAGTTGTCCAGATCAGTAGGCCACACTAATCTGGCAGCCCTCCCCTTCCGTTCACTTCCACAAGAGAGTATCTCTTTTGAAAGTTACTAACGGTCCGCACCACGAGAAGGCGGGGTCGGACATTAGGTGCTAGGCCTGGCCGGTTCTATGCATCATCACAGGGGATTGGTGCATAGCTCTCCTTCCAGTGACTACCTAGCTACCATTTACAGACCCATTTACCCTTCCACCAGTTTATTAATTTCACATAGCAAGTTGCACAACATATGTGAGGGGCCCACTGCTTATCCTAATCTCCTATTTTACATCCAAAGTAATGTTTATATGCTCTCTTTATTATAGGCGATATTTTCTTCTTGTCTTGCAAAGGTGAAATCTCCGCAAATTTAACAGTTGTCTGCCTTATTTTGACATTTTCGGCGGGGCATTTTCTAGAACACGAAAGAAAAAAATAACAGAAGTATTCACAAACCTGTCATGTTAACTACACAAATATTGCCACAAAATATCTTTACATACCCTAGAATACAGTTTGAAAAAACTGATGTTAATTCCACAAATATCTTGTCACTTATACGTTTTTAAAATAAATCTGAACTATGAATAGAATATATTCGCATGTTGGCAACGATGCTAAACTATTGAAACGTCAGTGTTGTCAACTTTTTTGATGAAACATTTCCTGATTTTTCATTTCCCAAGTAATATGAATGAAACTGACGTTATATCCCCATAACTCTAAAATTAGCCCTGATATGCAAATTCTGATCTCAGATTTCAATTTCCCACAATAAAATACTTTAGGAACACATCAGTAAACCAAAGAATTTTTTCCCTTGTAGAACAGTGTTATTTATGCTCCTCCACACGCACTTTTAATACTCGTCTGTACACGTTTACTGTCAGATTCTACTCTTTTCAACCCGACAGCTGTAAAGCAAAAAATCTGCACAAATATGGAGCATTTTGTCCCTTCGGTCATTTTATGTGTCATACGTGTTAAAGATCTTCTCTTATTTTATATTTTAGTTAACTAAGCCTATAAAGGTTGGATTGTTGTACCTCTGAGCGGCACTTTTTTGCACACAATGGGCTAAATGGCCAGGTCACATGGACCCAGAAGGCTCAGAGAAGGTTGGGGGAGGGGACCCACTGGAACAGCTGTTGGGAGACAGATGGTAGCCTCCCGTTAAGGCCATCCAGCGTGTTCTTTAAAGTGCACAGGGTATGGCTCTCCCACACATGGGACCACGGCTTAACGTCCCATCCGACGGACGGCGGCCTTTCCAAGCCCATCGGTGTCCCCTACTGACCGTGGGCAGGGCGGGGAATTTTGCGGAGATAAATCTCAACGCTGACCCAGCTGGGACTCGAACCTGGGAACTACAGATTACGAGCCTGGCGCGCTACCTACTGAGCCACCCCCGCCCCAGCCTATAAAGATATTAAGCGATCGTTTCATTGATGAATGGGGTGCATCTTGCATTTAGACCGTCTGCGATTCAGTGTTGATCATTGTGGTAGTTCCCGGACCCAGTAAGGAAACAGTGGGGGAGAGGGGGTAAGTGAATGGATCACCATTCAAGTATACATTTTTCTCTATTTTTTCTGGTCTTTATAAAAAGTTTTGGAAAAATGCGCGTTATATACGTTTAATAATTTTGTCTCCATTGCAGGTACCAGCATTCTCAATTCTCAATTCCAAATTTACAATTGGTGTTGGGCCACCTTGGTAAACTATACACATGCCTAGTGTGTAAATCTGAGGAGCTTATTCTGGGTCCATCAGATTAGGGTGGGTGGGTGGGTGGGAGCCCTAGAGTCCGAAATTGTCTAAACGGGCCGTGCATATTATGACGTACTAAACATCCTACGTGTCAAATTTTAATAACTGTTTGGGAAGGAGTCGGCACATAAAAAATTATACCGAACATTTTTTGTCAGGCAAATATAAATTTCACTGCCTCCATAAAATTTATACGTCTCCTTCCATCATATACCTTGACCCTCCTAACTACTTTATGTATGTTAAACATCAATTGTATTTAGTAGCGTATATTTGGTGAAAATGTTCCTCAGCAAATCAATATACAAAAGGATCACTACTAACTCAAAATCATTTAAAACTTTATTTCTTTCGGAATAACAAAATAAATACCATCTCCTCAAAATAAATTTTGCATTGGATTCAAGACAAATAAGCAGTTTCACTTTGTGAATTTTTGCAATCCGTCATAAACACGACACTAGCAAATCCAATATAACAATCACAACATATTCATCACAGACCCAAACTGCGTTGTTCTTTAATGCACTTCATGTGAGGCACATTCATAACCAAGGCAAACTAACGCTGACATTCGCTATAGATGACAATGTATACAGTATTAAAACACGAGACAATTTTTCAGACAAATCACAGAGCCGTATTTGTTGATCGGATAAAGACGAATTTAGGAAAGATTTAAAAAAATTTCATATTACATATTCACTGCGTATAAAAAAAATAAATAAAAAAAAAAAACCTCAAGCAGCTGCTTGCCACAGAGGTCTAAAAAAAAAAGAGAATTTCATTGTTACGCCAATAGAGAGCAAAGTTAGAAGCGAGTTACAATTTAAATATATTTTTGTGAATTTTTTCTTGATTTTCAAAGATTTTCGCTCGGCTTTTAGTTTTGAAAGTTGAAATACTCTGGATTGTTTTACCTCTGAGCGGCACTTTTTTGCCCACCATGGGCTAAATGGCCAGGTCACATGGACCCCGAAGGCTTAGAGAAGGTTGGGGGAGGGGACCCATGGAACAGCTGTTGGGAGACAGATGGTAGCCTCCCGTCAAGGCCATCCAGCGTTCTTTAACGTGCACAGGGTATAGCTCTCCCGCACACGGGGCCACGGCTTAACGTCCCATCCGACGGACGGCGGTCTTTCCGAGCCCATCGGTGTCCCTTACTGACCGTTGGTAGGGCGGGGAGTTTTGCGGAGATAAATCTCAACGCTTGACCCAGCTGAAACTCGAACCTGGGAATTACAGATTATGAGCCTGGCGCGCTACCGACTGAGACACCCCGGCCTCCGTGATTTAGGTATTTAAGGAGAACAGTGGAAGACTGAAGGAAAATTTGCAAAGAAACAGAACATTATACTCAAATGGAATCAGAACAATCTTTAAATTATCTGTCTTCTTTGAAGAAACCAAGGCTTGAATTTCGATTAGCAGCTCATCACTCGGTTCCGTGTACGCTGGTTAAGCCAGATACACTGCAATAGCCATGAATATATATAACCATTTTTAAAAGTTTTTATTTCGGGATGAGCGATGCTGCTGTTAAATATTTCAACTTTCATAACACTTCAACCGTTGAAAGAGCATTGTTTAAAATCCGATTTCATTTCACATAAAAGGCATACGAAATTAGAAATTGTTGAGGAATAGGAATTTGGTTTTTAACTGTCGTAACAGCCAAAAACGCTAGGAATTTCACATTCTATTGCAATAACATCAAAATTATCCTTTTTAGTAACTGTATACGAAAACTGTTGGACTGAGTTTGAGGGTAAAGCAGCAGATGTAGGCACATTGTCCCTCCAAATACATTAATCTTGCCATCCTACATTCTCGTATATATATATAGCTTGGTACTAAGTAATTATTACACACCTAACCGAAAAAAAAAAACCTATTTTTCAAAACAATGAAGATTTATGCTTCCCTGTAAGTGCTATTGTATAGAAAATATTTGTTGTTGACCCTAAAATGTTAGAGGAAAGTTTGGCACAGAAAAATCCCACAAGGGCACTAATAAATTCCATCGGCCAAACAAAATATAATCAAGAATGTAGCAAATTTAATATGTACACTGGCTTATTTTTACCACTCAGCAACATTTCGGTGCACAAAATAGCCAGGTTACAATGACACCAAGGGTTTCAGAACTAGATAGAGAAGCGTATCCAATGTTAGAAGGCAAATGGAAAACATCTATCAAAGCTGTGCACAACATGTGCAATTCCTTAACAAGCACAGGGTCCCTTGCACAAAAAGGGCCACAGCCCTTGCACACAGCATCCCATCTGGTAGATTATAGCATTTCAAAACCCATCATCTTTGTCATTGAGGTCAGAAAGGAGTAATTTAACATTTACCTCTCCCACCATAAAATTTAAATCATTGGTTTATTATTCTCGTATTCAGAGGGCTTGTTTATCCCTTTTGGATATCACATAAACAGGACTGCAATTGAGCTTATCATAAGCACTCAATGCTACAATCAGTTGCAATTTTCTGGGTGGATCAAAATTTATCACGTGAATTTGTTACACTCATTTATAGTTTTCATGCTGAATAGTCTTATAGCTAAAGAATACAGTTTTATAGATAACAATGTGACAAACCTACAAATGCTTTCAACTTTCAGGGCATAATCATTAAATTTTAGCAAAAAGCACATAATTCTTAAAAATGACTAGAGGAAACTTGTGCAATCACAATATATACATATACTCAGAACCTATGTACACAATTACACACAAGGTTTCATTCTTCCAGTATAAACTAACAGTAAAATTTGCAGCACACAACTTAATCAGAAACCATCAATTAATGGAAGTAAAATGAAAAGCACCGTATCAACTTCAATAGTCAATTACAGAATCTTTTACTGGTGCATTGTTCAATGTGCATTGTTCGTGTACAATAATTCGAGCAGCAAACATCAATGTTAAGAGAAACATTTTCAGATATGTTCATTACTAATTCAGTAGGAACCAAAAAACAATTTTCTGTAATTTTGAATGGATAGGGATTAAACTATTTCAAAAAGGATTAGTTAGTGTTGGAAAAATGCTTGGTCCTCCACATAAACCAATTAATGTTAACAGAAGAGCAAATGTTTAGCTACTTTGATTGTTAAAATACTTACAAATATCCCAAATTTGTTCTGTTGAAATCATAAATAATAATGAAAAACATTATAATATTAAAACATTTGCTTATGATTTTTATAAATGAAACTACCCAATTATTACTGAAATATGAAACAGTAATCACCTAGTGCTAAAGTAATTTTTCCTTGTATTATTTTAAACTACCTATTTTTTTAAATGCAAAGTTTGACAAACTAACATCTGTTTACATTTAAACTACATTACTGATCAACATAAATTAAAAAATTTGGCACATAAGTGATTTTGGAGATTCCACAAATTCTTATTATCTTCTAATGGCACTCTTGAAAGCATGTTAATTTTAGGAGAGAAAAATATCTTTCATAATGTAAAATGTGTGAGAACTGAAGCTGTAACTCAAAATATTTTAGTTTTATACTAATTATTTCATTAAGCAACAATATGACTAGCAATAAATGAGCATTAAAGAAAACTTATAACATACAAAGGTAAAGAAAACAATTTTAAAACAAATGTGGTTAGACCTACCCTTACATGCTGCTTAAAGACAATATGAGAAATTTCATTAAAATGTGGCATAAAATAGGAATGTAAATAAAAATTAAAAAATAAATTTGTTCTTTTTCTACAACTGCTGAGATGGTACAGAGCAAATACTTATCCTTAAAATCTGTCAATTTCAAGCTGAGTTCAGGTTTAAAAATTCATAGAAATAAAAACAATGTGCTGAAATCTGCTAAACTACTTACAGAACTGGATATAAAAATAAATAAAATAAATACCCCCTCAAGCAGCTGCTTGCCACAGAGGTCTGACAGGAGCCTGTCAGTTTATATGCCATAGTAGGTCTGAGAGGATGGCAGGCCCTCAGTAGAAAAATGACACAAACAGCCATGCCTTACCCTGGGCTCGAACCCAGGTCCCTTAGATCAGTAGCCAAGCGCACTAACCACTTGGCCATGGGACGGCTGAACTGGATATATACATAGAAAACGAAAATTAAATGAAAAATTATTTACATGTTTCTTCTTGTAGCTTTAAACATACTTTTCACTTCTAAGTTTTTTGATTGCATGCCTATATTATATTTATGACTTTATTGCATTTATATATTCTTATTATTTCCAAATGGTTTTAACGATGTTTATTAATTTGATTCCCTAAAAACTTCTAAGTTTTCTATATATTAATACAGTGGTTCTCAATCTTCATTTAGTCACAGAACCATTTATCAATTATTTTTAATAACAAGGAACCTCTTTGCATTTTTTTAACATCACAGAGTTCTCAAAATAAATCCCAACAGTTCAATTTTGCAAATATCTATCATAATTTTGGCACGTGCACTGATTACAAAAATGCACAGTCATGTATTTCCTCATCTAAGAGAAAAAAAGTCTTGTAGGTCCAGTCCTTCTTCTCCATCCAAAACTCATTGGGACTACTGCAAACTTACATGGATTATATGAATTTATTACTCAAGTGATTCTCACCTGTTGGTTATTAACAAGCCTGCATTGCTATACAATATAGGGATGTGAGTGGTCCAGAGGTTGACCTCTGACCCCACATCCAGCAAAGAGTGAGATGTTCCCCCACCATTGCACAGCTCTGATTAGATATGCCTTGCACTTTGCAAGAAGTAATGGAGATTGTAGTTGGAGAATAAAGCCAGGAAAAAAAAGTAAGTTGTTGTCTGAAATACAGAGTATTTAATCAGTATTAAGCTGTTTTAAGTAACAGTATGAAGTAGGTGTAGAGGAAAAATGGTCTTGAGCTGGGTGGGATCTGAATTCACAACCTCCTAATGTTATGATAGATAGTGTTAGAGCAGCAGACTCATCAGTAGGTTGTGGGTTCAGATCCCCCCCAGCTCTAGACAATTTTTCCTCTACACCCATCTTCATACTGTTACTTAAAACAGCTTAATAGCGGTTAAATACCCTGTAAATCAATGATGAGCTGTGAATTCATTTGTCTAAATTGTTGTCTGAAGGTCTGATTATGTGGAAAGTTTGTCAACGTTATTTTATAGTGTTAGGATAAGATTCCTGTGTCAAACTATAGTCCAGAAGGGGCAAGAGAACAAGTGAAGTTAGTTCACAAGGAGTTTAAAATATCACCTGATTAAATTTCTCAACAGTTGAAGAGTAACAAGTGTGCTGCTCACTGATAGTCCTAATACTGTTGCACCAAATACAAATTACAAGCTGCATTATCTCTTTATAAATAGGCGATTTAATACGGTAATGCATTGCTGAAGTAGATGCTAACTTACCATAATGACCAGTGGCCGATTTATATATATATACTGTAGAACTCGTTTATAACATCACTAAAGAGACCAATGATTACCAATATTAAAACCACATTTTGTTACAAAAAAAACATTTAATGCAGTGAAAAAACTTTTATATTTGAAAAATTTAAGCTTTTTATTCTTTAAATAGATCATATATAAGTAAATTCTAATTATAATTTGCCATGTAGATTAGCCACAGAAATAGCCATAGAAAAATTCACAGATAATAGAAAATAGACAGATAGCCATAGAAAAATTCAAAATATGGACTATTAATCTGTTTTCTGGCTTTACCTGAATTATTTTCTATCTATATGTACTGTACCATTAACTTTATTGAAGTAAAACGACTGATCAATCCACTAAAAACCAACAGGTGCATAAAATATGTACAGTACTAAAGGAACATATACAGTGCAACACTATTAGATATGTAAACAGTAAAGATGCTTATTTAGATCTTTCATCTTTTTATTCATAGATCAACAGGAATAAATTTTTCCACTATGTTTTCCATGTCTGTAATTTTGTTCAGAATATCCATACGAGTCTCGTGTGCTTCAAAAAACTGAGAAACTATCCTGATTGCTGAGTCTTTTTTGCTCTGAGAATGAGCTTTATCTCTTTAGAGTTATTGTCATCTTCATCACTGCTGAAAGGTTTTTTTTTTGTTGACTCCATGACTTCACTACCTATCTCTGAATTAGTTAAAACATCAGAAGTAAGCAAGCCATCACTAAAGGCATAAATGAATTACATTGTTTAAACCACTCTGACAATGGAAGTTCACATCGACATCGCTATTTTAAATTTCTTTATTCATGTCATGGTAAATGGGTATAAAATCTACATGGCAAAAACAGTTGACAATTGATGCTTGATAAAACATGCTCCATGCTCTTTGTATTCTATAAGCATCAAAAATTATCACTTGGGTTCTTGTTATTTTGTTTTTAATCACATACTCACAAATGATACTTCTGGAAGTGAAACTTCCATCTTCTGATGATTCTCTGATCTTTTGGCTGTTGAAAGTAAATTATATTTGCTGGAAGTAAAACAAGTTTTATGTTTTTTAGGTTCTGAACATAAGGATGAATGGGATGTGTTATCTCCTTGAGCAGGATTGTCTACAAGCAAGATAAGAAACGGAAAAAGATATATTATCTCTTTTTCTGCAATTTTATATCTCTGCAATTCATTATTCCAGTTTCCCACTCAAAGATTTCTTACATTTTCTTTAAATGTAACTGTTTTTACTAACAATTTTAAAACATCTGGATTTACTTTCCAATGAATATTATTTTCCCTCATATTTTAAGGTTCTGTCTGGAGTCAGCATATAAAACAGTCCAGCTTCATCAGCATTAAATATTCTTCATTACTTATTTAACTTCTAGGGATAGATCTTTGCCTTTAAGTTTAATTATTTACCTTTTACTTTAGAAGTTATCTAGGGGTTCACTTTGAACAAAACCCTCAGGCAGGAACGAGGTTTTGTTATATTGCCTATAACAGGCTTGGGCAAACTATGGCCCACATGTGGCATACCACCTTCTTATGAGCAGCCAATGAGCTACTGATGACAATTAAATTTGCAAGAGAAAATGAACGTATAGAGGACAGAAAAATCCAACTTCAGTGAGGCAAATTCTCATTAAAATAATTAATTTTAATAGAATTATACTGTTTACTCTTTTCACTTTACACTTTTTTTTTCCATTGGTTATACATACGTTTTTGAACTTTTTTTTTTGGTAGCCTGCTCTTCAATTTTCAGCTTCCTATGCAGATCACCCTTCCATTTCAGTTTCCTATTCAGCCTTTCAGCCAGAAAGTTTGCCCAGGTCAAGCATAATAAAAAGAAAACCAAAAACCAGTTAAGTATTTTAAGTGCCCACCAATATTTTAAATCCCAAAGTTCTGCACAACACAAATTGAAAACCACTGTACTAATGTATAGTACTACAGTACATTATAATGTTATGCATATTACATAGTAAAGATGAAAATTTTCAACAGCTAAGACAAAATTGCTCAAATCAAAACAAGATGATAAAAGCAGATTTCAAAAATAATCTAACACACACAAGTGAATAAACTTGAAGTTTGTTCTTGATTATGAATTCAAACCATGAATTGATAAAGATGGTAGTGACTAGTACCACTGTTATTGATTTATGGTTCAAATTTCATATATTTACAACCCACATGACTGAAGTTACATTCATTTCCAACCATATGATTGGCTTACATATTATAAACATGGACTTTCCATAATGATATTTGAAGAAATATTCTAGTCTCAAATAGACCTCAGTTCTAAAAATATACTATAGAACTACAGTAGTCATCTGGCTTTTTTTACTAGCTAGATAGAATCATTTCAGAAACATGAAACAAAGATGAAATGCAGATTTTACAATCAACTTAAATATCAAGTTGGCAAAAACTCAGAGTAATTGATGATTTAACCACTCTGCAAAGGGATATACATGCGGTACCTTTCACCTTGGTATTATTATTGATGAGAGATACAAATTAAAAGTCAATAGACTTTAATAGTTTGTTTAATATATCAGCTACTCCACCAGTTAAGCTTGTTTACTCCTTTATTAGCTCCAAGGTAAACATTTTTTTCCTGAGAACAAGCCATTTAAATCATGCAGATGCACTCAGTTGAAAACAAGAATTCAACCATAAATTCATTACTAAAAAAGTGCAGCATAATACTTAAGCTGATGGAGCAGCTGAGATATTATATAATCTGATTTTTGTATCAGGTTACAAGAAACACTAAAAGCATGTTTGCAAATGGGTACTTTATTTTGCTGACTAGCTAACATTCTTCTGTGAGCCAGAGTTTGTGCACTCCTGATTTGTTTTCAGCAGTGATAGTTGCAATAAAAAAATACATCTCTCACTAGAATTCACAAAATCTTACACTCTTCGTTACCTATTAAAAAAATTAGGTTTGATATTCAAACAATGAGTATGAAAGGATTTATGCAGATGGCAATAATCTGTTTTGAGATATTTTCTTAATGTTCATAAAAATAATAATGATTTGTTTCTCAAAAGTAAGTGACCATTTCTGGATGCCTTAGAAAATTAAATTGTATAAGTTTAAGAATGAAATAGCAGATTAACAAAAACTGATGTGAATAATGATCCCTACTGGTTGCAAAACTTTCAGAAACCACATAATTATATATAGAGCATAACTAAGATGGCTACATCTACATGCAATAATAAGGCTGATTAGAGATTAATATACACCTATCCCTCGATTTACACTGAAGATAGGTTCCGCACAAAATCAATATCTTCAGTGTAAATCAATATCTTCAATAATCAATAAATATAATAATTCAATAAATCAATATCTTCAATAATTTACACAATAATCAGTGTAAATCAATATCTTCAATCAATATCTTCAGTGTAAATCGAGGGATAGGTGTATTATATATATTGATGTTATAATTTATATTAATATATTTCAAAATGCAATATTCTCAATTAAAATTTTTAAATTATTATCAACCATTATTAATAAAAGAGTTCACTATTTTTTTGTACCAATTATACTACCAAATTATTATCTTAATCCATACCTAATAAGACAGTAAAATTTGTATAGTGTTAAAATCAAAATTTTTTTATCTATCTTAATATTAGATTGCTGTTTTCCAATAATTCTAATTAAATCTTATATAATGAAATAAAAATTTCTTCGTATTGTTGAAAAGATTCTCAACCAAAGCAACATTTCTTCACAATAATATATTTCCATTTTACCAACTTTCACACTAAAAGTTCCTTTTGCTTGTATCTTTCATATAATCCCTGAGTTTCCTCTTAAAGGTTAAGCATCACCAACTATCAGCAGCATTAGTGATTATGAAAATATCACAGGTCAAGCAGCTACAGCAAGCCAAAGAAAATCAAGCATAATATTAATCGTCTCTCCATAGACTTTGATAATAAAGAGTTCTCTATGTGTCATCTATTCTATGAACATTGTACATTTGTTCATGAGTTCGTATTCTTTGGTGCATATTACTTATCCTTGTCATCCAAGCTTTGTGATCAGCTTTTATATCTTCCTCTGTAACTATTTCATGCCTAGAAAAGAAAATGAAATGCTTAAAATGTTCCTTTAAATTTAGTCATTTAGAATAATTCTTTTTTTTACATAATTTCAGCACTAATTTTAATAATTTAAAAATGTCAATTACAGATGTTAAAAATATTTTTAAAAAATTGACAAGAATTAATGTTAGCTAAAATGCAGTTCAACTTCTACATACACAAAACAATAAAGACTTCTTTGGAAAACTATAATGGAAAGTTTTTCATGCAACATGGTTCGATTCTTTTATCCTTAAGAGAAATAGTTTTTCTGCACAGTGATTAAATGGCCATTCAAAATCACTGATGTTATGCTCACCCAACTGATCCGATTCTATGTTTTTTTACAATACCTCTAGAATGGCTTTTATGGTTACTTAAATATACATTGCAATTAAAAGGAATCTTTTAAAACTTTCCCTTTATAATAAATGAAATGAACCAAACTTTATTTAAAACATGGCATTAATGTGGTGGGGTTTGATAAATCACATCTTATATAATTGAACAATCACAAATAAATATCTAGACAGTAGAATTCAGCCTTAAATAAGCAAAATCTTTTAATTTACTTTTTGAATACATTCAGAATGCTCCTCCATACTTCAAAATAAACTTTATTCACTAAATATGTATTGCCTTGCAAATAGTTAATGTTGAATGGGGTTTCCAACACTCCAAAAGGTAAGACTTATTTTACCTTTTAATCAACAGAATTAAAATCCTAATAATAATAAAATTCCTTGCAGATTAAAAAAAAATTATTTTCAACTATATTTCTATTAATTGTACTTTTATGAAATGAAATTTTTGTCATTACTATGAAATTAAACTTTTTTGTGCCAGTAATACAACTTGATCTAGAAATGGTTCAATCTCAATGCTTCAGTTTAATTTTATATGCTTTGAAATATTTTAACTTCCTTACAGTTCTTAGCTCTCTTTAGATGTATTTTTCATTTTTTTTTATCTTGTTTATACAGCAAAAGAAATTTTTAATACTAATACTTTGTTAGTCTTACAAATTGCCAATCATCAAAAAATCTAAAGCATTACGTTTTATTTTTATATATGACTAAATAATTTAAGAAAAACTAAATAAATTAGTTAAGCAACAAAAATATTATAAAGTTCAGGGTGTTAAAAAATGCAGACCCTAGAGAATACATATTGTAGTCCACTGCTTTTCTTTCTGTTTCAATGATCCTTAAGTACAAAAATGCTGTTCATATTTCAAGAAATAATTTTCAATGTTGAAAACTACATCAGGAATTGAAGTTATGAAACCACCAGTGATGAATCTGAACACAAATAAGGTGCAGAAACTACTGTCTCTAACAATCATCAAATGCCTCTACGATAAATAAATAAAAAAACACTGGGAGTGTTGAGGATGCATCAAAAAGCAAAAGATCAAAAAGTGCTCACTGAAGCTTGTGGACATTCATGCTTCAATAATTAATAGTGCAAAGAAGTTTGTAAGGAGGCTTCCTTTGCATAGTAGCATGTCCATGGGTTCTGCTCATAAGGCAAGAGGAAATCATTGAAATTGTTTCCCTATAAAATACAGGAAGAGTTTTAACTCTGAAGTACTAACATATCACTTTTGTTGACCATTCTAAAGCTTGATGCTTCATCTTTCAGTTTACAACTTTCATGTGAGTTATTGTGTTTAAATATAATGCTTTAAGCTTTCTGGGTCAGAAGGTGCATGTCCCAGCCACATACTGCAAACTTTGCTGAGACACTCTATTTTGTGCTACTCCTCCCAAAATAGCTTTTGACAAGCTATTTAGTCCTTCTCTCACTTAGAGAATTGTTATTTCCTTTATATAGTAAATTACACTGAAATATAACTCATAGCTATTCTTACCTATAAATTTCATTAACAGGGACTCCAAAGCCAGCAGAAATTGATGTTCCTGGCGGAAAGAAAATATCTATATATATATATTAATATATTAGTAAAGTTATTTAGCATCATTTAACTATTATATCCCAATTTTATAATTCAAAGACACAAACTAACAGCCTAATTATTATTTAGTGGGAGCACAGGCTACATCTTTTGTGGTACCTGGCTATGGCCCTTTATGCCCACTCTCCCCCTTCCAGCAAATGACTAAGGATAGTAATGAAAATACAGTGATTATACAAAACTACAG
The DNA here is from genome assembly GCA_038380435.1 of Ryuthela nishihirai. NCBI lineage: Eukaryota > Metazoa > Arthropoda > Arachnida > Araneae > Heptathelidae > Ryuthela > Ryuthela nishihirai. The sequence continues at coordinate 49,196,237 of JAWZYU010000030.1, read as the reverse complement.
TATAAAATCAGTAGTTAAATGGTATCAGAAAATTATATGACTCAGCCTAAACTTGCCAGTTTATATTTTTGGCTCTGTCAATTTAACTAAACAACTTTGATCAACATGAGTAAACATTCATGTTTCAGGGAAAAATCAATGTTTTAAACATAATTATCTCAGTAATAATTGCATTCATGGCTATCTTAAAATAGGTAGATTATAATACTTCACTACTTGTGAAAATTCACCTACTTGTGAATATATATCCTAAATTTTTCACCCCTGACTGGGGTCATCATCCAAGGACTTTAATATAATAACATGCTCAATATATAGCCTACTCATTGCTATAAAGAGTCAATACTAGTATGAATGGATATAGATACTGGCAATTATATGTAAATGAGGTATAGACTGTTCTGTTATAGTCCAGTGATATGAAAGCCATCAGGAACTGATAAATAGTGATCGTGTTTCTTCTACATTGCAATTCAAACTAGAATGCATAATAAAAATCTGACATAGGATTAACAAAATTAATGACATAATATATCAGATTTAATACATTAATTATTTATGCAACACTCGAGTTGCATCTCATGGTTTGGAACTAACCTGCCCATGTCTTACAAATGTGTGACTTTCAAAAAGCATGTTATAGTATTTGTGCCACACTGTCTATGCATGTACATTGATAATTGAAAAATAAGGCCCGAATAGTCTGTATGGCATGACTCTGACAGCAAAATTTGAAAACATTGAATGATTTATCATTTAAAATTAAAAATTTTGATAAAAAAAAATTCAATGCTTTTTATATTTTTGGTAAAAAAAAAGGCATTTTACTGAGAACTACAAGAGTAAATGTCATTTATAAAATCTCTCTAGATTGCTAACACATATGTAATTTGGTATAATTGAAGTTTGGTTAACTCCTGTGTTAAACAGCATTTTGAAAGCAATGTATTTTATCAGCTACATGACTTTCCAGCAAAGCATCAATGCAATGCAGCCACCCACCAGGAGTGCCAGGTCGATTGTACTTAGGGTGACCAAATTTCAACTTACTGAAATTGAGTCTTAGTAAATGTTAAGATTTCAGTCATTCAATACACCTTAACTTTAAAAATAAACTTTGATAGAAAGTTCAATTGATTTATTCCTCATTTATGAGTGAAAATAAAAGGAATATTTTACCAGTATGAATACTAAACTGGATGCTGGGACAGCATCTAAAATTCTGGATATAAGGTTACCCTAATTATACTGCAATTATGTAGGGACATATACTTCTGATGGTTCCCTCTGTATTTCAATATAATTTATGCAAAACATCAATTTTAGAATTAAAATTTATCACATATTTTCATGTAGAGGCTTTTACAAACCAATTTTCAATGCAAAATGCAAAAAATAAAATGCCCTAGAAGTAAATTTTTTATTGCATTAATGAAAAAAAGTTATAGAATATCATTTTTCAACTTGCTTTTTGCATTCAAAAAGAGAACACAAACAAAATGCTCTCATTGAAAAGTGAAATTAAAAAAAATATCAGTAATATGAATAAAAGAGGTGTTTTCATGTGAATAGTACTTTGCTTGAAAGCTATGAGAAATAAGCTGGAATAAAAATTATGTACCAAATGAAAAAATATTTCAATTTTGTATTTTTGAAAAATTTTACTATGGGAGTTATTTGTTCAATATGTCTACTACGGAAACAATTTGTTCAGTTAACTAATAATAACTATTTGGTTAATGTGTAACAACAGGAAGTGAATGGTTAAACAAATGGGAACTTCTATGACTTTGGAAAAACATATTAAACTGGACAAAATAAGACAAAGAAGAAGAGAAGATGTACTTACTCAAGGATGAAATGTTTGTGGAAATTGGCAGTGGCTGAACAGTTGGAGCAGGGGACAGCATTAGATTTGCTTTGGCTCTAGGTATATAGGGACCACTGCCAAAATTCTCTGGATGAGTCCATTTTATTTCCTGAACAATTAAAAAAAATATTTTACACTCAAAAATTTGAAATGACTAAATGCATGAAGTTTTCTTTAGCTACCAAAATCCCCCACCCAAACACAAAAAAGTTATTATTTATTAACAGTTTTAATTTAAATGTCAAATTCAAATGCTCTATGCTTTATAGTTTAACAATCTTTAGACATATTTGCAATTAATTGAACTATCTTCCATTTCATCATGGTCCATCCTAGTATATTATTGGTTTTTATGAAATTTGTAATCAGCACTTTCTTGCAAAGGCCCATTTCTCCACATTAATTAAATACAGTCTTTCCCTTTATACACATTGACAAAAGGTATAAATGACTAATGTAATAGTATGCAAATGAAGTTCAAAAAGCAATGAAATCTGGTATGCAAGTACATTAAAATAAGAAAAATGGTATCATGTGTGAAATTATCAGAACACATTTGTCTTGAAATATAGAAATTAACACATACTTATCTAAATATGTTTATGCAGAGGAGGGTGGGTTGTTTTACCTCTGAACAACACTTTTTTGCACACAATGGGTTAAATGGCCAGGTCACAAGAACCCTGAGGGCTCAGAGAAGGTTGGGGGGAGGAGACCCACTGGACAGCTGTTAGGAGACAAACAGTAGTCTCCCATCAAGCATGTTCTTTTAACATTCACATGGAGGGTATGGCTCTTCTGCACACAGGACCATGGCTTAACATCTCATCCAACAGATAACAGCCTTTTCAAGCCAATCAGTGTCCCCTACTGACCTTTGGCAGGGTGAGAGGTTTGCAGAGCTAAACCTGATGGCTCAACTGGGACTGAACCTGGGAACTGTAGATTACTAACCTGGTAAGCTACCAACTGAGCCACTCCCCACCCCATATGCAGATGAGGATGTATACCTTAACTGGGAGTATTATGCCACTGGCAGATATTCAAACCTCATAATACCTCATACTGTTAATAAGGGTTAAGAATTATGTGGGCACTCTGTAGTCTACTATTCCTGAAGAGTAGGTTATAACTTATGCAAAGTTCAAGAAGGGAGTTGATAAACAAGTTTTTTGTTCTGCCTAGAGGGTCCCTTACATGCTCAATGAGATTCAGGTCTAGAGATTTCAGTGGCCACTTTTAGGTAATCCTCATTCTGAAGAAATTTATCACCAAATGAGCTTTACAGAACTAAGAATTTATCATTCATTACAAGAATTGGGGGCCTAATGCACCCTTACAAAGTCTGAATGGAGCAAGGTATATGCAAATATACCTCAAAAAAGTTAAAATTTATCTCCAAAGATGCAGTGCTCTGCAAACTGTTGGACATTTGTCTGCCTAGATTATCAATCCACCACACTGATAATTTGCCAACAATGTAAACAGGATACTGGGTTTCTCTCTCTCCCCAGATAAGAATAAATCAAATCAGACTGCAGACTGAAATTAGTGAAAAGTTAAAGACAAAGTGAAGAATTTCATAAGTTTCACTTACACATAATCATTGAAATTCAGTAGGCCATTTGAACCCCAAAATCCAATCAAGTGAAAAATAAATGGTTTTTTGAAAAAGCTGAAAATGAAAAACTATAAAAAGAAATTGTGAGAATAATGGTCTGTGGTTTGAAATTCAGTTCTACTAGAGATGGGAAGTAGAATTTTAAATGCCACATGTAGTGGAATGGGGAAAACTTATATGCAAAATTTGGGATCAGGTGGACAAATAGTTTGGAAATTAAAGGGAGTCAAATCTGTTGGAGCATATAGAGAAAACACAAAAAAAAATCCTTTTTGGCTATAAATCAATCTTTACCCGACTCTGCTGGGTATGTCACATGTGAAAACTGCAAAGCATTACAGTGCCCTAAGGGGAGGAATGAATCCATATTATATCAGATTCAGTGCAAACGTGAAATTAATTAAGATTATAAAAATATCATACTGATATAATGATATATACAAGAATAACAATGTACAGTAATAAGTACATTATTATATCTCATAATAAAAAGTGTCCTGCTAAAATAAACTATATATACAAAATACCTGGGAAGCATAATTTAATTTACTGTTATCATAGTATCCATTCAAATACTGCTGTTGCTGGACCCATGTTCTTGCTTGTTCTCTTTGAACTATATCCCGTGCTCTAGCAACTGGATCTTCATTCAATTCACAGCTGAAATCAAAATATGCATACCAAATTATCTATCATTTGAAACACTGTATTTACACAAATGGAAATCAAACATTAATAACTAATAAGGTCATAAAGTACAGTTCCTATTGTTATCAGTTCAATATAAGAGAAAGTTTAAATAAAATTAGTAAATTCATTTAACACAGATCTAAAAAGTTTTGCAATGAATTATTAAAAGCCTAATTAATGCACTACAATGAATTAAGTATAAACATATATGTTTCTTTTTTTTTCTTTATAAAAAGCTAGGGCTCCTCTATCTTATGCTTCTCCAACTGTTTGATCCTGCCACCAGATGGGAGAAATTGTCCTTCAAATTATCTGTGTGACTGAAAGAACACAATTACCGTAAATGTTGTTTTAATATTACAATGAAGTTTGACACCAATCTTTCTCTTATAAAAGCATCAAATTCAAATATTTTCAGCTTTTGCTACGATGATCAGTAATTTAGACCGAGTGGTGTTTGTTATACAAGCATTTATAAATGATTAATTGTATGCCACATTGCATAGAACCCTAACCTTTGCCAACATTAAAAGTCACACAAAGAATATAACAAAGATTATTTACAATGAAATTCAGAAGAAAAAAAAAACATCAATCATGAGTATGTATTTATTTAAATAATTTTTTTTCATTATTAGTGTTTTTATATATTTGAAATGTTCTGCATTTAACATATTAAATTATGGAGCAGTGTATCACTGGTATTAAATACAAAGTCATTGTATACATTTTAAAGTATATTTTTTATTAAATAACTAAATAACAAAAGTAACTGTGTACAAAATCTCAAGAAACTCTCAAAGTATTGTTTTCAACAGACTCAATGTGGGTGCCATTGGTGATGTGATTTTCAACTTCTGCCCATACTTACCTTGATGTGCCTGATATAGCACTTGCAGCAGCTGAAATGATTCTTTTCAATGGCATAAATTACAAATTTTTCTGGAATAGTTTTAATGTATTCCCAAAAATACAAATTCAATGATGTTATATCAGGACTTCTCAAGGACTACTTCCCCTCTACCAATCCAATGATTTGGAAATTTGGCATTTAAGACATTACATTCTTAAATATAAGTTGTGATGACGTGAAGTTGTGATACTAACTTCACACCATCACAAGAAAATTTTGAGTTTCTTGACATTACTGCCTTCTTGACACCAGTTACTTTTGTTACTTAATATTTTAATAACCAGTTACTTTTGTTACTTAATATTTTAATAAAACTTTAAACCTGTATAATCACTCAATAATAAAGCTTAAATTATGAAGAATAAATTATTGTAAAATGAGCAAATATAAATTACATTGCTGAAGTGTGAGGTAACCAGTTAGCAAAATTAGAAGTATTGCCAGTAGTATCTACTCTTCTGGCATCTAAATATCTTTGTCCCGTTTCACTCTGACCTGAAAAAAGTATAATAGATTACACTTCTAAATAATCATTTCCTATCTTTTCTCAATATACATAAAAACAGATCAAAAATTATTATACACTAAGCCAAGTATTTATTTAAAATTATTAATGATTATAAAAGTTAAATAAAATAAGTAGAAAATAAAGAGTAAAAAAATGATAACATCAAACAGCAAAGTAAACAATAGAGCATTATTTATCACTATGAATAATTGAAGGATTAATAGTTGAAAATATCAGCTGCTCAACCTTTAAGCTGTAAGACTATATAATTTCCAAGTTTTAATATAGCAAGTTTTCAAATTATGCCACTCATTTGCTCATTACCTAGATAAATCTGAATTATACTTTTGAATTAAACAGCAGAAATGTAATATTCAATAATTCTTATCAAATAAATGAAGCAAAAATAACCCAGTAATCCATTTAATGTTTTAGTTTTATATTACTTGGTAACATAAAATATAAATAACGTATTCTTCCACAAATTAGCAATTTTACCAAAAAAAAAAAATATAAAGAAACATTAACATAAAATTTACTTCCATTGAGTTTTTTTTTTTAATGAGAAAAATTTGCTTTGGAAATTATTCTTTAAGAATTTTTACTATTTCAAATTTCATTATTAACACTCAATTATTACTCATAATGAAATTTTTGCAACTGAAAATTTAATATTGAGGGGGTACCTAGTGACCTCATGACACCAGTGAATGTTAAGCAATATTTTAAACAAGAAACACTTTTTTTATAAGGAGTTATCATTCACAGACAGTAAGCTTATGGTTATTTTTAAAAGCATTATTTGCATCAACACTGCTAGAACTGTATTCACTTGCAATTTGAAACTAATCTATATTATTCATACCTGATGTGTAGAAATGCAAAAAATAAGAGCTAGCTAATGAAATTTAAATATTTGAATTAAATGGTAGATGAGGTTTAATTATTTTTATACAAAATTTAGACAATAGAGAAATCTTTTTTTATAAAAATACTATTAATAATAATAAAGCATTAATGCCTAATCTTAAAGTTAGAGCAAAAACCCAATATACAATTGTAAAAACTAACCTAAATCTTTGATGTTTGAATTATTGGAAAATTCTTCCCTCGATAATCTAAATTTTAACTGGTTATTGTGATGTTTGTTCCTAATGTCTTTAAATTGGACCCGGAAACTTTGCAACTGATCATTGTTTCCTGATAAGGGTGATACTCCGTGTGTTTGTTTTGTCCACAATGGTAAAAATGGTTGATGTAACTGTTGATGCAAAGTGTATAGTGACTGTTCCAAACTCTTCAAAATCTCACAAGAATCCCCAGATTCACAGAGACATGTTCTGTTACTGCCTGCTGTTATATAAAGTGGCAACACATTATCACCAGCTGCAGAAAATGAAGGAAAAACAGTGTGTGGAGTGCTAGTTAATAATGGTTTTTCTGGAACATCTAAATTAAATTTATTTTTTGCTACTGGCTGTTCAAGGTCCATTTCAGAATTTTCCAAATTCAATTCTTTACTCTCAGAATCCAGAAATGTGTGGGAAGATTGAAATTTCTTATCCAACTTTCCTTCCAGTGACCTAGGAGCAAAAAAAAAAACAATTAATTAAATTAGCTACAATATATCTGTAATATATATATAATAAGTTAATCCAAACATTATCGCATGAAATAAATTGTTAATATTTTGATGTGTTAGCTTTGATGACACAAGGTATTCAAATTTTTAAATTTTGTCAGCTCACAGCAAAGTCTCATTGCTTCCTTTCTTTTTCTCGAATGAAATTATCATTTCTGATATTTTTCAAATTGAACCTGAAAGTTAGCACATTGAATTTCGAAACAAAAAATTACCTGCTGATTTAAACATGCAATTAGTTAATGAAATATAGTATAAATCTGACAAAGTTCATGTGTCATTTTGATAAGTACATTGAATTGCACATTTTCTATAAAGAAAAGGTTTTGTAGTAATTTATCACTTAGAAATGCATTCTGAATTGTTGCCATTTTTTTAACACATGACAATTCCATTCATTAGCTGATCAGAGAAAAAAGCTTTTATTGTGATTTGAGAAAAATTATTCATAATTAATTCAAAAATTAAAAATACAAAAGTCTTGAAGGGTAGATGATTTACCAATTAAATACTAAGAGCTAGGAATGTTATCACATGGCTGATTGAAGGCTACTTTATAGGTAAACTACATGTAAGAGCACAAACTCTAGAGCTCATCTCTGTAAGCTGCTGATAACTTAAAGGATAAAATTTTAATTCCTAAATGCTGAATGCATGCAGTTAAACACTGCAAAATATCTTATGATAAAGAAATTTAAGATTTCAGCCTGCATACATACATAATCCTCCAGAAGCCATGAGCTATGAAGTATAACCAGTCTATACAATTTAGTTCTCCAAAAACATCTATTATGGGCTGTTGCATTTGGCTACCACAATTCATTCCTAATAAAATTCTGTTTGGCATTGTTCACATATCTCATTCTAAATTCCATTTTCTTAAAAAAAAAAGTTTTAATTATTTGATAATGCTTTTCTGGGGTCTTTAGAAACATTTATAACTTTATTTACCAACTTGTAGTTCTTCATATGGCAACATAGACCAAAAAAAAAACACAATAAAACACACTTGTGCTGAAAATTTGCATTTAGACAAAATTTTTAGTTTTTAACATAATTTTTTAATAATTTTTTTTTCTCCACTCCCAAAAAATAAACAATTTACACCATTGTAACTGAGTTTTGGCTTAATTTACATGTACTAACAAACTATTAATCAATATTATCAGCAAACATAAAAAATGTCAAAGGTAACAATTAAAAAACACTTACTTGATGTGTTGCTCCATGAAATTCATTCTTTTGTTTATTTGGCTCATGTAATTTTCCACAGTATCCTCTATTCTTTGGCCCAGTTTAACTTCCATATTTTCAATACCTTGCACAGCAGACTGTGGCTGCTGATTTACACTTTCACTAGTTTTGCTAGTATCTAAAACTATTTTCACTTGGCAAGCAGCATCTTTGCAAGTTACTTGATGCTTTGTCACAATCTGATTGTCTTGTGATAATTTAAGTATCTCAGCTTTTCTTTCATTGCATTCTTTTTCTAAGATCTCTTTTTTATCCTGAAGTTCTTTAATATAGTCTTCCTCTTTACTTACCTTTTCTTTTAAGCTATTTACTTCTGAAAACAAAGAAGTCTTTTCCCTCCTCAATATATCAAGATCATTCTCTAGCTTTTCTGCTTCTTCCTGAAGTTCTTCAATATCTTTTTGAACAACAGATTTTTCTTCTTGAAGTTCTTTCAGCATCTCTCCTTCTTCTTCTAAGCTACTTTTAAGTTCCTTCTTACTTTCTAATATATCAAGTCTTTCTTGCTGTAGGATAGAAACTTTATTGTGGAGATCTTTAAGAGTATCTTCTTCTTTTTTGATCAGATTCCTCAGATGATCTAATTCTGCTTTTAAAGCCTTTGATACTTCAGATTCTTTTAACAACTTCTCCTGTATGAATAAAAACATAAGAGTAAACTTTGATTTAAAAAAAAATCCATTTAGCAATAAGAAATATGAAAAAAGAGGCCTACAGAATGCTGAATAAATTTTATATAATCATTATTTGAAAACATAGCATAAGGATGTGTTGTTTTAAACCTTTTAGGTTGTTTTACCTCTGACTGTCACTTTTTTTGCACATAATGGGCTAAAAGGTTAGGTCACATGGGCTCGAGAAATTTGGGGAAGGGGACCCACTGAATAGCTGTTGTATGATGATTCATCTTCAGGATTTCCTGGATTACTTAAATAAACAATAAATACCTCCCCCCCTAAAAGCAGCTGCTTGCCACAGAGGTCTGGCAGGAGCCTGTCAGTTTAATACACCATAGTAGGTCTGTGAGGATGGCAGGACCTCAGCAGAAAAACAATACACACTTCCATGTCTTACCCGAGGCTCGAACCAGGCCCTGATCAGTAGTCAAGCGTGCTAACCACTTGGCTATGGGCCAATAATAAATGCTGTATCTTGACAGCAGTGAAAGAATTAAGTGACATTGACACGTCTTTATTTATGTTTCACTTTATCAGTCCTTCTTCATCACACTTCCTCAGCCCTTTTTCATCATTTGAAATAATTGTCTTTTAACCTAGAGTTTCTATCAGTGATTTAGTTTTCAAGCTATGACCCAGGAATTGCAGAAGCTCACATAGCCTAACTACAACTTGCATGTTCTCAAAGTACATTGAACAAGAACATCCTATGGTGAGTTTCATTCCAGCATTCAAGCTGAAGATTCAAATTCTCTGTGTGTCATGCACCAAAGGCTTTTTCTACCACAACATGCTATATTTTACATACTTCCAGCTATGATATTTTTATTTTAATCTCTTTATACCTTGAAAACTATTAACAAACTAATCAAAAGTGTTTATATTGTTATAAAGCAAATAACATTAAAATATCTATTTGCTTTTAAAAAAAATTCCCCTTTAGTGACAAAATAGATATTTATTGGCACTAAAAGATAACTTTTTTTTGTAAAATGCACATGATTTAATCCCACACCACTCAAAAACATGTTTTATGGAAATATAACACTGTTGTTCAAGACATAAATATTTAGGGAACTTGTGTTGTCTCTGTTGAGATCTAACCTTCCTCACAGATCTTTTCTATGGTGCATTAAAATGATAGGATCTGTCATACCTCTGTAGCAAGCAGCTGCTTAAGGGGATAATTTTTTTAAATTTTAAACTACATAATCTGGTTGGATCTCCATAGCCCATGATTGCTTGGGTTTATTTACACAACAGTGGTGAAACTAATTTCCTATTTCCAATAAAAAACATTAATAAAATTTTGTACACAAAGAATTTTATTATCACCTTTTAAAGAACAGTTGGATGAAATGATTAATATACAATGATTCTTAAACTAAGTGAGCTATAGACCCCAATCTTTGGTCAGTACAACATGACCAGAATCTCACTTTGCTTCCCTTTTCAGTTGATAAACAAGGAATCCCAACATATAGATATTGTTTGCTGTGCACCTAAGCATTTTAATGAGAAAAAACATACCAAAGTAGAGATACTGTTGAAATTCACCAATGGGTGACAATTTAAGAACCTAGAAATGAGAGTAAAAAATAATCAACATATAGTATTTAAAATATGCGATTCTCTTTATGTATATAGTAAAAAGATTTTTTCTTACTTTATTCTGAAGCTCATCTTTTAACTTCTCAACTGCTACTTTATGAGCCTGCTGAAGTTGTCTGATTGTCTGCTGCTGTTCTTGATCTAGAATGCTTTTCTTTTTTTCCAATTCCTGAGCCATCTGAAACACAACACAAAAATGATTGAAAAAAAATATAGTTTAATATGTTGGGTTGTTTTTTACCTCTGAGCAGTACTTTTTTTATGCACAAAAGATTAAGTGGATAGGGTGGGTTAGCAAAGAAAATAGAGTTGGGCTCAATGGGAACATAAGATTACAAGCCTGGCTTTGACTGAGCCAATCTCAGCATGTCCATTAATTACACTGGTTTTCATAAATTAAGGAAAATCCCCATGTTAAGTCAATGGGAAGTTAACGTCAAAGCTCTATAACTTCTAAAATAAGTTTTTTTTTGTTTTGAAAAATGTGATTGCAAATAAAGATCTCAATCAAACAACTCAATATCTCAATTCTCAACAATATTCGTTCAGTATTTAATAATTTATGGAAGTTTGGATATTTAACAACAGCAATGCCACTTATACAAAATGGAAGAATAGTGAAAGAATTCTTTACACAAAGCTCTAAAATGCAAACTTATTTTATTAAACACTTTGATATAATACTTATTACTAAGTTTTAATTAAATTCTGAAGTCAATTTTTGTGGTTGGGATTGTTATCACTAAATATTCAAACTGCCATAACTCATTAAATACTGAACGAATATTGTTGAAAATCGAGATATTGATTTATTTGATACAGATCTTTATCTGATATCACATTTTTCAAAACAAAAAAATTATGTTAGAAGTTATAGAGCTTTGACGTTAGCTTCTCATTGATTTAACATGGGAATTTTCTTTAATTTATGGAAACTAGTGTATTAAATACAATAAAATTATGTTAACCTAATGATTAAGTGTTAAACCTAATGATACAAAAGAAATTCTAGGCATAATTTTCAAGATATTTTTCCTGAGGAATACATACACTTTTAAAACAATAAAAACATTTTGGGGTAATTCACAAATAACAGTACAGTCATAATTCATGTCATCACAGTCATCATTCAGTCACAGTCATCATCATGAGTTAAAATTCACAATTTTTAAATTTATAGAACTAGATTTATAAACTTTATTTATTACTTTAAATAATGACTCAGCTGGGAACTGGGTAGTCAAGTACTTGTTAAGTGGTACAGGATTGTATATGGCAGATGCATGTTTTGGGTGCCACAGAGCTATACCAGTGTTCACATGGTCAGGGAATGACACATGCATAGTTCATGATAGTATGTTTTGTGATTTGTTCACGAAAACCTAGCACTAGTTTTTGCTTACCAAGAAGCAATACACTAACAGTAACAAACATATCTTCATGTAAAAGCTTGAAATTTATGTGTTTGGCCTTCCAAAGCTTCATAAGGATCTGGCTTTCCAAATCATAAAATAAATATTTCTCTAATTTCGTAAATTAAAACAAGAAATCCCCCTTTCAGTTGGCTATTTTTTTATAAAATCAAACCCAAACCTTACTGTTTTTCCTTGCTGGTGGCACTATCTGCAGAATTATTTAATATAACTTATTTCAGTGATACACAACATGGTGTAATGGTCCACTCATTCACTTTTACGTTATATTTATCATTTTGGGGATTATTTTTAGTTGGCCATCATTTTCCCTCATTCCAATCAGCTAAAGGAGTTGCGCATGTGCAACTCCAACTTTTGACTGACAGTCACTAATGTGCACGTTAAAGACACACACCCTGTTACTTCATAGTTAGCGTGCGATCGTAAGATTATGCAAATGTTTTTTCCAGTGTGCAACACACATATCAGTTGCATGTATACTAAGTGATGTTAGGTCTTGGAGATAGTAGGCTGAGTGAGTAATGATAGTGGAGATAGTCAGTATGAGATAATAATGAGAATGATGTTAGTTGAGAAGTTTGTCAGTTTTGGAGATGTTTAAATGAGCCTTTATTTGCTCAGACTATTTTGTATTCATTAGTTTATGTGGTGAGTCATGAATTTTTTGGAAATAAACTTTGTTATATTGACTTTGCTATTTTTTCTCTTGAGTAATGATAATTGATTTTGATTAAGACTTAACTTTAAAAAAATTGACAATCTTTTGAATTCATTGTGATTAGCAACACCAATATACCCAACAAACCCTCATTTAACTTTATTTGGCAAGTTAATATTGCTTGGCACCCGATATGCTATCCGGAGTTTTAATTTAATTTGGATCAGTCAAAAGGTCCAAAGAGCAAAAGTTTAAAAAACTTTTGGGATTTCATAAAAATACAATGGGATTTCAAATACAATGGAAAGATACAATAAAAATACAATGGGATTTCATAAAAACCAACTCTAAGGATGAAAATTTTGTGGACATAGTAATTCGGATCTGCACAACACAGTTGCCAGCTGCTCAGTGAGAAAGCAGCTGGCAACAGTGTTGGGCAAATTCATTTTCACCAGGGTTACCTCAAGATCACTTCTATTACTTTAAAAGTTTATTATCTGCGATAAAATAATTGAGCAAAGGGTGTAAAAAGCTATCATACATTTAAAAAGTGGCAAAATATCTAATTGTTGAGAGTACTAATACAGCCGTTCCTCAATTTACATGAGGGTTACACCTAAACCAAATGTAATATTTCCATAAGAAATAAAGGAAATGACAGAGAGAGGGGGAAGCACTACCTAAAAACTCATATATATATATCTATTTCCTCAACTGTTTTATTTTTTACTATATAGTATTTATTTGCAATAATAATAAAGACTGAAAGAATTAAAAGAAAACAAAGAAGACTTAATGAAAACAAAAGAATATAGTCTATCTACAATAAGGAAATAATTGCTTATGAAAATTTTTCTAATGCTTACACTGAATGCTGTCTTTGATGGCTAGTTGTGGTGGGATTGGAGGGAAGTGGGAGTTGTAGGGTTAGTGGATCATCCGGGTCAGATGACTGGGTAGGTACAAGAGTACATGCTTTTGCCCCTACTGGCAACTGTTAGTCTGAGGTAAACGTGAGGTTCATGCTCTAAGCTTCCTTTTTTCTTAAAGTAGGAAACAAATTATGTTTGAGAAGTTTTCATTTTCTTTTCTTTTAAAATTTATGGGTTGAAGCATTATTTTAAAAAAATTAATATAAATTTTTAAAAATTGTGTAAATACAGTGACCATATCATTCCAAAAATGTGCTAATTAAATCCACATAAATCGAGAACCGACTGTATAATAAGATATGGTAACATCTTTTTAACACAAACTGCAGATGATATTAGATAATAATACAAAAAACAGATAAATGAAATGCAGAAATATATATTTTACTCCACCTCTTCTTCCATAATCTTCAAAGTTTCTTCATGCTTCTCTTTTAGTTTTTCTGCATTTACATCTTTCTTCATTGCGTTTAAACTCTGAAAAACAAAATTAAAATTAGTACCTCTCGAGATATTTTTTAATTTTAAAATAAATTTCAGAACAGTGTTTTTTGCTAATTGTGGTGCTCCTAAAGGGAAAATAATGAGGTTTCTGTTTCAATTTGATAGAAGAAAGGAGTATAGTTGAAAAAAATAAACACTCATATAATGATAGTAAAGCAAAAACAAAGTTCAAAGGACAATCAGGAGAAGACACAATATGAAAACTTTGAGAAATACTACACTGTACAATAATGAAGCAAATAACCCAACATGTTATCATGCCTAAAAACATATAAATCTGACACTGAATAGATGCAAAAACAAACATGCACTTTTTTAATAGTTAGGTTGTTTTACCTAACAGTTAAAACTTCACTGGGTTCCCTGCTCTTAAACTTTAAAAACTCCTAAAACCTCCCTAAAAACTTTAACTGGGTTCCCTCCTCACAAACTTCTCTGAGCAGTGCTTTTTTTTTTTGCACAAAATGAGCTAAATGGTCAGATCACAAGGATCCCAAGGGCTCAGAGAAGTTTGGGAGGAGGGGAACCCACTGGACAACTTTAGGAGACAGATGGAAGCCTCTTATCAAGGCTCTGTCACACATGGGCCACGGCCATGTGTGACAGAGCCAATGACTTTCTTATGTAGATATGCTTGAGATATTAGCTTACTCACTGACATACATTCAAGTGACACTCAAGAATATTTTTTAAAAATTTACCCCTCAAGCAGCTGTTTGCTTTAAGAGGTCTGACAGGAGGCTACCAGTTTAATATACCATAGAGAAGATCTGTAAGGAAGGTGAGACTTCAGCAGAAAGACAACACAAACAACATCCATGCCTTATCTGGTGTTCAAACCCAGGCCCTTTTTATCACTAGCCAAGTGTGCTAGCAACTCAGCCATCAGGATGGTAAGAATATTTACATACATTAAACAAATATTTTTAAACAATTACCTCAGCATTCTCTTCTTCTAGCTTCTTTTTCATTGCTCCCAATTCCTAAAATTAAGAACACATTTATGAGAACATATAATCTAAGGTCTTAATTTTTATGCACATAATTACTTTTCCTTCAAGATCTAATTCTTCATCTTTGTCACATGCAGTTACGAAAAAAAATAAATATTTTATTGTGTATACCCATATATACACTCTACAGAGTTCAAGTTCATTTAAGCCTGAGCCCATCCAAGCCCAAACCACTGTAATAATTACTGAGTCCAATTAGAAGAGGAAATTTTCTGACACACCATAAAACTTATATACAGAAATGCATATCATTAAACTCTTTTTTATTCTTTATATTATAGGCTGTTACAAATTTTAAAATTAGAAATATTTGAAGACAAAATGAAATTTTAATGTTATTTTGAATAAAAAAACTTCAATTATAGAAGTTGAAAATTCTTGAGTAACATCGTAATAATCACTAAGAGGAAGATTCATTAATATCAAAATTCATTATATCGTTCAATGCCTTTGTTTTTCATCCAACAAGAAAAAAAAGCAAAGACTGATTCTTCACAATGTTCTACATTTTATCTTTATTATATAATTTTACCTGTTGTTTAAGATTTTCCATTTCCTTCTGTAGGGAATCCAGTGCATTTTTAATTTCCTTTTCTAATTTCTGTTTCTCTTTCAAAAGTTCTTCTTCATTAGATTTTCTTAGTGTTTCTATCGAATTTTTCATAGCCATCTCTTCTTTTTCCATTTCTTTTGTTACTTGTTCGTGGATTTGCTTTAATTTGTTTTCCTTTTCCTCCCTATGAAAAAACATGGACTAAATTACTTAGTTACACTTTTTCTCAATTTACATTAGCAATCACAAAGCTTTTAACTAAATTACAACACTCCAAAATTAATCATAATAAAGAATATCTTTTCCTATTTATTAAAATTTAAAATAATTTTAATATACAAGCAGTACATTACATTCTTCACAAACTTTCTAATTATCTTCCAATGGTATAAGATGAACATGTACACACCAAGTGAAATGCACTTACACTTGTTGTCATCTCACTAAATTCTTTCTCTTTTGTGCCACATTATTCATCTATATGCTGTTCAGATTCTTGTTGATTTGGGTTGTTTTACCTCTGACCGGTACTTTTTCGTACACCATAGGCTAAATGGCCAGGTCACATGGACCCCGAAGGCTCGGAGAAGGTTAGGGGAGGGGACCCACTGGAGCAGCTGTTGGGAGACAGATGGTAGCCTCCTGTCAAGGCCATCCAGCATGTTCTTTAATGTGCACAGGGTATGGCTCTCCCGAACACGGGGCTGATTCTTGTTGATATCACTGTTTGAGTCATTATTTTATTTCAATAGCCTATTCTTAATTAACCATTTTCCTCAAGGTTTGCAAGTACTCTTTTGTTATTTACCAAGCACTACACAATAATATTATTGCAACAATTGAATTTAAAAAGACCAGAGCAAATTGTTCAATGCAAATACAATCATCCTAAGATGCCTTCGATAAATTCATTAGAAAATCTCTAGTTATCATTCCTTTCAAGTGTCCGGAGAGGATTTATTCACTATTCACTTTTTATAAACAAGAAATAAGTTTCTGTGGCTTTACTTGGACACTACCCTGATTACAGCCATTTGAGAACCATTACAACCATATGTTGGAGAATGTACTTACATTATACTCCATCTCACTATTCCTTAGTCCACTTTTCTACTCTTTAAATTTAATCATAAATATCATGTAAAAAAAAAAAGAAACTATTTAGTGGAATGGCTACAAAATGCCCAATTAACTTATTTAACTTAATCAACTAAAATTAAGATACACAGTGATAAGTTATTAAAAAATATTTAATCACAAACTACACTACTACAGTATAGTTTGGGATTAAATAATTTTTAACTTATTTAACATTTAGAACTGCTAAAAATATGATCATCTGAAGCTTTGGCTGTAATCTCATCATTCATATTCAAGTATTAGCACTTAAGTTTATTGTATTACTGATAATTTTTTTTAAAACTTAAACTGCAAAGATATATGTCATAAATATCATGTACCATATTACCATCAAATCAGACTGAAAAATATCAGCAGTGCATAAAAAACTAGGATAAGTGTAAAACTAATGTGAATTAAATCTGTTTCAAATGATAAAAGACTGAAAAATGAAAATTCAAAACTGGAACAAATTAAAATCATATTAATATAAACACTACATAATTTTACTTAACTGCAAAGATATATGTCAGTTTTCTATATATTAGTATTTTTTATTTATGAAAATATTAATTAGGTTTATATTTTGCTTGGCACTCTACAATTATAAATGTGCACTTTTGCTAATAAAACAATTTCAGCAATATTTAGTCTGTGTATTTTAACTTTCAAAATTTGAAAGATTGAGTTTTAAAACATGTTTTTCCACAGATTGATCTATTCAATTTCAATTATAATTTTTGTGGTTTCATAATAATTTCTTTTTAGTTTTCTTAATTTTGATGATTCAAGTTGAAATGTCATAGTTATACAGTTTAAAAATTATTAGTAGAAACATATCACAACTATGTATTTAAAGCAAATTACCTTAGTTTTGCTTCTTCTTTACTAGTTTTTGATAACCATTCTTTTTTCATTTTATCAAGTTTTGCTCTTTGCTCTTCTTCCAGTTCAGATATCTTTATTTTCCATTCTTGCACAATGTCATCCAATATTGCTTTGTGCTCATCATTGACAGCTAGTTCTCTATCTTTCCAATCATTCTCCAGAAGTTCTAAATGTTCTCTTAACATCTTTTCTTCAGTTTCTAATTGATTTTCAGTCATATTTTGGTGTTTCTTACTTTCACCTTTAAGCTGCTTATTGGTATCTTTTTTTATTCCTTCACTATTCTGCATAGGTTTTCTGAAGAAGAAAAAATTAATCAACTGTAGTAAGCTATTGAGCAATCAAATTTGTATATTGCTAGATTAAATCACTATAGAAACTTCTTTGTTGAAATAAAAAACTTAAAACTATCATATAACAAAAAAAAAAAACACATACCAATTACAAGTTTACTTAATTTGTTCCATATGTACTGACATCATTATGCAGCATACCATAAAATGCAACTTAAATAACAAATTTCTACTCAGCAGCTCATTTACCAAATAGGTCTGATAGGTGACTATAGAGAATGCATTTGAGGAAGATTGGGCCTCTTTCTCATGCACACCTTGCTTCAAGATTCAAAACTGGTTCACTTTGCAAGCAAACACACTAATTAGTCAGACAATGGGGCAGCTTACCATTATTTTATTTTCCAGGAAAACTATTCTTTAGTCCTCAAAATCAATTCAGTATTTTCTGGTATATGAAATGCACTTTTCTATTTTCAAAACATGTCTCAAAAATCACTGTGCATCTTATACAGCTTAGGTTGAAGTTAGTGAGACAGATTCCCATTTACTTACATAATGCAAGTATTTGTTGGAATATTTGTTAAATGTACTTGCCAGTGACATCACTTGTTTTAGACAAGGAACAGAATATTATATTAATTCTTTCTATTCTGGTTTTTTACCCTTTGCCAACTCCAGTTCCCCCAAAGAATAAATGTTCAACGCAAGTTCAATCTTTCATAATTCTTACAAGTCAATAATGTGTTTCAAATTTTAAACGACTCAATTACTTTAGTAGTCAGCATTTAAATTTAAATCTTAATTTTTTTAAATTTTTAAACTGTGACTAAAGTATTTTTTGCTGCCAGTATTTTATTCAAATTTTTTCTTACTGTGCCAACAGTGATAAACTTTTTCAGATAAATGTGAAACAATGTGAAAATTACCAGAGGTGTGACAGTGCATGTTGTGAAAAAGGGTGGATGAATGAGAACGATATGAAACTGTGAATTCATAAAGTGTGGGGAAGGATGAAAGAGAAGAAAGCCTTTCTTATAATAAACCAATTTCCATCTCATCTAATGAATTCCATAACATAGGAATTCAGGGATGGCAACAGTAAATTGGATGTCATACAATAGGGGCTGACATCACACAGCTGCAACTGTTTGACATTTCTTTAAACAAGACTTTGAAAGTATTTATAAGAGAAGAATGGAATAAGTGATCTATAGTCACTCCAGTGTGTGAATAAGTTAAAATGTATTCAGCCAAGGTCAATGAGGAGATAACAGTGAAGTCTTTCAAAATGAGTAATCAGCAATAACCTTCCTGGTTGAAGACAATGAAAGCAAAATTTCAGATTCTGAAAAGTTAATCAGGCTTAATGGAAAAACTGTAGATAGTGACAGTGATTTTAATAGGTTTTAAAAGATAAGATAAATCAATGCTTTTATTTTTAGTTTTATCTAAAGTACTTTGATTTTGGTAGTGCATCTTGTACAGTAAAAAGTACTGGAAAACACAGTATTTATCTTCATACTTAATGCTAATATTAGTGATTATTTCAAGTTTTATTAAAATAAGGTTCATAAGCAAACATAAAACTTTAGTTTCTATTTCATGTACATATCACACATAACCTACTAATGGAGTAACAAACTTTTTTGTACACAGGCCAATTGGAAATCAAAAATGTCTTGACAGGACACTATCCTAATTTGTGCAAAATTCTTTTCATGCAGAAAGCATCAGGCTAAAACCTATAATTATTTCTTTTACCTAAAAATTCAACTACTGTAAACTAATTATGTATTCTGCTAAGACAAATTCTGTGGTATATAAATTATAAATCTTGTAAACAAATTTTCTATTACTGCACATAAACATTGCTTTGTTCACAATAAGTTTATTTTGATTGTGATATTCTTGTATAAAATCTGTTCCGTAATTATATATTACTAACATAACTTCATTTCTGAATAAAGTATATTCAATTTCTTCAGTGTCTATTTTGCCTGTAACAGCATTTTTTGGTGTAGTTCTGCACGCCTTTGAAATTGTTGGGTTCCCCTGGATCTGCTAAATAATAATCCCTACAAATAACATGAGAGCTGTAAAAAGACACACATATATATATATAAAATTACTCATGAAATAAAAACCAGTTTTCAAAGTCAATAGCAATTCATACTTACAATGATGATTTCTGTAATTCTGTTTTATTAAGCTTTTCTCCATCCTTTTCAGAAAAATGTTCCTCATTTCTACCACTTATTTTGCTAAGTCCTCTTTGAAGGGGTTCTGGGATCTGAAGTGTGTTTTCTGCAACTCTCATACGTAATTTTACAAGTGAATTAACATCCAATGGCTGCAACAACATGTGATTTAAATCATTTTATAACCATTTTTAGTATTTAATACATTTGATTCATTTTACTTTTTTAATTATGGACAAAATGATTTGTTTAGCATTATAAAATTAGTTAACAAATAACTAATCATAAATATGACTGCACACATTCAAACTTATGACTTTTATAGTACAAAGTGTTGCAAGGCAAAAAAAAAATATAATTTTTGCATTATTTACACTACATATTAATTTACGCAAATAACTGCAACACTCTGCATTTTTGAGCAACACCTAGTTATAACTTACATTTAACACAATATAACAACAAATTATTAAATATAAGTGATAATTTGTCTAGGTGTTGCTCAAAAGGAAATTTGACTGCGACCAGAAAACACTGCCTACAGTAAAAATTAAAACTTCAAAAATGTCAAATTCTAAAACAATCCAGAGCATTTACCTTGGTATTGGTACAGGAAAAAATCATCACAAAGTTGAGTGAGAAAAAATAGCTTTTTTTTCAAAAAGTTCAAACAATTTAGTAATCACATATTTGTGCAAATAATCATTTAACCTATTTGATTCCATTGTTATTTTAAGTCTGTCATTTATAAAAAAAAACTTCACCCTTTAAATGAAAGTTCAATATCTATGAATGACTACTTTCAGCTACAAACTAAATAAATGAGATTTATTGTAAGCAACTATATAACCTGATAATAAGAAATGTTTTTCATGTATATTTATGATAATAAAAAAGTAGGTATTTTTATTGTATTTTCAGTTTAAATTCATCATTCAAGTCAATTAAATTTCACTTACTGCATAATACATTACAACTCAATTTAAGTTTAATACTGAGCACTTTATACAATGTCTTTCAATAATAATGTTTTCAGCAATATTATCAAATGTAAATGATACTCTTTTAAACTCAGTACACCTATCCCTCGATTTACACGGTACTCAGTTCACACAATTTTGGCTTTGCACGGTCAAAAAATGCAACCAGTTTCGATTTACACGGTACTGACTGAGACGTACATAGAAAGGAAATCTCAGTCAGTAAAGTGTAAATCGAAACTGGTTGCATTTTTTGACTGTGCAAATACAAAATTGTGTAAACTGAGTACCGTGTAAATCGAGGGATAGGTGTAATTTAAAACATGGTAACATCTTTTCTAAAATAAATACTAAAAAAAAGT
This sequence comes from Ryuthela nishihirai, assembly GCA_038380435.1. Lineage (NCBI taxonomy): Eukaryota > Metazoa > Arthropoda > Arachnida > Araneae > Heptathelidae > Ryuthela > Ryuthela nishihirai. The sequence goes on along the minus strand of JAWZYU010000030.1, from coordinate 49,174,509 downwards.
TACTTTTTGACAGTAATTTCTTAAAATAATTTCCAGTTTAAATTTTTCTTTTAAATTTCTTTATTGCTGCATATTTTTTTTAATGTTTCAGACAGCTTACACCTTGCATAACTTGAATCACTTTGTCAACTTACCTCAGGTGATTCATCAGCAGATAATACTGGTGATAATTGGGAAGCATCTAAAAGCCCAAATCTGTCTATTATCATCTCATCAACATCAGGAAATTCGTCTCCATCATAGTCTGTTTCCTTAAGTTGAAAAAATATATATGTGAAATTCTTAATAACTAATATTGATGCTTTTTCTTTATATGCTTATATATAAACTCTGATTATCTTATTTATATGCTTATTTATAAATGCTTTATTAGAAGCTTATTAGAATTCTTATTTTATTATTATTATTATTAAATGCTTATTTTGAACCTGATATTAGATTTTGATATCACTGAAAATATTTCCTTATTACTTGAAATGGATATATACTTATTGAATGGCTTGAATGGCTTATATACTTGTTGTGGCAAAACTTGGATGGTTTTAACAAAATATAAAATTTCTAAAACTAAGTTTTTCTGCAATAATAAAAAGACTATTTAAATTAACAAAAAACACATACTATGCCAAGTGGATGATAAATATATAGAAGTCCCTAAAAGAAGCTCTTATTATGTAGTACAAGCTCTTGAAGAAAATGGCTTTTGTAAATAATATGGTAAGCTAACTTTGTTAAGTCATTTCTTCAAAAGCTCAAAAAAAATGTCAAAATATGAGCACTTCTTACAACTTTTTTTAGCACCCCATATAACACATAGCATACATTCTTATTCAATTCAACAGAACAAGGTTTTTCATTATTACAGATGGCTTCAAAAATCCAACTCCTGAATTGATTATACAACACTTATTATAGTACCAAACATAAATTATTTATTTAGAAAAATTTTAATAATTTAAATTTTTTTATTGAATTTTTTTAAATTTGAATTGAAAATTGAATTGAAACTGTCAATACAGAACACATATTTCCATTGGCATTTCCATCATGAATTAGAGACAAGAAATGAAGAACTAATCAAATCCAAAAAATCTCTTCAATTAGATTTTTTGCTATTAAAACTGTCATGATAATAGAAATAATTCACGCTATGTATTTATCATAATTATGTTGGGTTGATGCAAAAGTAATGGGAAATTTGCCATTGTCAGAAAATGTGCAGCGGTATTGTAAACAATGTAAAAGACAGCACGTGTAGTTATGATATCTAATGATGTTCTGTACCTACATTTAGTCTGTACAAGTGCTAACAAGCATTTCACAATGGAGACACAAGATGTGTGTATTCATTTCATCAGGCTCTACAAATTCAGAATGGTGTCAGTATCCAAGAGTGTTGGTGTAAATTGTGCAAAGCTTATGAGGACAAAGTGATCTCTAAAATTCCCTGTTACCAGTGGTATGACAAGTTTCAGTCAGGTGACCGGAAATGAACCTTGAAGTGGCTGGCTAGTGGAGTTGAACAATGATGATTTAAAAAGGCACTGCTAAATGAAACTCCACATCAGCCATCCATAGAATTGGCACGACTACTGAACATCGAAAAGTTCTCTGTGATTTGACATCTGCAAAAGCAAGGTTGTGTGTCAAAACCGAATATCTGGATCCCATATTGTCACAGCAGAACATGGTGGCTCACTATACTGCATATACTTCATTGCTTGCTCGGCAAAAGGCAGGTGGTTTTCTTGACGGAACCTGTATCAATTAAAAATAATCACAGGCGATGAAAAATTGATTATTTATGGTAATGTTGTCTGTAAAAGATCACGATGTCAAGCAGCAAAATCATCCCAGGTTACAGCAAAACCAGAACTGCATTCTCATAAGGTGATGTTATGATGTAGGTGGGATTGCAGGGGTATCATTCACTATGAGCTTTTAAACTGGTCCCAAACCATCAACTTGGATGTCTACTATGAGCAGTTGGACCACAAGTATTGCAGCACTGATGGCCAAATGCCCGCCATTGGTAAACATAAAAGATTTTGTGTTCCACTACGACAATGCAAGGCCACATTATGGACACAGTGGAAGTTACAGTAACTGGGCTGGGAAATAATGATGCATTACCAATATTCTCTGGACCTGGCTCCCTCACATTTCCAACTGTTTCAATCCCCGAATACTTTCATTTCCGATAGGAAGTTTAAGAATGGGAACAAGGTGAAAGAGTGCATTACCAACTTCACTGTCATGAAGGACAAGAGTTTCTACAGAAATGGCATCTACAAACTTGTAGATCATTGGAACATGGTCATATCTACTAATGGTAATTATGTTCTTGATTAAATAACACATTGGTTAATCATGGGAATGATGATTCTTGCATCTCTCGTACTGTCCTGTTACTTTTTGCATCAACCCAATATATATTAAATATGTTTACTAATGTTATCTAGTATTATAGTCAATATTAAGTAATATATTTTATATACCAGGTCAGATATATTTATCTACAGTTCTTAATTATTATGAATGTCAAATTTTTGACAAGCAGAAAAAGCTAAGAAATCACCTCATATGAATAATGTGTTGCTTCATCAGAATTGTCATCGAGATCAAATTTGACGCTTCGATGGCTGGCTGTACCCTAAATATTGTTAAAGGTATAAAAAGTGAAAAACATTTTAAGCATTTCAATAATAATATATTAAAATGATCTGAAATTGGAAACAAAAGCACTCAGTTAAAAAAGAATATGTATCTGCAGAAAGGAAAAAAAACTTAACACTGAGAAAGGAGAATATTAACACATGCAATCAATAAATATGAGAAAATTAAGTGTTAGAAATTTTGGATTGCTAGGAAGTGCAAAAATGTGTAAAATGCTCTTACTGGAAAATGGGAAAGCTGATTAACTGTTAATACTATTATGGGTAATAGGCTTACTAATGTAGTTCAGTATTACAGCCAATGTTTTTTTCTACAAATGCTGGACTCCTATAATAACATCTGAAAACAGATGCCATAATAAATCTTATGCATAGTTAGGAATGTGAGTAATAAACAAATATTCTAGCATTGTTACATGTTCAGAAAACACAATTAAATTTCTTATGAAAAAGCAATGGGACATGACTAGCAGAAAATGAGATAATGATAAAACTGTATAATATGCATGAGTGCTGCATATGAGAGCATTAGTTCTCATAACAGAGTTGCTAAAATTAAAAGCACATCATCTACCCTGACAGTCATACATCCCTTGATAGTGTAAGAAAAATGCAACCTTCCTCTTCTAGATATCCCTTTTTCTAACTCCATCATAGGTTTTATAATGTCCAGCTAATGAGATTCCATAAAAAATTTACTCATATTCAAAAGTATCCCAAATTTAAGTTACACTGTAAAAGTGCATAATTCAACTTATCTTTTTGTATTCTGGTATAGCCAGATGATATACTATTTCAAATAGTATAAATAGACATTATAATAAAACTTAGTTGCCACACAACTGCTTACAGTAGTCAATAAAAATAGCAATATATAACAAAAATCACTATTTATTCACATAAATATAAGTTGGGTTGTTTTACCTCTGAGCAGCACTTCTTTTGCACACAATGGGCTAAATGGCCAGGTCACAAGGACTCCAAAGGCTGGGGGAGGGGACCCACTGGAACAGTTGTTGAGAGACAGATGGTAGCCTCCCATCAAGGCCATCCAGCATGTTCTTTAACATGTACAGGGTATGGCTCGCCTGCACACAGGGCCGCTACTTAACATTCCATCCGACGGATGGCAGCTTTTCCAAGCCAATCGGTGTCCCCTATTGACCATGGGCAGGCGGGGAGTTTTGCAGAGATAAGTCTCAATGCCGACCCATCTGGGACTCGAACACCTGGGAAGTGCAGATTATGAGCCTGGCGCACTACCGACTGAGGCCCCCCCCCCCCCCCCATAAATATAAAAAGGAATGACTGATTAGTGCTTGATGCAGCAGCAACTTTAACATTCACGAGATCCTCCATCTAGTGAAGAGATAAAAATCATGTTCTAATGAACTGCAAAAAAAAATCTATCTACAAAAAGCTTTCTGTAATTTGTTTCTTCAATTAGCAAGCAATGAAAAGCATTAATTGGTAGATGTCTTTACACCCATATTTTAATTAAATTTTTAAAAATTTAACTACTTAGCATGATGAACAATTTATAACAATAATTACAATATGCAGCCCTTACTGAAAAAGCAGAAACAATTTTCACTCCTCTCAGCTCTGATTTTTCAAGTGGTTGATTTTTTTACTGGTTTAAAATTTCTTTAGCAATATCATAATGATTCAGTCACAAATATTTTAGTTTTTTTAATTTTTGCTATTTATTCTGAGGTATAAACAAAAACAAATTACAAGATTTCTTACTTGATATTTTGCAGGTTACATTAATTACATTATACTTAGCAAGTAACAAAGCTCTTTACTCACAAGTTTAATATCGATATCTTTCCTTTTAGAACCTATAATGGGTGTTTCTTCTTCTCTTGGCTCAAGACTGTACTTGGTGTTTTTCATTAGAGACCCTTTTGGAAAACCAGAAGTTTTGCCTTTACCACTATCAGCATGTTCTAATGATGAATTCTGAGATAAATTTATGCCTCCAAGTTTCATTGGAGCAAGTTTATTATCTAGTTTATTACTTGAAAACCTGCTCCCATCTCCATTTTTACTTGCACTAGAAGCTTTGTTACTTTTTATATCTTTTGATAGTGATGCCTATTAAAAATAATTAGATCTTTTTAATATGACAAAATTATAAAGCAATTTAAAATTTATTAAATATCATGAGAACATTTACTAATTTTAATGCATTTTAAATTAATAACTGTGAAGTACACAAGTATAATGATTCATAGTAAAACCTTTTAGCATATTAACCAAAATATAGTTTCAAACACAATGACCTACTCTAGGTTTTAAAAATGCACTAAAATTATATTACTGCTAGTAGGTTTATCCAGTGTTGCTTGGGTCCTTAACTTTAGGTTATATTTATTTATTTTCAAATGGGAATTCCTTTATTGCAATTTTTTAGCAAAAAAATAAATAAAATTTCTATTTAAAATGCTATGTTTTTTTATTACAATTTAGTAAATGTTCTGTCGAATGAGTCATTAAACATACCCCATTCAAGTTTAACAACTATGGTTATTATTTATATAGATATGTAAAATAAAGTGACTTTAGGTTTGATATTATTTTCAAATCAGTTGTATTCTAGGTAGAGGCTGGATTTTTGATTGCAGTGTGACATTGAGGGAACCCAATGCGAAATTTTGGACTGGGCATGAAGTATAGAAGGAAGTTATAAGAAGTCCACAAAACTGTCATATTAAAAACTGAAACATAAAAACATAAAAACTATTACAGATGTGAGCTTGAAAATTTAAAACAATATAGGGTATTTTAGAGAAATACATACATTAATTTTGGGACAATACAGGTGATTGGGGTGAATCCTTATGTCAAATTTAAGTGGTCAAAGGATCAGTCAAGGGATTCCACATACTTGACCAAGTTAAATATGTGGAAAGTTCTACAAAGTCCAAATGACAGCAACCTTTTCAACTCATTGGGTTCGGTTGTTTTTACCTTTGGGCAGCATTTTTTTTTGCATGCATTTTGGCGAAATGGTAGGGTTAAAGACCCCAAGGGATCAGAAAAGGTTGGGGGAAGAGGACCCATTAGATATCTGTTAGGAGACAGATGGAAGTCTCCCATCAAGGCAATACAGGGTGTTCTTTAAAGTGCACAAGGTATGGCTCTCCTGCACATGGGGCCTTGACTTAAAGTCCCATCCAATGGATAGCAGCCTTTTCAAGCCCATCAGCATCTGCCCTTTGACTGAAGGCAGAGTGAAGGTTGAATGGAGATAAATTTCAATGCTGGCACGGGTGGGATTCAAACTTCAGAACTACATATTATGAGTCTGGCATGCTACCAACCAAGCCCTTTCAACCATCAATCAAGTGGTGAAGCACTAATGGACAAGTCTCATATGAAAATAGCTTACATCAACATGCAATGCTGAATCCAATTAGAACTAAATAATTACTATTATTTATATGTAGATAAGATAATTGTTATGCTTGGAAATTGCACATTTTTTGCTTTTTGGAGGGAAGTTGGCAAACAAACCTTTATGTTGCTTTAAGTTATAATAAGAGGAAGTTGTATACTGAATTTTGTAGTCCTAGCTCTTATCATTTTGTTCTTAATTCAATTCAAACAAATTCTATATAGCAGATTAATAGTTTTAAAAAATAATTATACATATTCAAAAACAGTAAGAATTGCAAAAAAAATGTTTGAAATAGTCTCTTACTTCACAAATAATTCCTACTCTATTGATATATAAATCCAAAATATTTACTAATGATTCAAATCCTGTACAGAGTTTTAAATATCATTCTGGATAAAGAGGTTTAAAAATACATAAGTAGTGTGAATGTCAATAAAAATTTCTTTAAATTATCTAACAGGACACTAGATCAGCTGACTATGATTTGCACATTAGGGTTTGTGAAGAGCACCATAAATCACTTTTATATAGATGTGAAATCAGTATTCAGGCAACAAAAAATTATGAAGGAAGCCTGAAATTTCAAATGTATGCTATTTTCATTGACATTGTTAACAGCAAGTCTCTCTCTCTTTTTTAAGAACAGTCTAACCCTTTCACAATTACCTTTTTACATGCATATCTTTGCAAACCTTATATTAACTGCTCATAGTTCAACATTTCTGTCAGTGTTTGTGTTTCTGATTCATATATTAAAATACAACTATGTGAAAAATCATTCTTTTATAATTTCTTGTTATACTTCTGTCCCATAAACCTAAATATAGCATTCTTATTTCTTTCGTTGCCTATTATGTTTTTTCTCTCACTTCCTCCATGGATGTAGTACTTTCACCTGGACAACAGACTCCAGACACTTAAAAATGTAAATTTTTCTAACCATATCTCCATTCACCTCAAGATTTTTTCCATCATCTCCTGCTTCCAGATATTTGTTGTTTTAAAATTTATTTCCATCCCCCATTTCATGCATTCTTACCTTAAACAGCAGAATTATTTTGGTTCCTTAAACGAACTGGCTGCCATACACATGCAAAGAATAGAATACAGCAATTAGGAACACGTATAAGTCCCAAATGAAATTCGTATAAGTCACAGATAATATAAGCCTCAGAGGAAAAAATGAAAGTACAGATGTGGTAGAGTTGAATGCAGATGTTGGGTAAAGGTGTAGGAAGAAAGTGGTATGTTTTGATGAGCCACATTTAATTTTGTTTAGCATCAATGGAAGATCAAAAATATACAAAAATGGAAAACCCTCACAAATCATATAACTTTAATTTCCAGGTCTAAGCTGTGCAGAGTGCTGCTGAGATAATTATGATTTGGGCAAACTTTCATTGCATATCCTGTAACCTTCGTTCAACTTAAAGGTAGAATAACACAGTGTACCTTAATATCACAATGTTTCAAACAGAGCACTACAAGGCTACAAAATACCTGATTACTTCCAAAACAAACTTTCAAGCAAAGAATCTCTATAGCTTAAAAAACAGCGTTTCACCAGGAAAACTATCCTGATTATTAATTTCATAATTTCTAAACAATAATGACATTATCAAATATGCCAAAGGTGCACAAGTGTAGTTTGGAGAGCACAATAATGATTTTGAGTATTATATAGTTATGCATTTCCCAGATCTCAATTCTAAGCAGCATCTGTATAATGAACTGGAAAGAATTTTTTCATAACATTGACTACCACACTCCAGAATTTCAAATTATAATTTCAAATTATCCCATAGTGTCATGGTTGTAATTAGGTCAAATGATGTCAGTCTGTATTTATGTAAATGCAAGTCTTACAAAGTGGCCAGTCAGTATAGATGCTTTATTTGCATATGTGCATACCAGCTAACAATGTTCCAATATTAAGGTCATTATATTTCCCAATAAGAATATATAAGAAAAATAATAAAAAGAATTACATGCCCTCACCTCTTACCCTTGAGTGTTTGTTAAGTTCCATCATGAAACATCTTTTTTATTCCTCTTTTAAATCCTTTCAATACCTTTGGTATACTTATGTCTCAAAAGGTTGATATAGTTTAAAACTCTGCTATGTGCTTAAAAACTTATCAGAATGGAAACGTCAATATTTTATGTACACGCACATCAGTTGGGAAAATTTGCAGGTTTAAGCAAGTTTGCTGCATTTATGTTTAGATTTTATTCTTTTCATATCTCATAATGTGACAACACATTTGGTGTTATTTTCAGAAATTTGTGTAAAATAATAAATATTTTCTTGAAAAAGGTATGCTGCAGATATCATGTATAATGTTTTGATTACACTACATATCTCTCTATATATTCATTTGGACTATTATATCCCATTAGTGCTCTAGTAGACATGATTGGTTGGTTGGTTTATCTCTGAGAGGCACATTTTTGCACACAATGGGCTAAATGGTCAGGTCACAAAGACCCCGAAGGCTGGGGGAGGGGACCCATTGGAACAGTTGTTGGGAGACAGATGGTAGCCTCCTGTCAAGGCCATCCAGCATGTTCTTTAACGTGCACAGGGTGTTGCTCTCCTGTACACAGGGTCAAGGCTTAACATCCCATCTGACGGATGGTGGCTTTTCCAAGCCCATCGGTGTCTCCTACTGACCATGGGCAGAGCAGGGACTTTTGTGGAGATAAATCTCAACGCTGACCCAGCTGGGACTTGAACCTGGAAACTGCAGATTAAGAGCCTGGCACGCTACAGATTGAGCCACCCCCGTCCCTAGTAGACATGAAAAACTAAAGTATCTTTAGAATGAAAACACTACTTTTGGTGTGTAAATTACAAGATATTGTGGATAACACTGATTTAGAATGCAATCCATTTCATAAGAGTGACAAAAATGAAAAATGATAATTTTTCATACAATATCTAAAAGTGAAGATATGAATATATATAATGACAAATTTTAAAGTGATGAAGTTGAAGCATGAGAATTTTATAGAAAATAAAACATAGTAGATAATGAAGAGACATTACAACAAATACATATACAGAAATATTTTGGTCTTGAAAAACTGATAATTTCATGTCATGAAAAATATTAAACTAAAAAAAATTATATAATATAATATAAATCATGGCACATCAGAAATTGATAATTTCCAAATCATTTACAAAAAGTTCATTAATATATTATATTACCCATTTATGCCACATAATACTTAAATTGTAATTAAAATACTATTGTTTCCAGTTGTAGTAGATATATTATACCTTTATTTCGAGTTCTTAAGTATAAAATACATATTTGAAAGTAAATATATGCATGTTTTTGTTCAATTTTATATATAACCTGGGAAGAAAACTTGTGAAATAAAACTTTTGGGACACACATTGATCCAAAGTAAAATACTCTGGTAACATATATGTTCAGTCATTTCTTAGAAAACCATGAATTATTAAAATCTAATTTTGATATAACATCTAGCAATACCTATGATTTCAATAATGCACAAATTTTACTTAAACACCCTAGAAAAAAATTTCTTTTAAAGGTTGAAGCCAAAATATACTTACTGATGTTTTTCCTCCAGATGTTAAAGGAGGAGCATCAGCAAGAGAAGACAACTAAGAAAAAAATAATTTAATGAGAATTATTTATGATATAATTTTCTAAGTAGATTTGAAAGCAGAAAAACATGATTCTTTAACACAACAAATTTAATGCTAAAAAAAGGGGGCATTTAACAGACAATTTTAATTACAATATTTTATGCCATATTAGTAAGTCACTATGTAATCTGATAACTGTCACATACATTAATTTCTAAACACACAAAATCTAGATTTCATAGATATGTATTTTAATGTTTAGTCTGTCAATTGAATGAACTGAGTCATCAGCAAACCTGCTGAGGAGTGGTCAACTTCACAGTCCTGGTGCTGACCATTTATACCTACTAGACTGGACTTGTATATGGATTTGAGTTTGATTATGGATCCTGGACTTGCTGCACTGGTGGGCCTCTGTTGAGGGAAAATCTGCTGCTGTGTTTTCTGTTTGCTTCTGGGTTGCCAGCCCTAAGCGAACAGAGGCATGGGATACCTTATATCAGTTGGTGGATAATCCTAATCAGAGGCCATCGCAGGTACCTGAACCTTACTTTGCTAGTTGGGCATCGTCAAGCCTAAACTGGAGTATGTGTCTCCAGGCAGACCATATGGCTCTTGAAAAAGTCCACTTGAAAAGGTGGTGCCTGAAGTTCCTACCAGCATCGGTGACTTCAGCCTTTAGCGGAGGAGGAACAGGTCTTTGCCCCATGCCTGCGATCAGGGGGCTGTTTGATATTGTTGGCCCTACCAATCTCAATAAACCTAATTTCTTTAAAAATCCTACTAATCATTTTCTCTCTGCAGGAACGTGGAACGTGAGGACATTACATAGAGATTATTCTCTTGATGTCCTCATGCAGGAATTCCAGTGCTATAACCTACATATTCTAGGCTTGCAACAGACCAGATGGATAGGTAAAGATGAGATACTTAAAAATAACTTTAAATTTCTCTTTTCAGGGAGGGACGACAATAAGCATTACCAAGGTGTGGGTCTGCTTCTCAGCAGACATGCTAGTGATGCTCTTCTAGGATATGAGTGCATTAATGAAAGGTTTCTTACAGCAAAATTTCAGACAAGCGTTAAAGACTTGAATGTTATCTGCTGTTATGCCCCCACTGAGGATGCCGATGAGGATGAGGAGGATAGCTTTTATGAATAACTTCAGGATATTTTGAATTCTGTCAAGAAAGGAGATATTACCCTTGTTCTTGGTGACTTCAATGCCAAAGTTGGTACCGACTCTGACCTTTGGGGAGGAGTAATAGGCCCTTTTGGTATTGGTAGCTGCAATGGCAATGGACAACGTCTCCTACAGGTAAGTAAACTCAATGGTTTCAGATTAACTAACACATATTATAAACACCGCAACATACATAAGTACACATGGGTTTCACCTGATGGGCTGCATAGGAATATGATTGATTATATATTAATTAACAGCAAATGGGCTAGTTCTGTTAGAAATACCAGGGCATATAGGGGAGCTGAAATTGGATCTGACCATTACCTTGTTAAAAGTGTGTTGCAACTTAAACTTAAAAAGTGTTGTGCTAATTTTAAAAAATTTACCTTTAATACTGAAGCTCTGAAAGATCCAGTTATAGCTAAAGCTTACCATGATAGGTTACTTAGTCATTATGACAGTCATGGTTTGCTTAATACTGAAGTTGAGGAAGAATGGGGCCATTTTAAACAGGCTTTTTTGGAAATTAACAGTACTCTTTTAGGAAAAAAGGTGCAGAGGAGGCAGAATTATTTAAGTGATAAGGCACTTGAGCTTATTTCAGAAAGAAGGAACTGCAGGAATGTCCTTAATCAGTACCCTACTAGTCCTAACAGAAAGGATTACACAGAGCTTAATAAACGTGTAAAGGATCAGTTAGCTACTGATAAGAATCTTTGGCTTGATGGCTTGGCTGACAAAGCTGAGGAAGCAGTTAGGCAGCACAACAGCAGAGAGCTGTACCAGATAGTTAATGTTTTATGTGGTAGAAAACGGACAGGCATACAAGGATTGCAGGATAAACAAGGTAAGGATATAGAAGGGGAGGATTCTGTCATGGCTAGGTGGGCTGAGCATTTCAGTGATGTTCTAAACAATGTGGTTAGTTCTACTCCCATTGTTCATAATGATGATAGATGCATTGGCAGCTTTAATGTTGGCCCTATAACACAATCTGAAGTTATTTTGGCTATTTCTAAACTTAAACTTCATAAATCCCCAGGGGTAGATGAAATTACTACAGAAATGCTCAGAGCTGGGAATGTTTCGGTTACCACTTGGATGACTGAAATTTTGAATGACTTTTATGATAAAGGCATGGTTTCTAAAGATTTTACCAGAGCTATTATTATCCCTATTTTCGAAAAAGGTGATCGCAGTTCTTGTGATAAAACTATAGGGGTATCAGCCTACTCTCTGTTCCAGGTAAAGTTCTTTCCATGATTGTGCTTAATAGAATTAAGAATCTGGTTGACAGTCAATTGCGTGATGAGCAATGCGGATTCAGAAGTGGTAGAGGATGTGTGGATCAGATATTTTCACTTAGGCAGATTCTTGAGAAATGTTTAGAGTTACAAAAACATTTGGTTGCTAGCTTTGTTGATTTCAAAAAGGCTTTTGACTCTGTTGATCATCATAATTTGTGGTTGATTGTGAGATCATACAGTGTATCAGACAAGTTAGTTAACATAATGAAAGCTCTCTATAATAACACTGAGTCGTGTGTTAGAGTTGGTAAGTCTTGTAGCAATTGGTTTAGCATTACTTCTGGTGTTCAACAAGGGTGCATTTTGTCTCCTTTTCTCTTTAGCTTGGTTATTGATTATGTTATGCGAAATTCACTTCAAGGGAAAGATTTTGGCCTTAAATGGGCTGGAGATACAAAAATTTCTGATTTAGATTATGCTGATGATTTAGCCCTTTTGGCAAATGATGTTGATGAGATGAACTCTTTCATTCAAGCTGTTGATGAAACTGGTAGTAGAATAGGTTTGGTTATAAACAGAGAGAAAACTAAAGTGATGAAAATTGGTCAGGCAGGTTGTGATTCAGTTCATCTGAATGGTTGCAGTCTTGAGCAGGTGTCACAGTTTAATTACCTTGGGAGCTATGTAACAGATACTGGTGATGTGCGGCATGAAATTAACAGACGAATAGGGATTGCTGCCAGGACTTTTAAGAATCTATGGAGAGTGTGGAGAAATAGGCATATACACCTAAAGACTAAAATTAGACTGTATATAGTTTGGTTCTTTCTAGGGTTAGTTATGGTAGTGAAACTTGGATGCTGTGTAAACAAGATAACAGGAAACTAGATGCTTATATAGTATCATGGGTATTAGGTGGTTTAACTTTGTAACTAATGATGAGGTTAGGCAAAGGATCTGCAACCTCCTTTAAGCAGCATATTGTGTAGAGATAGACTCCGCTGGTTTGGCCATGTTGCCCGTATGGATAATTATAGATTGGCAAATAGGGTTATGAACAGTGTGCCTAGAGGCCTAAGAAGGAGGGGGAGACCTAGGATGTGGTGGGCAGACAATGTCAAACAGGATCTTGTTAGAATTGGTGTGCAGTGGTCGGATGCAGCAGATGTAGCTCAGGACAGGTATGCTTGGAGAATTAAACTGCGCAGTCTGGTTGGACCTCCGTAGCCCATGGTTGCTTGAGGATGATGATGATGATGATGATGAAAGTGACTTGAAGGAAATTTATAATCAGATTCTTCTTGATCCTACCTTAACAATATTTTCCAGAGAACTATCTATTTATTGTGTAACATGACTATATATGTTTTAGTCACTGAAAAAAATAAGATTCTAATGTTCAGCTGGTTTTCTACAGATAAAGAGTTAAAAATTCATCATCCTCGAGCAATCATGGGCTATGCAGGTCCAACTAGATTGTGCAATTTAGTTCTCCAAGTACAATCTGTCCTGCTGAACACTGCAGACCAATTCTAACGAAGTCCTTTTAACATTGTCTGCCCGTCGCATTCTAGGTCTCCCTCTCTTTCTAAAAGCCTTTAGGCACACTGTTCATAACTGTATTTGCTAATTTATAGTTACACACATGGGCAACATGGCCAAACCAACAGTTTCTCTCTGCAAAGTAGGCTGCTCAAAGGAGGTTGTCAACTCCTTTGCCTAACCTCATCATTACTTACAAAGTTCAACCACCTAATGCCCAAGATGCTGAGTGAGCATCTAGAATCAAATTTATCAAGCTTCCTACTATCTTGTTTACAAAGGGTCCAAGTTTCACTACCATAACTAACCCTAGAAAGAACTTATCTTGAGCATAATTGCATACATTGTCATAAAAAGAATTTAATGCACGATTATACTGCTCAATAGGATGTGAGCTCAGAAACATCTATCACACTACACTAAGACTACACAATATAGTCCAGGTAGGAGTTGTTATACATGTTATGACTAAACCTAAGGCAAATTTTTAACCATATTAAAAGTTCCCAAGTAATGTCATAACAAATTACCATTTATGGAGATTTTATGGAGATTCCTGGTGGCTTCAGCTGGTTGAGCGAATTGATTAATCTTCTTCTATAATTTCTTCAAGATGTCATTCAGAAGCGTTGGCATTTTACAGTTAAATTAACCACAGATGTATTTATGCTGCACACCAGATGCCAGTCCGGGAACACCAAGCAAAATTCACAATTTCCATGTTGTTAATGGCAATGTTGTTCGAAGTATCACATAACAACTCATTAATGTGAAGAGGGATATGTTCACGAAGCGATTCGATGCTTAATGTCCAGTGTAGATCACCTTTGACTCCTTTAAATTTGCTTCAACAAACTCCTTTAAACTAGCATACTCAGCGCAAGTTCTTTAAAACAAGAACCAAAAGCTTTAAACATCGAAAACATTAAAACGTGGACCTGCCTTTCCATCAAGCTAACTATGTAGCAACTAGTTTCACCCCAAAAGCGTGCAGGGCTTCATCAAGCAAAGTGATCTTAAAGTTGAGAGTATATATATAAGAGTATCCCTCTATCAGTGATTTAATTTGTGTTAAACTTGACACTTTAAAGGTAATAACAAAAATAAAACTTAAAGCACCAGCAGTATTTCTTACCAAATATAATATCAGGACCTCTCACAGGTCCATAGAGGCTGAACCACTTTCAATTTTTGAGGCCTCAGCCAAAATAAAAATTGTTATTATTATTTACAAACTTTTTAATTCTAATTTGACAATATCTCTATAAAAAAATTTTTACCTCTCAAGTAGCTGCTTGCTACAGAGGATTGGGTTGTTTTACCTCTGAGCAGCACTTTTTTCCACTCAATAGGCAAAATGGACAGGTCGTAAGGACCCCAAGGGCTCAGAGAAGGTTGGGAAAATGGGACCACTGGACAGCTGTTAGGAGGCAAATGGCAGCTTCCTATCAAGGCCATATGATATGTTCTTTAATGTGCACAAAGTATGGCTCTCCTGCACAGCAAAAAGATCTCAATTCTGGTCCAGGTTCAAGTTCTGTTGCCAAGCCAGGGTTGAGATTTTATCTCTGCAAACCTGCCTTTTGTCAGTAGCTGTCCCTTACCCTGCCCTTTGTCAGTAGGGGGACACTACTAGGCTTGGAAAGGCTTCCATTCATTGGATGGGATATTAAGCAGTGGCCCCCGTGTGCAGGAAAGCCATACACTGTGCATGTTAAAGAACATACCCTAGGCCTTGATTGGAGGCTACCATTTGCCTCCTAACAGCTGCCCAGTGAGTCTCCTTCCCCCAACCTTCTCTGAGTCCTTGGTATCCTTATGGCCAGGCCATTTATCCCATTGTGTGCAAAAAAGTGCCCCTCAGAGGTAAAACAACCCAACCCATGTTAGTATAATACATTATAAAGAAGGTCTGGAAGGCAAAACTTCAGTAGAAAGACAACACTAAAAGAGAATCATTCATGCCTTACCTAAGATTCATCAATTAGAACATATCTTTTACTAAATCACATCTTTTACTGTTGTATCTAATATCCAAAAATTAACAAGTGTCTAAGCTTGAGGCTCCTTAAAGCTTGAGGCCCAGACTAAATGGCCCTTTTATAACATTAAATATATTAAGATTTTTCAACTATTTATTATTAGGGCAGAATATAGCAACAAGGTATGGTACAAGTAACTGAGTAGCCAATAGGAACTGATTAAATCTAGTCTGGTCAATATCTTATGATTTATGCTACAACTATAACACAGGTTTGTTGCGAAAGGAATGGATGGAATAATGCATGTAATGATGAATCTGATGTCCCTATTAGAATAAAACATAAGATTAATATGATTAATTTTGTATTGAGTTGTATGAAAATGAAAAACTGAATTTAAGCTTCTAATATATGAGGTATTATTTTAAAATGAAATACAAAATTAATTTGCAATGAATGAATGATGTAATCAATAACAGTACTAAAATTTACTGCTATATAAAATAATGCACATTTCAATCATAATGTTACATTAAAAAGTTAGAATCGTTATTACTTAACTCTAGTTATGCAAGAACAACCATTACACCTCCAATTATTTTGTTGCCCTATATGTGAAAAAAAAAATTAAATGTTGTCATCTTTCCCTAAATGTTTGGTCAACAACTGTGGAAAAGTTTAAGAGTATATGCTTTCATTTTTTTCAAAATAATTTAATATTACAACTAAACCATCAAAAAACATTAAAAAATCATCCACAAGACTCACCATAGGCAGTGGACCTTTTGCATTTCTACTTTGCACATTCTTCCCATCATATAAAGGTTCAAGAGGCATCTTCAGAGTAGAAGGATGGAGATATAAGCTTTCTTTTACTCTTAGGTCAAACTCATTTTAATATTTTTTTTAGAAGCCAAGGAAGACATGCTAGATATAGTTTTTGTATATTTATGTATAATCTAATTCATGCTGACAAAAAAAAATGGCCAACTGAATGAAGAACCATGCATACACCGTTATATACAAAGAACAAAAACATGCTGAATGCATGCAAGCATTCTGATTTTTCATGCTGTTACATGCAATAAAAAAAGTCCCATTTGTGACAGCAAGACTTAAATGCATTTATTTTTGCCTACTATTCACACCATTCTACTTCACCACTTAATGCATTGTTTTCATATGCATTTTGTGGACAAGAACAAAGATATAAACAGCATTCAAAGTGAATATTGCAACTAACAAATGCCCAGTGGTAAATACGGAATTTAATAAGACATTTATATGTTCTTGTATTTAATATTTATTTTATACAATTGTGATTATTAAAAAAAGCTGAATACTGTAAGTATTGAGGACTTTGCTAAATTTAGTGATGGCAATGCGATTAACATGTTTAGCTGCAGAGCAAAAGGGACCAAATATCAAATTCTAGAGAAGGCATGTTCCTGTTGTCTTTCTAACGAAATCCTCTCAGTTCTTCTCTATTGCATATTACACTAATAAGTTTTTATCAGACCGACCTACATGACAAGTGGATGCCTGAGGTGAAATTTTATTCTTTGAATTTATGCTTTTGCTCTCAGAAAAACATTTGATTGGAATTTCTCTATATTTGCCGTATTAGACACTTAATATAAGTAATCATTCAGATTTTAGTACCTTTTTTCCAAAAAATGTGATAAAATAAATAATAGTCTGTTGTTACACAATTATTGTCTATACAAATAATTTTATGTTAGTTAAAAGTGTGTAATACTTGATATAGCAGTTTTTATGACAGTCATTATATTATCAAACACAGGTAAATTTACAAATATTTGATTTATATAATTTTAACCATGCTAACTGAGAAAAAAAAATCATATTATATGCATTAATAGAATTATATAGTCTGATACATACAGGGTGATAAAAATGTCATGCAACTCAAAGTTGAAGTTTATGTAAATTGCTTTGAAACAATTGCAATTGTTCACCCTCCTACTAGATTGCACCATACTATTGAAAACTATTGGAGATGCTAACTTCAGTGTGACAGGGTTGGGTTGGGTTGTTTTACCTCTGAGCGGCACTATTTTGCACACCATGGACTAAATGGCCAGGTCACATGGACCCCAAAGGCTCAGAGAAGGTTGGGGGAGGGGACCCACTAGAACAGCTGTTGGGAGACAGGTGGTAATCTTCCGTCAAGGCCATCCAACATGTTCTTTAACGTGCACAGGGGATGGTTCTCCCGCACACGGGGCCACGACTTAACGTCCCATATGACGGATGGCAGCCTTTTTCATCCCCATCGGTGTCCTCTACTGAACGTGGGCAGGGAATTTTGCAGAGATAAATCTCAACGCTGACCCAGCTGGGACTCGAACCTGGGAACTACAGATTACGAGCCTGGCACATTACCGACTGAGCCACCCCCGCCCCACAATGTGACAGATACAGGATGTTGTCAGTGTAGCTTTGTTCACAGAGGAAGTGAAATGTCTTTTTCCCAGGCACGAGTTTTCACTTTGGAACATTATTTTGATAGTCATTTGCATGCACGTGTTGCCAAGAAGTTTCATAAGAAATATCTGGCTGCTGCAGTCCCTCAGAAGTCAACAACAGCCAGATTAGTCAAATGTTTCTGGGAAATGGGATCTGTTGCTAAACAAGAGATGGTCTGGAAGACCTATCATGTTGATCGACATCAAATTGGATGCCATGCAAACAGCAATGCAGAGTCCCCTATAAAGAGTCCCAGGAAACTCACAGTGCAAGCAGGAATATTGTACGGAAGTACTAAGAAAGTTGCGAGACAGTTACACCTTCGTCCATATTGTGTGCAATCAGTCCAGGAACCATAGAACCTGGATAAAAGAAAATGTATAGTCTACTGTCGATGGTTTTGGTCATTTGTTGAAGAACATGGAATAGTGCAGCTTGATAGTTTTTCCCAGTAATGAAGCTTGGTTCCACCTAAATGATTATATGAATAATCAATAGGATTTGGTCCTCCAAAAATTTAAGTTTTTCATGAACAGCCCTTGTGCTCTCAAAAAATCAAGAGTATAATGTGTGGTATCACATTGTCACATAGTAGGACCCATTTTCTTTGAGACAATAGTGAGTAGTGCAATATACCAAAACATCCTCACACAGTTCATGGCACTCCTTGAGATTGATGAACACAATTGCTGGTTACAGCAAGACAGTGCCACGTGCCACAAGTCATTATATTTACAAGAGTTTTTTGGTGACCCTCTCATTTCTAAAGGCTTGTGGCAACCAAGATCATTGGATTTGTGATCTGCAGATTTTTTCCTCTGGGAGATATCTCAAAGGAGTTGGGTATCAAAATAATCATCCCACACTGGGTGAACTCAAGATGAACATTACAACAGTGATCACAAACATCAATCTTCAGGTGCTTCACAAGTGGCGTCAAATGTGGTAAAAGAGCTGTGAACAAGGAGACCGTTTTCAACATATGTTGTAATGACATTTACATTCTTCTTTTGTTAGAAAGATCAGTTTATAAGTTATGTTTTTAACTGTTTAATTTTATACATGTTTATCATTAACCTTGCAAAATATGTGTGTTTATTGTGGGTTGTGTGACTTTTTGATCACCCTGTACATTAGTTATGTGCCAATCATGTAATTCAAGAGGGAGGGGGGGGGATTAATAAATTTTGAACCGATAAATTTCTTTCATTTAACCTTAAACAGTCACACTGAGATCCATGAGACCCTATAAACATGTCATAATTTGAATTTTTGTACTTTGCATATAAAACCCAAATAAAATACATTAGTATATTCCTTACTTTACATTAATTTACTTCTTATGATTCTCCAAAACACCCTAATATAGTAATTAATTTATACGTTATTTATAACTGATTAAAGAAGTAAAAAATATGTAACAAGAAAATTAGTTGACAACTATGGGTTAAAATGCAAAACCAAAGTAATTTGTTATATTGTCCTTTGATTTACAGGTGATTGCATGTGAAATATTATTGATGTACTTCAAAATGAATGAATTTTAGAACCTAACGAACTACTGCAACCTGTGATTGCAAAAAGCTTTTATTTTAGTATTATTAAAATTTTACACTCCAAACATTAACTTATTAATATTACTTAATTATGAATATTATGCTGCCTTGGTATTTAACAAATTCAATACCCATGCAAGCAATTAAAATAGAATGTCACTTCCAGTTAAAGTTAGCTTTATCATTGTTACAGGCATATTGCTGATAACAGTCCAATGGTACTTGGGTTATAAAATAAGGAAATTTACTACTGAGCATCTTCAAAGCTGCTGGAATTTAATACACTGTTTTAAAACCTATTTCGTATCTCAAGTATTATTGAAATATGAACAGCCTATGTTATATGGTTGAAAAAGCAAAGTTTGATGTTGACTCTAAAATAAGCTTTTAATGAAATATGCACCTAAGATTAAGGTCTAACTCAGACATTTTAAAAATTTATTTTCCACATTTTTTGTTCAGCATTTAATGAGATATAAAAATTAAATAATTTAGCAGCAGTTTCACTTGCCCAAAACATTTATGAAGATTAAAGAATTATAACACAGAGAGTAAAATATATATATTTTAGCAAATATGTGTATTCTAAATCAGCTTTGATAAAATAATTTTTCAATATTTTAATGAAATTTTTAGATAAATTCTTCTGCTAATATATATTCTAAAAATTTTAATATTATATATTCTAAAAACACTGCTGCTAAATATTTTTTAAAATTAGATAAATATTCTAATCAATTTTAAAATTAGATAAATAAAAAAATTAGATAAATATTCTAAAAACACTGCTGCTAAATATTTTTCCATAATCCTTTAAAAACTTTATGGAAATCAAGTTTTAGATATATTTGAGTTTCATCCATAATTATTTAGTCTCATTCTTCTATATAAAGCTTTTTTTTAACTATTAAGCAAGCTGGATTGGTTTCCTTTTGACATAACATGAGGCTATTTGTATTTCATTAGAACTTGAGTTATTCAGAGATTTTAGTCATCTTTCTCTTATTAGCTATGGAATGATAGATGCTAGAAATACATCAGATACTTATATGAAGATAGAAAAGTGGTTAGACTTTCAGAAGCAACAAATAATTTGCCTATTGCAATTGCTTCTGAGATAGAAACCTCAGAGCCTTTGAAAATTTTTGATAAGCATAATTTTTTAAACAGGTTCACAAATTTATGTGTCACCAATTACATTGGTTGCATTCTGAAGTATGATAAACACTGCTGAAATAGGTTAAACTTAAGAAGTTTACACTGTCAATACTGCAACTCTTAATTCTAATACAGAAATAATTATTGTAATAATTATTTGAAATTATCTTTTTACATTAGAATTCCTTGAAGAGGATGCATAAAAATTAAATTAGCAAAACAAAAATAAAACATGTACTAAAACTCAATATATTTTTGGGCAATGGTCTGCTGTTATCCAATATTGAATGCAAAACTCACTGGTTAAGCATGATGAAGCAGCACTAATGACAAAAAAGTATGCTGCTATATATGTTTGTCTTCAGCGTTGCTTCACCTACTTGGTATGGGACTTTAATCATGCTTACTGCACATGATGTCAGGGTTCATATATACAATGTAAAATAGAATCACCTTCAATATCAATAGTTACTCGATTAAAATGGCTTATAAATTTTCTAATGGTATCAAAATTAGTTTGATTTTTGGTGCAGAGCAATTTTGCATCAGTAATTCTGTCGGAATCGTTGTGATAGTTAATGTAGGGAAATCTACAGTGTGGATAAAAGCTAATTAAAATAGTAACCTTTTCACTACAAAGGTATCAAACCATCAGTACCTTGGTAACAAAATGATAAATAAGCAAAAATGACATTACTCACAGATATATGGAGTTTTGAGACTTTTGGTATATATATAAGATTTGCAACATCCTCACTATATAACAACTACACTATTTTAAAAACAGTGTATTGCATTTGTTCTGATAAAGCATCTTTGTCAAATAAATTGGCCATGTCCAATTAATCCATATAATTTAGATAAACAACTGAACTTGATATCTCTAATTATAAAAACATCTAAACACATATTTTAAAATATCTAGAGTGAATTTAATCATCATTACACTAGATTCTACTACACTGTACTTTCTCACCCTACAGACAGATAATAATCCACTAACAGTCAAGGGATGTGTAAGTTCAACCATACAATGCAATTTAGTTCTCCAAACATGTCTATCCTGAGCTACAGCTGTTGCATTTTGCCACTGCACAATTCTATGAAGGTCTTATTTGGCATTGTCT
The DNA here is from genome assembly GCA_038380435.1 of Ryuthela nishihirai. NCBI lineage: Eukaryota > Metazoa > Arthropoda > Arachnida > Araneae > Heptathelidae > Ryuthela > Ryuthela nishihirai. The sequence continues at coordinate 49,152,514 of JAWZYU010000030.1, read as the reverse complement.
GCCCATTGCATTCTAGATTTCCCCATTTTTCTGAGGCATTAGACAGACTGTTCATAATCCTATTCACTAATCTATAATTATGCATGTGGACAACATGGCCAAATCAATACAATTACTCTGACTCGATCTAACCTCATCATTACTCATATACTCAAATCACCTAAGATACTGCATAAGTATCTACAATCAAAAGCATCAAGTTACCTATTATATTTCTTGGAACAGGTCCAGGTTTCACTACTATAGCAAACTCTAGAAATGATCAAACTATTATATAGCCAAATTTTACTGTTTAGATGATTATGCCTATTTATATTCAATCTTCACAGATTTTTTTAAAAGCCCCACTAGCAATGACTATTCTGTTCATCTCATGTCATACATTACAAAACATGTTACACAACTCCTGAGATAACTACAAAACCTGGCCAAGAATACAGCAATTCAAAAGAGCTGAAGTGCCATTTGTCTGACTCATTTTCATCACTTTAGTATTCTTTCTATTTATCCCCAAACCTGACCTATTATCAGTCTCAAAAAACAGCCCTAATGAACAAGTTTGAAACTACTGGCATAACTGAATATAAATTTTTTATATCAAAACATCCTAAACACTCTAAATCATTTTAATTTTTTTTTCACATTTTTAAAATACCTACACTTCTGCAATGAGAAAGTGAAATGTATATTATCAAAATATGAGTGAGGAAAAGTTCAAGTTACATATTTATAAAATAAAAATAAATACCCCCTCAAGCAGCTGCTTGCCACAGAGGTCTGACAGGAGCCTGTCAGTTTATATGCCAAAGTAGAAGGTCTGAGAGGATGGCAGGACATAAGCAGAAAAACGACACATACAACCATGCCTTACCCAGGGTTCGAACCCAGATCCCTTAGATCTTTGGATTGGATTGTTTTACCTCTGAGCGGCACTTTTTTGCACACCATGGGCTAAATGGCCAGGTCACATGGACCCCGAAGGCTCAGAGAAGGTTGGGGGAGGGGACCCACTGGAACAGCTGTTGGGAGACAGATGGTAGCCTCCCGTCAAGGCCATCCAGCGTGTTCTTTAACGTGCACAGGGTATGGCTCTCCCGCACAGGGTATGGCTCTCCGACGGACGGCGGCCTTTCCAAGCCCATCGGTGTCCCCTACTGACCGTGGGCAGGGCGGGGAAATTTTGCGGAGATAAATCTCAACGCTGACCCAGCTGGGACTCGAACCTGGGAACTACAGATTACGCACCTGGCACGCTACCGACTGAGCCCCCCCCCCCCCCCCCCCCCACTAGATCAGTAGCCAAGCATGCTAACCACTCGACCATGGGATGACTACATATTTATAAAAGCATTAAATTGGATTTTTTTTGTAATATATTTCATGACTTGCTAAGCATTCAATATTTAAAACGTGGCAAAAGAATCCCTCCAAATATAAATGAAAAAAAACATTTACACTTCTCTCTCTTCGTGAAGTCTGACTTTACATATTAGAAATTACTTATGTTTACATGTTAGTATGCCAAGGGTTTTGCAAGGGTTATGCACAAAGAAGTTTAAAACAGTGATGGAAAAATCCCAGGAGCTAGTCACTGAAGACTGAAAATTTCATGGGCAACAAGAGAATTACCATACTATGATGATTGTTCACAATAAATGGGAGAAATTTTTCTATTTCTTATTTAAAAATCTTATGCACAGGATATTAATTCTCATTTATTTATCTACAGTTGCATCTGACTTGCCCCCCTCATATTTTGACAATATTACACCTACTCAGAAAGAGTTCAATATACTCAATATCGAAAACAACAATTGCCCATTTCGAGTGGAGAACTAGTTTTCCAAGTAAGGTTTCCTAGTGTAGATATATTTTATTAATTTAAAAATATATGCAGTGTTAGCTTCTTATGTTTTTACATTTCATAGACCAAAATAATATTCTGAAACTACACTTTCCAATATTCATATTAGAATCTTGAACATAAAATTGTCATGATATGCTTACTGCATGCTCATGACTCTAATAATTATTAGATATTAAGGAACAGGACAGTAGCTGTGCAGTGCAAGAACTGACACCTTTATATCCCAGTGCAGGACAGAATGCATCTCAGAGAATTAGAAAGCTGCTTACACATTATTCCATATTTAACCTACACTACACACCTTCAGATCCAAAAGTCCTCCCTGATTTTTTTTGTAGCGGGCATACATCTTGAAGGAGTCACTATAAAGATATTTTTAAATAATATATTTGTGTTACTATATTGTAAAAATGTTGCAAAGCTGATGTTTTGTTGGTTGGATAATGTTAACTTATGAAATATGCATATTACTTAGTATTGTAATACACAAATTTGAAGGGCTTATTCAGTTCATTAAATTCAAAAACACTGGCTTATGTTAATTAGTAATTAACTATGTAAAGGCATTACTTAAATTCAAAAACACTGACGTATAGGAATGATGTCAAACTACATTTTTCCATGCATCTAAATACACATTGATTGTGTTAATCATGACAATCACACATGCTCAATTTATTTCAAATAAGTGCATAAATAGGAAAAACCAATACAAAAAAAAAAATACAACTAAGTCATTAGTACATTTATTATAAAATATTAACATCATAATAGAATATAGTAAAATACTACCTAACTGCTTCATAATCAATTGCACTGGATACTAGTTGAAACTGAAAATGCTAATTGTTATTGAATGAAAGAAATTTAATACCAAGCATTAACAATAATGCATGTTATAAAAAGTAAACATTATAATATTATAGTCAAATTATGATAAATAAAAGTTCACAAAGATATTTAGACTGTCTGTAGCATCACTTATTTTCCAATATTCATTTACTGTAAAGATGGAAAATTTATATCCTACTGTAATTATCAAAGACCTTTCATGATCAAGCATTAGATGGTTTCTATAACATTAATTTTTTGACAATGTTTTTGCTCTTGTGGTGAATAGTGTAGGAAATACTAAATACAATTAAATATAAGCAAACAAGAAATGCTTGAATTTCCTAATCCATAATTTACACCTATATTTAGCTGTGTTAAGTAGTATTTTTAAATTATTGATGTTACAAAAAAAAAATTTGAAAGCTGCAACTGCTGTGGGTTAATAATCACTGTAATGCCTTTTTTAAATATCTTATCTGATTGACAAACCTTATAGCTTTTATCTATCTGAATTACAATTTAAGCTTCACATTTTCAAATATTTGCCTTGTTAACATTCTGATTTTATGGAAAAACATATTCAGCATCACATAAGCTAGATATCCTGCAAAGCTGGAAATCAATAACTAGAAAACTAGAAATTTTTTAGCATATTTTTGGAGCTATTCCTAAGAGAAAAAATCTTTCTTTCTTTTCTTTCACTCACAATTAAATAATAACTAAGGGCTAAATAGCCCAAATGAGTATAACAATTGGTGTTAATGCACAAAAAAGTGCAATAAATATTTCACTGATTTCCAATGCCAACTGAGCTAAATACAAAGTCACACAATACTTTTATCATAGCTTTTTTGTATACTGAATCTCAGAATTTCACTCTCCAAAATCATAATGGCTTGGGAGATTGAAATTCCATGGCTAAATGTCAATATTCATTAAAATGGTTAACTTTTAATACATATGGCTAAATTTTAATATTCATCTAGACCATGAAAGCTGAATTAAACAATTATTAAGCACGATAAACCAAAATGATTTAATTAAGATTATTAGGCTTTAGCTGCACTGTTTTTTTTTTTTCCTTGTTTCAGATGTTATAATAGAACTATTTCAAATTAAAAAATCTTAAAATATGTATGTTTTACTTCTTTTGGATGAGATTCCAAATAGACTCATATGAGTAATGTCATTCCTCTATCATTATTACACTTCACTGGTCCTTTGGGTTATTGCGATCAATGAACAATTAGTAAAGCTACTACAATAAATAGATATTCTGTTAAAAAGAGTATGCTAATAAATATGAATTATTTATGATGAATAATTATGAATATATAATATATTATGAATAATATAATATATTATGAATAATTATGATATTGAAAAATCAATAAGCTTTACACATTTTTGCACTATCAATAATTGTTTCTAATATGTGTATTTGCACATATTATCATCAATTGTACCAATCTGAACAAGATTAAGAAACCAATCAATTTTTCACAAAAACTCAAGAGTCCATTCTGCTCATGAACTCACTTTAAATTCTGAAAATTATTATTTTTCCACTCACTGCCATCACCACTATCAGTGTTAAAGTGAATTGTCACTTTCTAGTTATTAGATTTCAAGGAGGCTTTTGACTCTGTTAACTGACATATCTATGGTTTAAAGATGAAATCTTATGGACTACCTGAAAAATTAATTAATGTTATGGTGGCTCTCTACACCATGTTAAGAAAGGTGCTTTTTCCCACCTTTTCTCTTTAATTTGTGCTTGACTGTATGAGAAAAGCTTTCAAGGGAGATATTAAGACCTTACATAATCTCGAGATCTAAAAATATGCAACTTAGATTACTCTGATGATTTGGCACTGTTGACAAATAATAAGATGAATGCCTTTATTAGGGCTGGTAATAGAATAAGTATGGAGATAAATAGGAAAAAAACTAAATGATGAAAACTAGTGATGAAAACTGATCATGTGGATGGGGCCTTGTTGCTTTGAATGGCTGCACTCTTGGACAAAAAATAAGTTTACAACAAATATAGACTTTTAAGAATCTGTAGAGAGGAAAAACTGATGGATACACTTAAAGACTAAACTGAGGATATATAATAGTTTGTCCTCGCTAAAGTTTATTATGATAGCAAAATATGGAAGATGACAAAGTTTTGATTTTGGATGCCTACATAGCATATTAAGTATTACATGTTGCACCTCAATAATGGTGTTTAAACAAAGGAGTCTTCAATTGTCTTTAAGCAACTTCTTATACAGAGATTGTTTTGGTTTGTTTATATTGCTAGCAAGTAGAACAACAGATTAAGGAATTCTGAACCATGTGCATAAAGGTTTGAGAAAAGGACCACACCTAGAATCATGTGAGTAGACAATGTTGAAAAGGACTCCTTGGCCTGCAGTGGTTAAACAGAACAGTTGCTATTCAGGATTAACAAATTTCAACAACTAAATTACACAGCCTTTTTGGTCTCCATAACCTATGGCTGCTTTGAGGATTATGTAGGTAAACACTACTGTATACAAAGGACATCTTATGAGAAACAATATTAGAATTATTAAACTGTTCATTACAATTTTTTTGTACAGTAAATATATCTATTCCTTTCACCATGGGCATTAAAGCCAAAAACTTTTTAATTTGGGAGGTCACTTTGCTTTACTTACAAATGCTGATAACTTTTTTTATTTAGATTCTTCCAAACAACAATGCTTATGCTCGATTCTCAGAATGTTGGCTTAAAAAAAAATTACCATGCTGTTCGACCCTTGATGTGGGCTGGCTGTGTGCACTAAAATGGAAAGTGCCTTCTGGGCCAGAGTCTTCAATTACAGTCAACTACATTTCCAATGACTAATTCTATGGCATAACGCAAAGGCACTAATAGAGGATGATTGTTTGGCAGCCAGTAGCTCAGTGGTCAAAGCACCTGACATGTTATCAGGAAGTCGTGGGTTCAGATCCCACCCAGCTAATGACAATTTTTCCTCTATATTTATCTAACAAATTACTACCAGGTATATCTGAGAAATCCTATTATTTCAACATTAGCTGCCATGTCTTACAAAAAGGTACTCTGGACTAAGACTTCTCTAAACTACAGCATAATGAAATATTTGTCATTTCAGCTATATTTGCCAAAAGTATTAATCACCTGATAAGCTTATAGTACAGCAGAATTTTACCATTTTAATATATTCACTACAGCATTTTTGAATGATTTAAATGTTGTCTAAAGTTCCACATTTCTACATCCTCTTTATGAGATATAGGAGCATTTTTAATGTGTGCATGAAAAATAGCATAACTATATTGAATCAAAATCTAAATAATTATTCTACTAATAGAACAATCAGCAGTTTAAAGTAATTCAGTACAAGGCAAACAAATGTAAAAAAATATAAAGACCCAAGCTGGTGTAAGTCAAATGTGGAAAAAAAAAATGTCAAATGTGGAAAAAAAAAATGTCAAATGTTGAAACTAAAATCGTTTCCTAGAACCAAACCGTAATGAAAGTGATGGATAAGATTGCTTTTCTTTAGTTTTTACATAATTAAACTATATTCTAACTATAGATATATACAATTATGGCTAAATTTTATCAGCTCTAAGATTAAAGTTTTTATTTATTCTTATTAGTAAGGAAAATGCAGTTAGTAACATATACTAAATCTTAATACCATGTCTTCAATTGGCCACACTTTATTCAAAATATTAAATATCAGCACTTTTAAAAATAAATGTTGTAACTTACATCTCCATCCAACTTCAAATATTAACAAAGACACAATTATTTTTTTCAATAACTTTCGATTCGTTTTCAACTGATACCTTGGAGTCAAATCCGGGATCAGAACATGTAGTAGCCAAACTTTTATTCTTAAGATGGTTTTCTCGCTCCTGCAAAACTAGTGCACTAAAGTGGGCATCAGCAGGATGCTCCCAAACTGATTCCTCTGTTTCCTCATTATAGTAGTATATTCTTCCTAGTTCATCTTCACTGAAAACAAAAGTCACAAGTTTTCACAAAGCTAAAGAAATAGATTCCAAATGGAACTGCACTAACAGTTACATAAATTTTTTATCATTCTCTCAAATGCACAAACATCATGGAAGTACATTATTTGAAAAATATTCAGATAGGTTATATTAGCAATTTACTAAATGAGAATTATTTCAAACTCTAATGTACAGCAGAATTTTCAAAACTTTTAATGGAAAAAACTTGATTTTTATCATTACCAGAAGTTGCCTCACTAGCAACTATATATAATACTTTTGCCCACAATATTTTAGTGTTTATTTTGAAAAATCTGTAAAAAATATAATTAACAGCATTTAAAGGAATCATTACAGCTGTTGCATTACACTACACATGCAGAGACAAATATGGATGGAAGATGAATATCACGCCACCAGTCTCCCACATTTAAGTCTGTTAAAACAAAACTTTGAAAGTTCCTTGACATTTTGTAAACACAAATACTTATGTTAATTGTTTAATAAAATAAGTACTTTGAAATATGAGTATTATTTTACAATGACCCTGTACAATATGACCTATAGTTCTGTTATCTACTTCAGAATAAGGTTATAAAGTTATTTGTTTAAAGCACTCCAAAATTCATTCAGTTGACAGAGTGAATTTGTTTCAAAACCTGACACTTAGGCATTGAGACACTTGTGGAGTTAACTACCATTCAGAATCATTCTGTTTTCATTTTAACACTGGGTTATACACACGCACCCAATGTTCACACTACAGGTAAACCCCACTTAATGCAGTGGATATTGCATTCAATGGCGGTATCAAAAACAGGCATTTCAATAAGATAGGGTAAGGGCCACAACCCCGATAATTATAATCTTAAAATACAAACAAAGGCATATACAACAGAAAAAAAATAAAGATTAGAAAAATTCCTATTTATAAAGAAAAAAAATAACACCGTAAAATCTTTAAGAGTTCACTGCTTAACCAAATTAATGTCTTGGGTATAGATCCCAGCTGAAAAAGAAGTCCAGGATCAATTATGTGGCTTTTCTTTTTGGTTGTTACCTAATATTTTTAATAACATTCAAGCAGCCATCACTACATTTTATGGCATTCTCTCATGAAATCAAAGTTGTGACCTTATGATAAATCCATGCACTTATTATGGAAACTGCCTCTTCAAGATAATCAACACTTCACACACAAAACCTCTCACCCAATGCATTAAGGATAGTCTGTTTAGCCAGCTCTCTCTTGTTTATGCTGTGAATAAGGAATTCTCTAAACAATTTTTTTTTAATTTGGAGGGTACGGGTTAGGGATGAATATTTTTAATACCACATTTATAGTGAATCCACATTCACTGGGGCATGTACACATGCCCCAGTGAATGTGGAAAACCCATATATGGAGTTTTAATGTATTATAATTGCATACTTACACAGGACACCATGGATTTGGAACAGGTGCTTGAAGACCTTCCTGTGCTATCCACATTAAATGTTTCTCATTAGTTACATCAATTCCTATTTGCCGAGCATAAACTATAAGATCTGTCAAAAAAGAAAAACTATTAATATAAACAAAGAATCTAATTATATGAAAATGAGCAAAAATGTTTTTGAAAAAAATTAATGAAAAATAGGTACTAACTATACTGTTTACTTGTGCTTTTTCTGGATGGCACAGGCATTTTCATCACACAAAACTTTAGCTTTTTTACAAATATAAATATATAGTTTAAATTTACATATATACATATTCTCAGAAATATGTTTTAAATTTAATAAATAATGTCCTTTTCAATCTATAATAAAATACAATTAGTATAATTTTGTTTTTGCTACACAAGGAAAAATAGCTGGGCCTCCAGATTTATTTTAATTTTTCAGTCTGGGCACTGAAAGGGTTAAATGATTGAAAAGAACAAGCACACAAAATTAAATATTCAGTAACAGCAATTATCTGAATTGACTAAAAAAGATTTGTAGAAGTAATTGGAAGATTTTTCAAAATTTAGAATTAGTATAAAAAATAAATACCCCCTCAAGGAGCTCCTTTGCCACAGAGGTCTGACAGTAAGTTGAAAAAACAAGTTTACTGGGATAGAATCATATCTATAGTTTTTGTGAAGTGATTTAGATGGGGAGAAATTTAAATAATTTTTTAATTCCTATAAAGTGATTATAAATTTTCTCAATTTAATTAACATAAACATAATAATAATAAATAGACCATGATTTTAACACCAGTAGCAAAAAAAAAAATAATAATTAGTAAGACACTGAGCAGAAATGTGAAAAAAAAAATTCTTTTACCCCAAAGAACATGTTGAAATACCGGAAGATCAAAACCTTGCAGCTTTTAACTATGAGCTTAGGGAAAACATGGTGTATTTCCTGCACACTATTAAAAAAGAACATCTGTAAAGCCAAAGTATAATGTTTCTCTATAAAAGCAAACTAAACCATCTCTAGCTATAATACAAGACCCAGAAGTGCTATTTTAGTATACGTTAAGATCTCAAAATCTCTTGAAGGGAAAATGAAAAGATATATAAAAAACAGATATCTGCAGTGCATATTAAATGAAACTTGAAAGCTTTGCTTTTTGATTTTCTCCCTTTACTTTCCCCATCATTACAAGAAATTAACTCTTACTATTTTCATCACATGAAATTATCATTTACTGTTTTCATCCCACCATTATGTGACCCTTCTTTGACTTTCAAATAAAGAGAAGGCATATTCTCTAAAATTTTGGAAAGTTTTCCTTAAACAAATAGAAATAATGAAAAATATATATTTTTTATACAAGTTATACTAATTGAATTACAATAGAGTTATTGTTGAGGAGTTCAAGATGTTACTTCAAAGTTGTACTTACACCTTTTTTCATAAATGAAAAATATTTTGACTGCTTCAAAATAATAATGGCATATGGTTCAGTTTAAAAGTTTTGGACAGGTGTTAATAAATGTGCAATAGGCTGTAAACTACATGTTGTGGCATGTAGGGAAGCTAGGTGGTTCAACAGGCTTACACTGCCCTAGTCCTCCTACTTTTAAATGGGTTCTTTGTAAGAGGTGTGCCATCACCTAACTGCAATAGTAATTATGCCATTAACCAGACTCACTTTAATATCACACAGTCAAGACTTTTTACTCTAAAATAAATACTTCAAACAACAATATTGCAATTACAAACATATGCAACACTCAACATGAGCTCTGTGTTTTGTTGCAGATATTACTTTCACCTACCACTGGAGGAAGGGTTTAACCTCTCAATTAAAATTTCCAAAGTGTGATCTGTTGATTCTTAGCAGGAATCGTATCTTTCCCACTATTTTTAAGTCCAGATTATCTAATGTCTACAAGAATATCATTTACAGTTATGTCATGAGGAGAAAATGGGGCACTTCCAAGAATTTTGGCAGCATCCTTCACCCATCTAGTCAAAAACAAGCAGCCTTGAAAATGTGCTGCCATTGCTCTTTAGACACTGCTACTATCTCGCAAGAGATGTCAGTTAACTAATCAAACCTAATTAACTTCCATCAGAAGACTAATTTGTGCATATTATTATTTGATTTTGTCTTTATTTTTATTAGGAAATAAGATTATCAGATATGGTCTCCATCCGCCTATTTTTCATAGCCTTGCCTCCACGAAACGGTTTCAATTTACGTTTTAACAGAAACGCATCCCCTGCCAAAATAGGGGTTCGACTGTAAACGCAACAGAAATGTCTTAATATATACATGATATAATGATAACTTTACCTTTCCATTGTCAACAGTTGTTTATCCCACTTATTCTAAGGAAGAAAAGGACGAGATAATTTTAAAACAAATAATTCATCTTACCTTCTTCCGATATGTCAGATATGTGATCCGTATCTTCTTTGAGAATTGTCTGACCAGCCATTGGCTTTCATTGCTTTAAGTATAAAATTTAATTAAAACATTAACACGGCATAAACATTGTTTAACAAATAAGTTAAATAAGCTCATTCCATTATATCATACTTGACTAGAGGAAATGTTCATTAAAACATAAACACGGTACGTGAGTCATCTTACTTAAAAATCAATATCAGCGCACCTCAAGGGTGAATAGTACTGCCACTCAAAACAGAAACATTGCCAAAATTAAATGAAACTGAAGAATCATGGGCCCGTGACGGTTCCTTCCTTAGTAGGACACCTTATTCTTCAAAATAACTGGACCACACCTTATTCTTCAAATTGACCTACACTTGACCTACACCTTATTCTTCAAAATAACTGGACCACACCTTATTCTTCAAATTGACCTACACTTGACCTACACCTTATTCTTCAAAATAACTGGACCACTTTGTAAAAGGGACCTCGGTCCCTTTATAATCTGGTCCACATTCCTTCCTTAATCACTCAGTTCTGTGCCATTAAGTATCATGAACTAATAAAAAGCTAGTTAACAAAATACATGAATCGCAGCTGAAGTGCTTTAGCTGTGACATATTGCAAAGATATTATATGGATGTTTATATTGTAAAAAAATGCCGATATACCCACGTATTTAATATATGTGGGGTTCTTCAATATTGAAAGAATTTATGCCTCGTTTTGCGTCGGGAATAGGTTCTTTCAAATGACGACATAAACTGAAACATTTAATAATAGTAAGCAATAAGAACTGTCCTATGACTTCAGTGATTGATAAATCCAGGTTCTCGACCCATACGAGGGGTATTTGATGAATTGTGAAAAGCTCTTGACCAAAAAAAACTGACCCAGTCAGTTAGGTTAGACTGCAGGTACAGCTACCATTTGTAAGAAGATGAAACTTTAAACATTCGGTTTCAATTAATTGTATGTTTAGCGCGCTTGGCTACTGATCTAAGAGACCTGTGTTCGAGCCCTGGGTAAGGCATGGATGTATGTATCGTTTTTCTCCTGAGATCCCGCTATCCTCTCAGACCTTCTGCTATTGCTATAAACTGGCAGGCTCCTGTCAGACCTCTGTTACAAACAGCTGCTTGAAAGGGTATTTATTTTTATTTAATATGGATGCACCATTCCTTCCAGCAGCATGGCGCCTCATCCTGCAAGAAACAGAGAACCCCCACGCTACGAAATTGCCCCGCCAAAATCATATAAACAAACAGCTCGCATGCCAGCGCCAAGACATTCTGGACAACATTAGAAGGAACATTCAACTTCGCTTATTATGAATATTTAAAGTGGAAAAGTTTTAAGTTTCGGAGTCAAAATAGTTATATGCATATGATGTGAAATGTGACTGTATATATCCAAAAACTTATTTTTGTTACTATAGAATCAACAGAATATTACCTAACGCGTTTAATTGCCTAAGATATGTCTCTGAAGATGTGTAGCTACATTAGTGCTGCACTAAAGCGCTCAGACCATATGGCATAACTTGTCTAATCACGGGCTGTATTATTAAACAATCGTCATTTTAAATAGAAAATTTACGTTTCATCTTCTTACATATATCAGTGACGAGAAAAAAATAACATTTATACAGCTACCATTTGATTAGCGAGGTAAATTGGAATTTGAATTTTGGGTTGCAAAGCAAATGAGAATTTGAAATTTGAATCTGGACTAAAAAATTTTGGGAAACATTATGTTAGCTGAGAAAAAGACTGTTTGCTGGAAGTTGAATCCGAACATACAATCTCCTGAAGACCAGTGCTGGAAATGGAATGGATACGTCAACGCGCATCGATAAAAATAATGAAGAGAGAAAAATAAATAAAATATATAATTACGATTTACCCGAAATGGCACTCAAAATATCAGGGCAAAGAGAAAGGTAAGGTGTCTGGGTTTTTTCCTCTTTAGAACTATCACAAGACTTCACTGAACTAACACAAAATTGGAACTGACTAGTCTTAGGATGGTTCAGTGGTAGAGCACCTGATGTGTTTCAAGAGATCGAGGTTCGGATTCTTCTCTAGACAAAACTCAACTTTTTTAGCTAACACTTCAATTGCACACTGAAACGAAAGTAAATTGATATGCCATTTCTCCATCAGAAATAACTAAAATATCAGAGATTGGTCCTGGATTTACCATATTACCTATTTAAACCATTGTTGATATATACTATTAACAAAATCCAAATCCTATCCATAATAATAATTAATATAAGAGAACAGTAATACATGCAGAATTCCAAGTAAGTAACACTATACATTTATAATATATACGCAAAATTTATATGAAAAATAATCTTTGATACAAAACTTAAATTTAAAAATAATAAATACTTGAGAAGTAGATGTCTCGCAGAATTTAAGGAGTTACTGTAGGGAAGGCTATCAGCTCAAGACGGTGCTGGGATTTAAAACCAGAAAGAAGATTCCAATGCTTGCTGCTTAGTCTTCTGTCTCTCAATAAATTAGAAGTTTCAGATACAACTGACAATTACCTTCAATATAAGGTATAATTTGGATGATTCTCAAAGTACTCTTTGACTTTGCCCCATGATGTTTCCATTTTACAACACTGTGGCTTGACAGATTAACGCGGCGCTACTGACTAGTGAACATTTGCAGTCGCATTTGCCGTCTAGAAAACGATTTAGCGATGCAAATGGAAGTGGGTCATAATTTGGCAATGACAGAGGTGCGTATTCAGGATTTTTTTCTCAGGATGTTGAACATAATTTTTTTTTATAGCTTTAAGAAACTTATTGGCACGCCACACACAATGTGATGTGGTCAAGACATTTGTGTTGGCGAAAGCGGGAGGGAGATGTTTTTTTTTTTGCACTAGGCATTCGAATTTCGAAGCACTTTATGTAAAAGAAACTTGTTATCTTCGGAAATAACGCTTTGTTGGTGGCTCAGAACACCAAATTTTCGCAAATTGACTGTTATTCCCATCGTTTATTGGTTAGTGTCTTATTTGTTTTTTATTCTTAGGGATTGCTGCTGAGACTATCAAGAATCTGTGGAGAGTGGGGAAAATAGGCGTGTACCTAAAGAGAAAAATTAGGCTGTATTATAGTTAGGTTTTTTTCTAAGGTTAGTTATGGTAGCGAAACATGAACACTTTGTAAGCAGGATAATAGGAAACTTCATGCCTTTGATTCTAGATGCTTACGCAGTATCTTGGGCATTAGGTCTGATTTTGTAACTAATGATAAGGTTGGAAGGAGTCAGCAACCTCTTTTGAACAGCTAATATTATACATATTATATACAATAGCTAATATTTTATATATTATATAGCTAATATTATAGTTATATATATATAGATATTGTGCAAAAGGAGACTGCATTGGTTTGGCCATGTTGCCCTTATGCATAGCTGCAGATTGGCAAACAGGATTATAAAAATGTGCCTAAAGGCTTCAAAAAGAAAAAAGAGGGTATACCTAAGATGCGGTGGGCAGACAATGTCAAACAGGATCTTCCTAAAATTTGCATAGAGTTGCCAAATGCAACAGGTGAGCTTAGGACAGACATTTCCGGAGAACAAAATTTCACAGTCTGATAAGAACTCCGTAGCTGATGGCTGCATGAGGATATTGTATATATGTGTTCTTTTGCAGTTTCGGATTCAAAGTAAATGCTATGCCAAGTCCGATATTTTATACCCTAACAAGACGTAACTGTTTTATCATCATTTCACGAGGGGCGTTCAAAAAGTTCGTGACATACATCTGCAGAACAAAAACCATTGTACTTACCTCAACAAAACTTTTACTGTCCTTTAAAGTACTCCCTTCCAACATCTATGCAAAGTTGCAGACGTCTAAGCCAATTCTAAAACGTTTGGTGGTACTCTTGTTGGGGAATATTCCGCAACTCTGAATGAATGCATTTTACAATATCTTGCACCCTTGCAAAGGGTTTCCCAGAAAGTTCCTCTTTAATTTTTGGAAACAATCAAAATCGCATAGTGCAAGATCGGGTGAATATGCAGGATGGGGTAGCTATTTGATTTTTTTCCTGCTTCAGATAAGCCATAATTTCTGGGTTTTGTGAGCACTGGCATTGTCAAAGAACACTTGACATGTCTGTTGTTAGGCACTGCTCCTTCTTTTCCTTAACCATAACCAAAAGAATGTTGGTGTACTATTGGCCATTTATAGTTATTTTTTTCAGGCAAGTTGTCCATGAATACTATTCCTTGGGAATTCAAAAAATTGTGAACATCCTCTTCTTTTAACGAAAGTCTTGTCGGAGGATTTGGGGACGCAGTTCATCTTCCTCATCTCCCTCGGTATGTCCTTGTACTGTAGAACCCTAAGCTCTCTCCCCCGAATGCGTTCCTGCAACGACATAACTGCAAAACAACACAACCCTCTTAGTTGTGTATTTAATTGCTGAAAATGTATCTTGAACTACTTTCTGACGTTTCACCTGTTAGTTTTACAGAATTTTTAAAGCAGTCGTTTAATTATAGCTTCCTAACAAAAAGAGCCGTTCATAACGATTTTATTCCAGTGAAAGCTTATGATGTGAGAACTTTGCTTGTCATTAGATAATGATTGATTAATAATCAGTTAATGTATATAAGTATTGGATTAAAATTATATTCGAGACATAGAGTCTGCAGGCACAGTCTATTGCGCCATAGAGATTGAAGGTTAGATTGTTACTTAAATCAATTTAGAGCTTAATTTCTGGATGATTTCATGAAATGCCAACAGAAAAAAATCTCATCCAATACAAATGGAAAATAACTTTCATATCCTTTACTATAAAACAATTATAATTTTGCAAGTAGAAACTTTTAAACGGATCGTAAAATTAACAAGCATATATATGTATATATATATTATTTTAAAAAATAAACGTGAAACAAAATATTTGTATATACGTATCTGTGACATTTTTAAAATCATGTTTGAATTCCGTTTTATGAAATGAAAACTTCTAGGATTCGTTCGTTTTATGCTAACACATACTCATGGAATCCATCGGCCCTATAGTCAGATGGTGACTAGCTCTATTATACAAATAGATTTGAAATGGTACAGTTTCAAAGGCTCTCCAAAAAATCAAGGATTATGTTTTCTTTATCCTATATATTAGTTAACAACCTGGAGCCTTAATTATTTATATAGCACAAAAATTATGAGAGCTCAAATAACAATGGTATCGTGGGCCACATCTTGACACCTCCACCCTACATATATTATTTTCCTAGTGCTTTTTTACACTTCTGTATAATCAAATGTCTTATGCTTTCCCTTCAATCCTTTTAAATCGTAGAATTTTCTAAGGAACACTAAGCTTTTAAATTTAATTAATTCTTAGATAGCCTCAATTTCAGTCAGAAAAACGAAGAATGGAATTCCTTCCACAATGGACGAAATTTTTTAATTTAGAAAACGCTATTTTGTTGCTTACCTTTTAACTTTATATCTAATCCATTTTTTTAATAAAACCAATAAATTATTTTGCAGAGAAAGAGAGAATTACGCGAAATAATGCCATTTTCATTTCATTTTTGAACGGGGATATGTTTTCAAGCAAAGTACCTTTCAAAATAACAAATTTTTATCTTGAAAAATTTTCTTACACGAGATAATTGTTAGTTTTAGTTTTCACAAATATTTCATAATATTTAACAACTTCTATTTAATTAATAATTCTTATGAGGGAAAGATATAGCCACCATAGTGGAGCCTGGTTTCCCTTTCGAGGAATATAAAGTGATATTTCTCGAGTACTTTTGAATGACTGTGCACTTAAACAAGTTTCATAGTTTAAGAAGATCTCAGGAGTTGGGTAACAGAAACGGCAACGTATAACATGAGATAGTAGGAGAATAGCGATTGTTGATGGTGCCTTTAAGATTGTATAGAGAATGTACGAAAATAGGCCTATACACCTAGACAAAACTAAACTACATAAAAGTTTGAACCTTTCCAGTATATACTCTACTATGGTAATGAAACCTACACTTTCTGTGATTTTATAAGATTGCAGGGAACTGAATGCCTCTGATTCGAAATGGTTATGCAATATCTTGGGATTTGACTATGTTAATAATAATAGGTTAGGCAAAGGAGTCGGCAACCAACTTTAGACATCTTGTGCAGAGAGAGACTGCTGATTTGACCATGCTGCGCGCATGCAAAACTACCAATTAATGAGTCAGACGCGTTGTGAACCGTATGCCTAAGGGCCTTAGGAAAAGGAGGAGCCTAAAATATGAATATCAGACAATATCAAAAGAGACGTTGTTGCCATCGACCTGCTGTAGCTCAGGAAAGATGTTTTTGGACGACTAATTTACAAAGTCTGGTTAGACCTTTGTAGCCTGTGTATGAATGTATTTGTGAGTGTGTGCTGTGTGGATTGATAGATGTATGTATGTTTGGATTGGGTTGGGTTGTTTTACCTCTGAGCAGCACTTTTTTGTACACCATGGGCTAAATGGCCAGGTCACATGGACCCGAAGGCTCAGAGAAGGTTGCGGGAGGGGATCCACTGGAACAGCTGTTGGGAGACAGATGGTAGCCTCCCGTCAAGACCATCCAGCGTGTTCTTTAACGTGCACAGGGTATGGCTCTCACGCACACGGGGCCACGGCTTAACGTCCCATCCGACGGACGGCGGCCTTTCCAAGCCCATCGGTGTCCCTTACTGACCGTGGGCAGGGCGGGGAATTTTGCGGAAATAAATCTCAACGCTGACCCAGCTGGGACTCGAACCTTGGAACTACAGATTACGAGCCTGGCGTGCTACCGACTGAGCCACCCCCGCCCCCATGTATGTTTGGAGTATTATTATGTACAGGATCCATTATGTACCGGAACGCCGTTCTGATACATAATTTTTGTATGCATTTCAATGATCTTTAAAAGAATTTTCATTGCGAAATACGTTAACATATACCTTAAATATATCTTTCGTCTCCATTCTGGTTATTAACAATATCAATGAAGTCGTGGCCCCATCCCCTTCCCTATATTCTTCCCTTATTCGGAATACTTCTTCCTAAAATTAAAGAATAACCCGAGATCGAAATCATTATTGGCCGTGATTCGACATGTAGAGCGTGCAAAGTCGAAGCTTCTTCAGGTCCATATCAGTCACCTTTCGCAGACATCTGAAGCGTCCGACCTAAAAACGTAGAAAAGTCCCTGACCTATAAAGACAAAAAGTGCACATACATATTGATGGAAAACAGACTGCTACAAAAGAAGCAGACGATAATGATAGAACACAATCAGCTGTACTCTGCCATTCTACGTTAAGATCAGAGTGATTTGGTGTTTTATGACACGTGAAGTGATCATTGTAGGAATCAAACTTCATGCATTCTAGGCATAATGATTGGGGTCGCCTGAGTGGCGTACCCAGAAATATTCAATGGAATGTTGATATATTTGAGGGGACACCATTTCAGAAAGTTTGGAAGCTGCTGGATGGAAACACGCTGGATGGCCTTGCCATAACTGAACTTTGCTCTTCTTTTTCGAATATTACTAGCCCAACACAGAATCAGCAGAAAAATCCGTTTCCAATGTGCTAAAAAGTTAATTAAGCACCTTCATATAATAGTTCAAAAACATTTACCGAAGTCATAAATCAATGCTACCGAAAATTGTGGTCACAAGGACCCCCAATGACTCAGAGTTGGGTAAGAGAATGTGATCCAATGGACAGCTGTTAAGATATAGGTGGAAGTCTACTTACTCTCAAGGTCATCCAGCGTGTTCTTTAACATGCAAAAGATTTCTCTCCTGCACATGGAGCCACGGATTAACACCCCAGCCAAAAAAAGGACGACGGCCTTTCCAGTCAGTCCTCTTTCTCACCGATGACTCGGGGCGGGGGTGGCTCAGTCGGTAGCGCGCCAGGCTCGTAATCTGTAGTTCCCAGGTTCGAGTCCCAGCTGGGTCAGCGTTGAGATTTATCTCTGCAAAATTCCCCGCCCTGCCCACGGTCAGTAGGGGACACCGATGGGCTTGGAAAGGCCGCCGTCCGTCGGATGGGACGTTAAGCCGTGGCTCCGTGTGCGGAAGAGCCATACCCTGTGCACGTTAAAGAACACGCTGGATGGCCTTGACGGGAGGCTACCATCTGTCTCCCAACAGCTGTTCCAGTGGGTCCCCTCCCCCAACCTTCTCTGAGCATTCGGGGTCCATGTGACCTGGCCATTTAGCCCATGGTGTGCAAAAAGTGCCGCTCAGAGGTAAAACAACCCAACCCAACCCACCGATGACTATGGGGATTAGTGAAGATAATGCTCAATGCTGAACAGCTGGGACAATATCAGGATGTTAAAAAGTTGCATTGTAAATATCATATCGTTTACATTGACCTCCAACATGAATTTGGCTCTTTTATCAAATGATGTTGATGAGATTGGTGATAAAGAGAGAGAAAATTAAAGTGATGAAAATTAGTCCAGGCGGTTGTGTTTCAGTCGTTATGAATGGTTCTCAGATTAACTGTTTTGGGAGCTATGTGACAGATACTGAGGGGGGGGGGGGGCTCAGTCGGTAGCGCGCCAGGCTCGTAATCTCTGGTTCCCAGGTTCGAGTCCCAGCTGGGGCAGCGTTGAGACTTATCTGCGTAAAACTCCCCGCCCTGCCCACGGTCAGTAGCGGACATCGATGGGCTTGGAAAGGCCGCCGTCCTCGAATGGGACATTAAGCCGTGGCCCCGTGCGCGGGAGAGCCATACACTCTGCACGTTAAAGAACACGCTGGATGGCCTTGACGGGAGGCTACCATCTGTCTCCCAACAGCTGTTCCAGTGGATCCCCTCCCTTAACCTTCGGGGTCCATGTGACTTGGCCATTTAGCCCATGGTGTGCAAAAAGGTGCCGCTCAGAGGTAAAACAACCCAACCCAACAGATACTGGTGATGCGCGACATGAAGTAAACAGATGCATAGGATTGATGCTGGGACTTTTAAGAATCTGTGCAGATTGTGGAAAAATAGGCGTATACACGTAAAGACTAAAAATAGGCTATATAATTGCTTGGTCCTTTCTAAAGTTTTCTGTGGCAATGAAATGAAAACACTTTGTAACAAGATAACAAAAAACCTGCTACCGTTGATTCTGGATGTTTACGCAGTCAATATTTTGGGCACTAGATGGTATGACGTTGTAAGTAATGATGACATTAGACGATGGATTCGTTAACCACCTCTGAGCGCATATTGTGCAGAGAGAGATTTCGTTGGAGTCTACATGTTGCCTTCTTGCATAACTAGAGATTAACGAACAATCGTGAACAATGTGCCTAAAGGCCTCAGAAAGTGCCGCCCTGCCCACGTTCAGTAGGGGACACCAAAGGGCTTGGAAAGGCCGCCGTCTGTCGGATGAGACGATAAGCCGTGGCCCCCGTGTGCGGGAGAGCTATACCCTGTGCACGTTAAAGAACACGCCGGATGGCCTTGACGGGAGGCTACCATCTGTCTCCCAACAGCTGTTCCAGTGGGTCCCCTCCCTCAACCTCATCTGAGCCTTCGGGGTCCATGTAACCTGGCCATTTAGTCCATGGTGTGCAAAAAAAGTGCCGCTCAGAGGTGAAACAACCCAACCCAACCCTCAGAAAATTGGAGAGACCTCAAATGATTGGGTTGGGTTGTTTTACCTCTGAGCGGCACTTTTTTGCACACCATGGGCTAAATGGCCAGGTCACATGGACCCCGAAGGCTCAGAGAAGGTTGGGGGAGGGGACCCACTGGAACAGCTGTTGGGAGACAGATGGTAGCCTCCCGTCAAGGCCATCCAGTGTGTTCTTTAACGTGCACAGGGTATGGCTCTCCCGCATACGGGGCCACGGCTTAACGTCCCATCCGACGGACGCCGGTCTTTCCAAGCCCATCGGTGTCCTCTACTGACCGTGGGCAGGGCGGGGGATTTTTGCGGAGATAAATCTCAACGCTGACCCACCTCAAATGAAGTGGACAGACAATGTCAAACAGGACCTCACTAGAATTGGTCTGCAGTGGCCTAATATAACAATTGTAGCTCAAGATTGATGTTTAGATCTGTGAAGAAAAATGAAGAAAAAGATATTGAAGGATTTGCCAGTGTTATAATAAACTATCAAAATCCCTTGATTCATTTGAGAACCAATGACGTCATGGATTGATGGTTTTATACACTGCTGCATTACCACTCTGGCAATTGCTTACACTACCTCATACACTTTCACTTCATTCGTGCAAATCACGCACACTAAAATGAGATCAAAAGAGTCATTTTATGTAATCGCAATGTTTACATTGCTGTCCCTAAGTAAATATGGCCGACGGATTTCTTCCACTGACGTGCTCATTTTATCGGTAGACCTCTCTTTGCCAAATGAATGAGATAGAAGAGACTGTTGTCTGTCCTATTGTTAAAGAGACGAGAGTTAATGTATGAAAGATCACGGTGTTCTTTCAGCACCCCTACTGCGTCGCTTTGTAATCAGAATAGTTTGCTGATAAACTCTCGATGCTGGTGACTCGGCGATCTCGTCCGATGCGTTTCAGAAAGCTTGCCATGCGGCGCCATACCTGGCTGCTGCGACCTCAAATTGAAACTGTGAGATGTCTTATATGCAAAACGTTTGTCCCAAGGAATTGCGACATGCAATTTGTGTCATGAGGATTTTGTAAAGAATACGATTGTTTCAGAGTGAACTAAAGTGATTTTTATACATTCAATATATGACGATTTCTATTAACAGCATGGGTGTTTCCCAGCTGGTGTCGCACTCTTCTTTATTGGCTGGTTTTATCGACAGGTGAAATGTTTCAAAAGACTGCTCCTCAGATGACCAAAAGTAAGTTTAGTTTTATCGAAGCTAATTGGCAATGTTGAAGTTGTTCATTGGGTTGATTGCTTCTAAGCGCCATTTTTTTGCACACAATGGGTTATATGGCCAGGTCGCAAGGACCCCGAGGGCTCAGAGAAGGTTTTGGGGATGAGACTCACTGGAAGGGCTGTTGGGAGACAGATGGTAGCCTCCCGTCAAGGCCATACAGCGTGTTCTTTAACGTGCACAGGGTATGGCTTTCCCGCACACTGCGCCACGGTTTAACGTCCCATCGGACGGACGGCGGCCTTCCCAAGCCCATCGGTATCCCCTACTGACCGTAGGTAGGGCGGGGAGTTTTGCGGAGAAAAATGTCTATGCTGGCCCAGTTGGGAGTCGAACCTGGGAAGTGCAGATTGTGGGCCTGGTGCGCTACCAACTGAGCCACCCCCACCTTGAAGTTGCTCATTAAAGTAATTAAGGCAAGGTCTTTGCACACAATATAAAATATACTCTGTTCAAAAGTTAAGCTACAACCGCATGTTAACTCAATTAGAAACTAACTTTGAAATTCGACAACTTCTAAATTTGTTGAAAATGAAACTTAAAATAAAGATCTCAATCAAGTCTGTGTAAATCTGGATTTTTTTTTTTTCGAAATATGCATTCTTTGTTTTAAAGAGTTCTGGAAGCTGAAACATTGTATTGCAGCAGTGACTCTTAAAAAACAAAAATTTGGACGATATTGAAAGATTATTCCACAAACCTTTAAAATATAGACTCATTTTATTAAATAATCTTATTACGAATTTTCAAAGTAAGAAATGCTCTCTCAGCACTCGTGCTCACCACTTATTTACACTTAATTCCTCAAAATATTGGTTGGATTGGATTGTTTTACCTCTGAGCGGCACTTTTTTGCACACCATAGGCTAAACGGCCAGGTCACATGGACCCCGAAGGCTCAGAGAAGGTTGGGGGAGGGGACCCATTGGAACAGCTATTGGGAGACAGGTGGTAGCCTCCCGTCAAGGCCATCCAGCGTGTTCTTTAACGTGCACAGGGTATGTCTCTCCCGCACACGGGGCCACGGCTTAACGTCCCATCCGACGGACGGCGGCCTTTCTAAGCCCATCGGTGTCCCCTACTGACCGTGCGCAGGGCGGGGAAATTTTGCGGAGATAAATCTCAACGCTGACCCAGCTGGGACTCGAACCTGGGAACTACAGATTACGAGCCTGGCGCGCTACCGACTGAGCCACCCCCGCCCCCAAAATATTGGTAACGACTATTCTAAAAATATCAAAATGCCATAATTGCATAAATACATACAAAATCCTCATACAGCCACGGACTATGGAGGTCCCACCAGACTGTAATTTTTCTCTCCAGACATGTCTGTCTTGAGCAACAACTCTATTGTATAATAGAGAAATAAAACAAATAATAAGTTTAAAAAAAATTTTCTCTTTAAAAATGAAAGATTTTTTTTTAAATCTAGATTTTATTGAAAACAATTATAAACAAGTTCTGTGGATAAGTTTTCTGGCAAATTTTGTCTGTTTCAGAGTTACAATTTTTTTTTAGCAATAATCTCCAATCGTACATAGATGAGAATCCCAATTTTCTTTCAGTTACGCCCTCGCTCTTATCGTTAAAGAAATCTGTCGCACTCTAAGGCGCCTCTCTGCCACTATCTCTATTATCATTATACGTTAGCCTTTTCTTAATACAAATTAAAAATATACCGATTAAAAGCTATTAGGAGGGCTTTGTGCGAGATCACCTCGAAAATCTGATGTTGAAACTTGAGTTATGATGAAAACCAACCCTTCTGATTTGTCTATCAGGGTTGGGTTGTTTTACCTCTGAGTGGCACTTTTTTGCACACCATGGGCTAAATGGCCAGGTCACATGGACCCCGAAGGCTCAGAGAAGGTTGGGGGAGGGGACCCACTGGAACAGCTGTTGGGAGACAGATGGTAGCCTCCCGTCAAGGCCGTTCAGCGTGTTCTTTAACGTGCACAGGGTATGGCTCTCCCACATACGGGGCCACGGCTTAACGTCCCATCCGACGGACGGCGGCCTTTTCAAGCCCATCGGTGTCCCCTACTGACCGTGGGCAGGGCGGGAAAATTTTGCGGAGAAAAATCTCAACGCTGACCCAGCTGGGACTTGAACCTGGGAACTACATATTACGAGCCTGGCGCGCTACCTACTGAGCCATCTCCGCCCCCTTAGGCTTAATGAATTAGTTACATAGTGCTTTGTGTAGAATATAAGAACTTTCTTCTTCACATAGTGTAAGGAAGCGATTATGAACATTTTTTTAAAGGCGTGTCATTTTTGATTGCACACGTCTTATGACTTCGAGACAGTTGACAAAAATGTAGTTGTGTTGTTTTACTCCTGAGCTGCAATTTTTTGCACACAGTGGGCTAATGGCCAGGTCACAAGGACCCCCCGAAGACTCAGAGAAGATTGGGGGAGGGAACCCACTGGAACAGCTTTTGGGAGACAATCCGTCAAGGCCATACAGTGTGTTCTTTAACGTGCAGAGGATATGACTCTCCCGCACACGGGGGGCCACGGCTTGACGTCCCATTCGACGGACGGTGGCCTTTCCAAGCCCATCGGTGTCCCCTACTGACTGTGGGCAGGGCGGGGAGTTTTGCGGAGATAAATCTCAACGCTGACCCAGCTGGGACTCGAACCTGGGAACTGCAGATTACGAGCCTGGCGAGTTACCGACTAAGCCGCCACCCCCGCCCCTGAAAAAAAGTGCCGCTCAGAGGTAAAACAACCCAACCTTTGCCCTGGAGCTCAACACGAGAATTACTAGGTCATTTGAACAGCTACCTTGTTGGTATCATCCCAATCAGAACAGCAACTTTCAGTAGCGTCATCTCAATTAATTAAGATCCTGTTCTCATTAATTGTAATTATTAACATACAGCGATACGAAACGTGTTTAGGGAAATCAGCTTTTAAAAACGAGGTAAAAGAAGGAACAATCACAACGATTTGCTTACCTAAATATTTTAGTTTGTCTGTGTGAATAACAATTCCTCCTGAACGGTAAGAAGTCGGACCATCAAATTTGATATACAGATTTCTCTTATAAAAGAGCAACGTGTTTGTCACCTCCAAGTGTTTTCTGCATCCTCCTCTATAAAAAAAAAAGCTGAGGGAGAACTCCTAAACATGCGCCAGGCTCGTAATCTGCAGTTCCCAGGTTCGAGTCCCAGCTGGGTCAACGTTGAGATTTATCTCCACAAAACTCCCTGCCCACGGTAAGTAGGGGACACGAATGGCCTTGAAAAGGCCGCCGTCCATCGGATGGGATGTTTAGCCGTGGCTCCGTATGCTGGAGAGCCATACCCTGTTCACGTTAAAGTACACGCTGGATGGCTTTGACATGATGCTACCATCTGTCTCGCAACAGCTGTTCCAGTGGGTCCCCTCCAACAGCCTTCTCTGAGCCTTTGGTGCCCGTGTGATCTGGCCATTTAGCCCATGGTGTGCAAAAAAAGTGCCGCTCAGAGGTAAAACAACCCAACATATGCACTGTTTAAAGATCTCGCTAGATGTCTTTGATAAGTGACTACCATCTATCTCCTAACAGTTGTCGGGGCGGAGGTGGCTCAGTCGGTAGCGCGCCAGGCTCGTAATCTGTAGTTCTCAGGTTCGAGTCCCAGCTGGGTCAGCGTTGAGATTTATCTCCGCAAAATTCCCCGCCCTGCCCACGGTCAGTAGGGGACACCGATGGGCTTGGAAAGGCCGCCATCCGTCGGATGGGACGTTAAGCCGTGGCCCCGTGTGTGGGAAAGCCATACCCTGTGCACGTTAAAGAACATGCTGGATGGCCTTGACGGGAGGCTACCATCTGTCTCCCAACAGCTGTTCCAGTGGGTCCCCTCCCCCAACCTTCTCTGAACCTTCGGGGTCCATGTGACCTGGCCATTTAGCCCATGGTGTGCAAAAAAGTGCGGCTCAGAGGGTTGGGTTGTTTACCTCTGAGCGGCACTTTTTTTATCCCTTTCAAAACTTCTTCTCCCCACCCCCCACAGATAAACACTGAGTTTACTCTCTTCCTTTATACTTCTAATTACACTACACGACACACGATGACGCAGTAAAACAACAGAATTATTTCCTGCAGTGAATATTATACTTTTAAGACTCAAGTGCGTGTCAAAATCCTGTGAAGTCATTCTAGTGTCGTCACAAATTGTCATTACGAAAAAGTCTCGATATTTCTTTTGTCTTTTCTTCTTTATTCCGAATGAAGCTTCTTCTTATCGTTATCTGTCCAGACAAATGACGACGATAAATGAGCTGTACTCCCTCGAACTACTGGCTGTCTGAAACACTGCTAGTACTGCTGCTACCTGTTTTTCCCCCATCACATTTCACTTTTATCTACATTCATATCAGTCTGCAGTGGCACAGAACATCCGAACATTCTATCAAAAGTGAGATAAAACTCGGTTACGGATAACAACAGTATCAGAAAGCCGCAAGAATGCGAACATCAACAAAATAGATTTGGATGGTTGTTTTTGAAATAACTATTTCCTTTCACCGCCTCTTGCCACAACTACGATTATTCGTTAATCTCTGGGCGGGGTGGCTCAGTCGGTAGCGCGCCAGGCTCGTAATCTGTAGTTCCCAGGTTCGAGTCCCAGCTGGGTCAGCGTTGAGATTTATCTCCGCAAAATTCCCCGCCCTGCCCACGGTCAGTAGGGGACACCGATGGGCTTGGAAAGGCCGCCGTCCGTCGGATGGGACGTTAAGCCGTGGCCCCGCGTGCGGGAGAGCCATACCCTGTGCACGTTAAAGAACACGCTGGATGGCCTTGACGGGAGGCTACCATCTGTCTCCCAACAGCTGTTCCAGTGGGTCCCCTCCCCCAACCTTCTCTGAGCCTTCGGGGTCCTTGTGACCTGGCCATTTAGCCCATGGTGTGCAAAAAATTGCCGCTCAGAGGTAAAACAACTCAACGTTAAAGAGCACGCTGGATGGCCTTGACGGGAGGCTACCATCTGTCTCCCAACAGCTGTTCCAGTGGGTCACCTCCCCCAACCTTCTCTGAGCCTTCGGGGTCCATGTGACCTGGCCATTTAGCCCATGGTGTGCAAAAAATTGCCGCTCAGAGGTAAAACAACTCAACGTTAAAGAGCACGCTGGATGGCCTTGACGGGAGGCTACCATCTGTCTCCCAACAGCTGTTCCAGTGGGTCACCTCCCCCAACCTTCTCTGAGCCTTCGGGGTCCATGTGACCTGGCCATTTAGCCCATGGTGTGCAAAAAATTGCCGCTCAGAGGTAAAACAACTCAACGTTAAAGAGCACGCTGGATGGCCTTGACGGGAGGCTACCATCTGTCTCCCAACAGCTGTTCCAGTGGGTCCCCTCCCCCAACCTTCTCTGAGCCTTCGGGGTCCATGTGACCTGGCCATTTAGCCCATGGTGTGCAAAAAAGTGCCGCTCAGAGGTAAAACAACCCAAACAACTCGTTAATCTCTGTTTCATGGACGCTGAAACTCTCCATTTCCAGAAGGAAAGGGACGGGAAGGAAACAAAATGCTGTTTTACATTACAGATGAGTTCGTGTTTAATTTTTCGAGCTAGATCCCGATTTCAGGAAAAATGTTCATAAACAGAAATGCATGTTGCTAATCATTTATTTCGTTCTTATAATCTTAATTACCATCATTTTGCGACTAAATAAAATGTTAATGTTATTTGGAAGGAAAAACGTTAGAAATGCTAGTAGTCATCATCATCATCCTCAAGCAGCCATGGGCTACGGAGGTCCAACCAGACCGTGCAGTTTAATTCTCCAAGAATATCTGTCCTGAGCTACATCTACTGCATCTGGCCACTGCACACCAATTCTAACAAGGTCCTGTTTGACATTGTCTGCCCACCGCATCCTAGATCTCCCCTTCTTTCTGAGGCCTTTAGGCACACTGTTCATAACCCTATTCGCCAATCTATAATTATCCATATGGGCAACATGGCCAAACCAACGGAGTCTCTCTCTGCACAATATGCTGCTTAAAGGAGGTTGCAAACTCCTTTGCCTAACCTCATCATTAGTTACAAAGTTGAACCACCTAATGCCCAAGATACTGCGTAAGCATCTGGAATCAAAAGCATCAAGTTTCCTGTTATCTTGTTTACAAAGTGTCCAAGTTTCACTACCATAACTAACCCTAGAAAGAACCAAACTATTATACAGTCTAATTTTAGTCTTTAGGTGTATACGCCTATTTCTCCACACTCTCCATAGATTCTTAAAAGTCCCGGCAGCAATCCCTATCCGTCTGTTAATCTAATGCCGCACATCACCAGTATCTGTTACATAGCTCCCAAGATAATTAAACTGTGACACCTGCTCAAGACTGCAACCATTCAGATTAACTGAATCACAGCCTGCCTGACCAATTTTCATCACTTTAGTTTTCTCTCTGTTTATAACCAAACCTACTCTACTACCAGTCTCATCAACAGCTCGAATGAAAGAGTTCATTTCATCAACATCATTAGAAACTGAGATTTCGTGGATATCATCATTACAAAAATAATGAGCATTTAATTAAAGACAGAGAATATCTAAAAAACAATCAAAACTCACATGATGCTTATTTTTAATTATTAAAGACTGATTAAAAGATTTAAATTATAATAAAAAATTGATACTAATTACCGTTGATACTATGCAAAAGATTTGGCGCTTAACGTCTGTCCATTGACAATTTCCGATCCAAAATGTTACTACTCCATTCATAAGGCAGGCGACGGCAGCGCCCCCAGAAACTTTGGACACTCACAGAGAGAATACTTTCGCCCTACGACATCTAGGGATCCGATCTCTTAACCCAGCACGGCTAGAAAGAAGAGGAACCACCACACCAAATCTGGGATCGATCGTTCAAGTACCCGTGGAACCACTGGGAACCCAAAATTTCTGCCACTGATGATGTCAGACCGAGGACGTACAGTCGCTCAAAAAATATCCGAACACTATGGTTGATTACAGAATTCAGAAAAAATATCTGGCAACGATTTTTTTAGAAATTAGTAATCTGGCAACCTTTGATTACAGAATTCAGAAAAAATATCTGGCAACGATTTTTTTAAAGAAATTAGTGATCTGGCAACCTTTGTCTCACGTGACACGAAGGTTGCCAGATCACTAATATAATAATTAAAAAAAAAATACCCCCTCAAGCAGCTGCTTGCCACAGAGGTCTGACAGGAGCCTGTCAGTTTATATGCCACAGTAGGAGATCTGAGAGGATGGCAGGACCTCAGCAGAAAAACGACACATACATCCATGCCTTATCCGGGACTCGAACCCAGGTCCTTTAGATCAGTAGCCAAGCGTGCTAACCACTCGGCCACGGGACGGCCTAATATAATAAGATTTTTATTTATTATAATTTTTCAAAATTACAGGAAATATTTTCAAAATATTATTTTGAGCCCAGCCTAGGGGGCGGGGGTGGCTCAGTCGGTAGCACGCCAGGCTCGTAATCTGTAGTTCCCAGGTTCGAGTCCCAGCTGGGTCAGTGTTGAGATTTATCTCCGCAAAATTCCCCGCCATGCCCACGGTCAGTAGTGGACACCGATGGGCTTGGTAAGGCCGCCGTCCGTCGGATGGGACGTTAAGCCGTGACCCCGTGTATGGGAGAGCCCTACCCTGTGCACGTTAAACGTTGGATGGCCTTGACGGAAGGCTACCATCTGTCTCCCAACAGCTGTTCCAGTGGGTCTCCTCCCCCAACCTTTTGGGGCGGGGGTGGCTCAGTCGGTAGCGCGCCAGGCTCGTAATCTGTAGTTCCCAGGTTCAAGTCCCAGCTGGGTCAGCGTTGAGATTTATCTCCGCAAAATTCCCCGCCCTTCCCACGGTCAGTAGGGGACAACCGATGGGCTTGGAAAGGCCGCCGTCCGTCGGATGGGACGTTAAGCCGTGGCCCCGTGTGTGGGAGAGCCATATGCACGTTAAAGAACACGCTGGATGGCCTTGACGGGGGGTTACCATCTGTCTCCCAACAGCTGTTCCAGTGGGTCCCCTCCCCAAACCTTCTCTGAGCCTTCGGGGTCCATGTGACCTGACCATTTAGCCCATGGTGTGCAAAAAAGTGCCGCTCAGAGGTAAAACAACCCACAGTCCAGCCTAGCCCGAATTCATATCTATTTTATATATTTCCAGAAGGATGGACAAAATTCTACTTGAATATTGGTTTTTACATATGGAATTTGAATACTGTTTAAAACATTTTCAAAAGATGCAAATTAGTGTATTTGTGAATGGACGTATTTTCAATGTTTGCTTCCATAAGGAGAGTTGCCTCAGTCGAGGTTTCAGATTTCTAATCTGATATTCGAGGTTCAAGTGCCCACTGTGCTTGGTTGGATATTTTTTCTTCTAACCTTCTCTTTGTACTAGACGAGAAAAGGCATACCGAAATACTTTTTAAATACCACAGTCAGTTAGAGAGGTTTCAAGTCAAGACTCCTTAACCTTAAGGAGGCAGATGGAAGAATTCCATCTGCCTCCTAACCGTTGCCCAGTATGGATCTTATCACACCCAGCTCTGCAGTGTCCAAACTCCTCTGCAGTGTCCAATGTTGTTCCATTGACAGAATGATCAGCATGTTTCGCTGCATATGACGGCATAAGATCTGGATTGAGATAGGTTGGGTTGTTTTACCTCTGAGCGGCACTTTTTTGCACACCATGGGCTAAATGGCCAGGTCACATGGACCCCGAAGGCTCAGAGAAGGTTGGGGAAGGGTACCCACTGGAACAGCTGTTGGGAGGCAGATGGTAGCCTCCCGTCAAGGCCATCCAGCGTGTTCTTTAACGTTGGGTTGTTTTACCTCTGAGCGGCACTTTTTTGCACACCATGGGCTAAATGACCAAATCACAAGGACCTCGAGGGCTCAAAGGAGGTTGGGGGAGGGGACCCACTGGAACAGCTGTTAGGAGACAGATGGTAGACTGCAGTCAAGGCCATCCAGCGTGTTCTTTAACGTGCACAGGGTATGGCTCTCCCGCATACGGGGGCTACGGCTTAACGTCCCATCCGACGGACGGCGGCCTTTCCAAGCCCATCGGTGTTCCCTACTGACCGTGGGCAGGGTGGGGAGTTTTGCGGAGATAAGTCTCAACGCTGACCCAACTGGGACTCGAACCTGGAAACTGCAGATTACGGGTCTGGCGCGCTACCGACTGAGCCACCCAATAAATTTAATGATCTGCTTTGTACCCTCACAATCCATATCCTTTAAAAGTTCACTCAAGGCAGGTCTTTGAACCATGGGTATTTGCAAACAATTTTCCTTATAAAAATTGAAAATGGCCTAATTTTGTTGATACTAAAAATGCAAAACTTGAATGCTGGTCCCCCTGTTACGTTGGCGCCTGTAGGCAAGTGCCTTAGGGAAATCCGGCCCTGGTAATAGCCGTTATTTCATTCAACAGTATTCGCCTGCCGCATTATTAAAAAAAAAACCAACAAAAGGGAATGAAATATATTATTCCATTTTTTTTTTAAATATACAGTATAATGCTACAGACGGCTTCTTAGAAGCGCTAAAATCAGTTGGAGTACACAAAAGTAAGATTCAGATGCTGCCAGTTGATGACAGCCGTTTTACATATTTTTCATGATCGCCATTGATTTTAACAACTATTCGACCTCCGCATTATAAAAAAAATACACACCAGAGAGTAGTATGTTATTTGTTTTTTTCATAATGCAGCAAGCGATTTACTCGGAAACCTGAACAGGCATCTTCCATACAAGCTATGCAACATCTGAGTTTTTGCTATATAACGTTAATTATTAACGGACACATCTTTTAATGCTTAGACAAAAACACAAGCAGAAAATATAGATTTAAGCTCAAGAATACAAACTGACTTAAAAAAGTAATTACGACACGCTGGATGACCTTCACGGAAGGATACCATTTATCTCCCAACAGCTGTTCCAGTGGGTACTTTCCCCACCCACTTCTCTGAGCCCTTGGGGCCCTTGTAACCTGACCATTTAGCCCATTGTGTGCAAAAAAAGTGCCGCTCAGAGGTTACAACCCAAAGGTAGAAAAACAAAATGTCGGCTGAAAGCATTTCAAATGCATTAAGTGACCCTGAGTAGCAATTCGGGAGAATTACCCTATTTTTAAAACTGTTTCAAGATATAATAATTAACTAACGATGATTCATTCAAAATAACCATTGAAACTTACGATTTTGATACTATATCGATATCAATCAATCCTATAGAGTTGCCAACACTAACTGAACAATTTTGTTTGCAAATTTATACTTCATCCTTTTAATTATTTAATTACAATACTTTTTTTTATTATTTCGTGCCTGGCTTTCATTTAAGTATGAGCAATCAAAACAGTATCTAAACACATTGCACATTATTTTTCTGATAGATAAAACAATTTTGTAATTCCAGATAACAAAAACAACTTAGAGGTAGGTAGTTGCAAACAGAGACATATTCATTTTACTTTTGCAGATAGTTAGAGACATTCTATGAAACCGGCGTAACAATGTCAACACGAAAAGGGATTGGACGTCAGAATACCATACGTCACGATGAGTACGGCTAAAATAAAGAGAACAAACAGGATGACAGAAACCGTAAATCAGAAAACAAACAACACAAGAGTGCCGGCGTCTTACTTTCGATAAAGTGCTGTCTCTTTCACTAAGCGTAGAGCTCTTAATTCGGTGGCAAGTACTTGCGTTTCTTGCGTAACCAACGCTCAGGTTTTATGAACACCGAAAGTCAATATTGCAATCATTCTGTGACGTGCACGACTGGTTACAACAAGCATTTTCATTTCGAGTCCATTGTGACTAAAGTGATGCTTTGACGGAAATGATAAACTCTTTGTATTGTGTGTGCATTGTTCTAGTCCAAGAAGCGGTTTGTCTTCCCATTAGAATGTGATCTTTTGGAACTCGAGAGTTTGTATTATCGAGACGTAGCAAAAGATATAAGAAGGATTTTGGATATGGTTATGAATTACGAAGCGTCTTAAGGTAATCATTTTTTTTGTCTTTTCAATTGCTGGCCTTTATTGTCATACCTGAACATCAAGAGACATTTATTTTGAATTTCATTTTGTGTCTTTTAATGTTTCTTTTCTCTAATGAAATAATAATGAAAGAATCTGACTATCGTGGATTTATTTTCTGTAAGAGTGTCTTTGGGTAGCAACTGGTGAGGACTGGTTTAAGATAAATGATCTGAATAGAAAAATAATTGCAAGTTCCACGGTCTTAACAACTAGGATTGCAAAAGAATTTAAAATACATTTGATTCGAACAGTGTAAAATGTGGTATTTTCAATAAATTTTTGCCTCATACCTTGGGGACGGGGGTAGCTCAGTGGTAGTTCGCCAGGCTCGTAATCTGCAGTTTCCCAGGTTCGAGTCTCACCTGGGCCAGCTTTGCGATTTATCTCCACAAAACTTCCCGCCTTGCCCTTGGTCAATAGGGGGACACAGATGGGCTTGATCAATAGAGGAACACGGATGGGCTGGATGGGTTGGGTTGTTTTACCTCTGAGCGGCACTTTTTTGTACACCATGGGCTAAATGGCCAGGTCACATGGACCCCGAAGGTTGGGGAGGGGACCCACTGGAACAGGTGTTGGGAGACAGATGGTAGCGTCCCGTCAGGGCCATCCAGCGTGTTCTTTAACGTGCACAGGGTATGTCTCTCCGCACACGAAGCCACGGCTTAACGTCCCATGCGACGGACTGCGGCCTTTCCAAGCCCATCGGTGTCCCCTACTGACCGTGGGCAGGGCGGGGAATTTTTGCGGAGATAAATTTCAACGCTGACCCAGCTGGGACTCGAACCTGGGAACTACAGATTACGAGCCTGGCGCGCTACCGACTGAGCCACCCCCGCCTCTGGACTGGATGGCCTTGATGGGAGGCTACCATCTGTCTCCTAACAGCTCCAGTGGGTCCCCTTCCCCCAACCTTCTCTGAGCCCTCGAGGTCCTTGTGATCTGGACATTTAGCCCATTGTGCGCAAAAAAAGTGCCTTTAAGAACCAACCTTGAAAGGATAGGCTATTTTCGGGTCACAACAGGTCAGGACGATATAAGGAACTGACAGCTGGACAATTGCCTCTCGAACTGACGACGATCACAGGAACGTCAGTTTCAAGACATACTGTGTGCAGAAGGCTACATGAAAAAAACCTGTATGTATGAAGACAAATAGTTTCTGTCCCACTCAACCCCTTCAACGAAAGAACTTGCTTTATATGTAATACAGAGATCAAATCTGAAGCCCGGTCAGTGAGCAAATGTGCTCTTCACAGATGAGCCCAGATTCGGTTTCAACAGGGGCGGGGGTGGCTCAGTCGGTAGCGCGCCAGGCTCGTAATCTGTAGTTCCCAGGTTCGAGTCCCAACTGGGTCAGCGTTGAGATTTATCTCCGCAAAATTCCCCGCCCTGCCCACGGTCACTAGGGGACACCGATGGGCTTGGAAAGGACGCCGTCCGTCGGATTGGACGTTAAGCCGTGGCCCCGTGTGTGGGAGAGCCATACCCTGTGCACGTTAAAGAACACGCTGGATGGCCTTGACGGGAGGCTACCATCTGTCTCCCAACAGCTGTTCCAGTGGGTCCCCTCCCCCAACCTTCTCTGAGCCTTCGGGGTCCATGTGACCTGGCCATTTAGCCCTTGGTGTGCAAAAAAGTGCCGCTCAGAGGTAAAACAATCCAATCTAATGATAATTTAGCTAAATTGAATGTTATTTTTAAATGTACATGAAAAATATTTACTGATAAATAGGCTGTATTTACTCCTGTCAACCTTACTGCAACTAAGGTGGTTAGTTTGCAAATTTGTCGCACCGGTCGGACGTGCGATAGGCCGCCCCCGGTCCTGATCCCCATTATGGGAACTCATGCTCTAATATACAGCACTCATGCATAATACATGATTTTGTCATCCTCGCACTTGCTATTACACAATCATGTCGCAATAACTTTCCGTGTGATATTTAACTGCATTTGCTGAAAGACATTTTGATGCGTGTGCACTTTTATTCATCATCCATTAATTTGATTCCACGTAGAGTAGCATCTCTCCTAGTCCCTTAGTTAAGAATAATTAATTTATTCGGGGTTTGGTTATTTTTACCTCTGAACAGCAATTTTTTGCACGAAATGGGCTAAATGGCCAGTCACAAGGGTTGGGTTGGGTTGTTTTACCTCTGAGCGGCACTTTTTTGCACACAATGGCTAACTGGCCAGGTCACATGGACCCCGAAGGCTCAGAGAAGGTTGGGGGAGGGGACCCACTGGAACAGCTGTTGGGAGACAGATGGTAGCCTCCCGTCAAGGCCATCCAGCGTGTTCTTTAACGTGCACAGGGTATGGCTCTCCCAGACACGGGGCCACGGCTTAACGTCCCATCCGACGGACGATGGCCTTTCCAAGCCCATCGGTGTCCCCTACTGACCGTGGTGGGGCGGGGAATTTTTGCGGAGATAAATCTCAACGCTGACCAGATGGGACTCGAACCTGCGAACTACAGATTACGAGTCTGGCGCGCTAACGACCGAGCTATCCCCGCCCCAGCCAGTCACAAGGATCCCAAGAGCTCAGAGCTGGATAGGGGAAGAGGTTATACACTGAGGAAAGAGATGAAAGAGCCATATGGTTGCCTTCTGTCAAGGGTTGGGTTGTTTTACCTCTGAGCGGCGCTTTTTTGCACACCATGGGCTAAATGGCCAGGTCACATGGACCCCGAAGGCTCAGAAGGTTGGGGCAGGGGACCCACTGGAACAGCTGTTGGGAGACAGATGGTAGCCTCCCGTCAAGGCCATCGAGCGTGTTCTTTAACGTGCACAGGGTATGGCTCTCCCTCTCACGGAGCCACGGCTTAACGTCCCATGAGACGGGCGGCGGTCTTTCCAAGCCCATCGGTGTCCCCTACTGACCGTGTGCAGGGCGGGGAGTTTTGCGGAGATAAGTCTCAACGCTGATCCAGCTAGAACTCGAACCTGGGAACTACAGATTACGAGCCTGGCGCGCTACCGACTGAGCCACTCCGCCCTAACAAGTGGTTAGCATGCTTAGCTACAGTACAAAGGTCATACAAGGGTTTTTGAGCCTTTGTGTGTGACCATTTTGTTTTAATTATAGTGCTGTTTTCGGCTGAAGGTCTGCCGTTCTCGTCTGTCTTCTATATGGCATGTTAAACTGACAAGCTGTTGCCAGACTCAGTAGCAAGCATCGACTTAAGGGGAAAAAAATAAAAATAAATACCCCCTCAAGCAGCTGCTTGCCACAGAAGTCTGACAGGAGCCTGTCAATTTATGTGCCATAGTAGGTCTGTGAGGATGGCAGGACCTCAGCAGAAAAATAACACAAGCGTCCATGCCTTATCCGCGAGGCTCGAACCCAGGCCACTTAGATCAGTAGCCAAGCGCGCTAAACCACTCAAATTAATAAAATTCCTTTGTAATTAAAGGTTACCAATGAAACACTTCAATCCTACGGAAGTCAGCGGATTATTTCCTTTTATGACGTCATCTCTTGAAAGCTCAGCAGAGATCACTAAATCTTTTAAAGCGCAGACATTTAAATTTATCACGATGTTCAAAAGTTTAGTCTTGTGCCAGAAACTTTCAGACGACCAAGTCTCCTTACAACTGGAAGAACAGGTGGAAAGAAAGAATAATAAATCCGATTGAGAACGAAAATTTTGCCGACACATAAGACTATAATTAAACGTAACCTTCAACTATTCTAGAATATGGTAGATTGCCAAAAGGCTGAATCGTTTTCAGCTGTTGTTGAGCAATTTTTGAAACAGTGATTCAAGAAACGGTTTTGGAAAAGAGAAGCATTTTTTTAACAGGAAGCATTGAAAAGTAATAACAATTTGGCACATTCCCTCCATTATGTTTGGGGCGGGGGTGGCTCAGTCAGTAGCGCGCAAGGCTCGTAATCTGTAGTTCCCAGGTTCGAGTCCCAGCTGGGTCAGCGTTGATATTTATCTCCACAAAATTCCCCGCCCTGCCCACGGTCAGTAGGGGACACAAATGGGCTTGGAGAGGCCGTCGTCCGTTGGATGGGACGTTAAGCCGTGGCCCCGTGTGCGGGAGAGTGTGTCACGTGTGTCACTGCGTGTCACGTGACACGAAGGTTGCCAGATCACTAATGTCTAAAAAAATCGTTGCCAGATATTTTTTCTGAATTCTGTAATCAACCATAGTGTTCGGATACTTTTTTGAGCGACTGTAGGTGGTCATATTATTTTGATACTAGATCGTGTGGGCTCACTCACGGAAATATTGAGCGTGTGCAGTTACCGTTCACAACAAACTGTTATACAGTGTTATGTTTTTGTGACGGTACTGTTAACAGTTACCGTTCACAAAAAACGTGATCACACAAAAACGTGATCACACAAAAGCGTGATTACGTGTGCAGTAACTGCACACGCTCCAGTTTGCTGTGAACGGTAACTGGAGCGTGTACAGTTGCTGTACACGCTGCAGATATGTTTCCTGAATTCTGTAATCACGTGTCACGAAGGTTACCAGATCACTAATTTCTAAAAAATCGTTGCCAGATATTTTTTCTGAATTCTGTAATCAACCATAGCGTTCGGATACTTTTTTGAGCGACTGTACCTATTTTTGGCTGGTGTTAAAAACGTTTTTTTTTGTCGTTTGTCTATCTGTAGACATTTAACTTTTTAGTTTTTAATATCAAAAAATTTTTGGATTGGCTAGGCATTCATAAAATATTACAATTCGCATTTTCAGAGTCTCTCGATAGCTTTAATAACGTCCTCTAACGTTGGGTGGTTTTACCTCTGAGCGTCACTTTTTTGCACACAATGGGCTAAATGACCAGATCACAAGGACCTCGAGGGCTCCGAGGAGGTTGGGGGACGGGACCCACTGGAACAGCTGTTAGGAAACAGATGGTAGACTGCAGTCAAGGCCATCCAGCGTGTTCTTTAACGTGCACAGGATATGGCTCTCCGTACACGGGATCACGGCTCTCCCGTACACGGGATCACGGCTCTCCCATCCAACGGACGGCGGACTTTCCAAGCCCATCGGTGTTCCCTACTGACCGTGGGCAGGGCGGGGGAATTTTGCGGAGATAAATCTCAACGCTGACCCAGCTGGGACTCGAACCTGGGAACTGCAGATTACGAGCCTGGCGCGCTACCGACTGAGCCCCACCCCATAGAAGGTTGGGGGAAGGGTTAAGTTGACCGTTTCACCTCTGAGCTGTGCTATTTTTGGACTCAATGGGCTAAATAGCAATATCACAAGAATCCCAAGGTCCCATAGAAAGTTGGTTGGTTGTTTTACCTCTGAGCGGCACTTTTTTGCACACAATGGGCTAAATGGCCAGGTTACAAGGACCCTGAAGTCTCAGAGAAGATTGGGGAGGGGACTCACTGGAACAGCTGTTAGGAGACAGATGGTAGACTGTAGTCAAGGCTATCCAGCATGTTCTTTAACGTGCACAGGATATGGCTCTCCCGCACATGGGGCCACGGCTTTCTTCCAAAGCTGGAAAAAGGTGGAAAATGCCTAAACTTTAAACAAATATTGCAAAGAATCTATGCTAGGAATTGAAATTTGGGCGGTGGAGTGTTACGGTCAAGAGGTTTGCATTGGCAGCAATGATTTGACTATGCAACTGCAAAGGTCGATCGGAAAACGCAACTTTTTTTTAATTGGTTTAATCTTAGTCGTGTATTTACAGTATTTACCAGAATTTCTTGGGGCAGGATGGCTCAGTCGGTAGCGCGCCAGGCTCATAATCTGCAGTTCCCAGGTTTGAGCCCCAGCTGGGTCAGCGTTGAGATTTATCTTCTCAAAATTCTCCGCCCTACCCACGTTCAGTAGAGGACACCGATGGGGATGAAAAAGGCTGCTGTCCGTCGGATGGGACGTTAAGCCGTGGCCCCGTGTGCTGGAGAACCATACCCTGTGCACGTTAAAGAACACGCTGGATGGCCTTGACGGAAGATTACCACCTGTCTCCCAACAGCTGTTCCAGTGGGTCCCCTCCCCCAACCTTCTCTGAGCCTTCGGGATCCATGTGACCTGGCCATTTAGTCCATTGTGTGCAAAAAAGCGCCGCTCAGAGGTAAAACAACCCAACCCAGAATTTCTTTAGGGTGGGGGGAGTCTGGTGAGGTCCCCTTGTTATCTCCTAGCTAAGAATTGTGGAAGACGTTTGAATGAACATTGTTTAAAATTAGAGAGGTAGCATATTATTTTTAATCGTATTTTCCTCCCTTTTTTCACCTTTGAAAAGCTTTTTTTTCCAAGCCTCAAATCCGTCCTTATCATTTAACATTTTCAAAAAAAATTAATACTATTCTGAGTAAAATAAAATGATAAGATTAGTTGGGAAGATATCATAGATTTGTTGAAACGACCAGAATTTTGAAATTCTGATAAAAATTGATAAAGCCGAAATTCCTAGATAGGGGAATGATCATGACACAGTAGGTGTTGTTTTAAAATGCTGGTTGTGCCATCTAGTGAAAACTAAAGAAAGTGTTTGCTCCTCTATTTGGCCGATACATTGAATCAACTCTTGGAATTCTAATTGGTCTAAGAAAAGAGGTAAAATTTCCTCCTCTCTTCTACTTGAGCCGTCCGGTGGTCGAGTGGTTAGCACGCTTGGCTACTGATCTACGGGACCTGGGTTCGAGCCCCGGGTAAGGCATGGATATATGTGTCGTTTTTCTGCTGAGGTCCTGCCATCCTCTCAGATTTTCTACTGGGGCATATAAACTGACAGGCTCCTGTCAGACCTCTGTGGCACGCAGCTGCTTGAGGGGGTATTTATTTATTTTTATTACTTCTACTTGAATAGTCGGACTAATAGTAGTGGTGTGGCCTCCGCACCACTGCTGCGAGGTAAAACTAAATTTATTCTACGAAAAAGCAATTTCGGTTTTAAGCTATGGAATAATCATTCATGGAACTACAAATTGGAGAAATCTTTAAAAAAATTCAATTGTAGCAAAAACTTTTATTACAATAAAAGAGTGTAATCAGTTAAAAACTTTAAATAAAAAAAAATAAATAAATACCCCCTCAAGCAGCTGCTTGCCACAGAGGTCTGACAGGAGCCTGTCAGTTTATATGCCACAATAGAAGATCTGAGAGAATGGCAGGACCTCAGCAGAAAACAACACGAACATCCATGCCTTACCCGGGGGTCGAACCCAGGTCCCGTAGATCAGTAGCCAAGCGCACTAACCTCTCGGCCACGGGACGACAGACTAAATTAACCTTAACGAAATCTATATAAATACATATTAATTTTAAATAATCTTTATGATAAAACTTTTGAAATACAATAAATAGAGAAGATTTTAATCCTTCAGTTACTATAAATTACCAAAGATCAGAAACTATTATGGAAAATATGCAATAGATTTTAAAAATCGTTACGTTTCTAACATTTTTTCTCCAAGGGAAATATCATGCTTTGAAAGTTTTAATAAGTTAAAGAAAAAGTTAAAAGAACATTTAAGATCGGAAAGGAAGAAACCAACTCATCATCATTTACTTTCTTTAGAAAGCAAATGATTTGTATCCTATTTCTTAATTATCTTTTTTGCAGTTTGTAATTAGCGAAATCTTATACTTTGATTCTAAATTGTTCGTGAGGTATTTTATGTAGAAATTAGGATTATTTAATCTCTTGCAGTTAACCTTGTGGCCTTGCTGGTCCCATTGATAAATTTCTTGAATAAAGAACAATTTTTCTTTTAAAATAAATTGATAAATTTCATGAAATCCCATCGATATACAAAATACTTCATCTAGACCTGGAGTTCCCAATCCTTTTCACACCGGAGGATACTTTTAGGTTTTCTTTGGAAGGTTACAAAATTTTTATTTACGCTTGAATATAAAGCAGTAAAGAGGGCGCCATCAATAATAAATAATTGAAAGAATTTTCTTTGATACTTAGAAATAAAGTACTGATTATTTTTTTTTAGATAGATAGATAAGTTATTCTCAGAATATGCAGTTCATTTCATTTATATGTTTTTTACCTTAGAACTGAAATTATAACGAAATATATATAATGTTGTATATCTCAGATACACAATTTTAAAGTAATACATTTTCTAATATATATTCTTCTTTATACATAGTTTGTCCAATAAAAATCATATATTCATTCATACCATATATATGGAAATCTTATTATTATATTTCATTAGTGTGATTTATAATTTTACCTACATTTTTCAGTAAAAGTCTGAGAAAAAATGTTGAGTCTTCCACGAGAGTAAAAACTCGCTTGTGGAAGAAATTTAACAGTTATGTTGTAATAATGAAATAAATGAAAATAATGTATAAATGAAAAGGCAACATGCTTCAGTTTCACATTTCTTCACATTTTGTTAGCTTGATCAAAAAATCTAAGTAAATATTCACCAATTTATAAGTCTAAAAATTATCATTAAGAATAAATGAAATTAAAAAAAAAACTTTACTAGGTAGAAAACAAAAAATTTAAAAACCTATATTGGAACTGTGCGTTAGTAAGTGGTTCAGTTGAGCACCTTAAGGGCAACTCTGCGTCAAAGGAAATTATATTACATTTAAATCTCTTATTTCTAAAACATAGTCTCAATATTTACCACATTTAAAATCCATTTTCTTAATTCCTTATAGAAAAAATTATCATTCATTATTCCTTTAATGTACTCTGGTAAGCAGTTAAAAAACTTAATGCCAATAAAACATATATACATAACGTTTTTCAACAATAGTTTTGTTCGCTTTTAAATCAAGTAAGAAAAGGTTTTTTGACAGTCGCGTATTCTTTTCAAATGTCCGTAAGGTTTGAACATTAAAATTCATCCTTATATATTTCAGTACCTGAAATACATATAATTTCCTTATTTGTAAAATATCTAATTCAATGTGTACATTTGCAACGCTTTCAAATTTTCTTAGTTTCATCATGCATCTAATTATGTGGCTCTGCACATAGTGTAACGGTTTGATTGTTGTCAAATAGACTCCACCCCACGATAATGAACCATAGAGCAAGTAAGATTTCATCCAAAAAAGAGTAAATAATTTTCAATAAAGATAAATTTACGAATTTCCGGATATAATAAATTTCAGGTATAATGCAGTTAATCTTTTTAACAATGTCGGATATTTGTATTTTCCAAGACATCTTTTTGTCAATAAAAGTACCCAAATATAATATTCAACCCCCTCAATTTTGTCACAATTGCAATTTTTTCCAACACAAAATTCAGAGTGGAAAATGATCCTGTCACGAAAAAAATCAATCTGATTTTCTCTTGGTCTAATAAAAATATATTTCGTCTTCTTTGTATTTAAAAAGAGTTTATTAAATTTTAGCCACGTTCTTATTTCTATCCAGTCACTATTTATATTCTCTAAAATTTGCTTTTCCCCCTCCAGAATATATTAGTGCAGCATCATCTGCAATTAATATTGAAATATAAAATATTTCTGAAATAAAATATTCTGAAAATAGAACAAATATTCTGAAAATAGAATATTTTTTATAAGTTTTATAAAAAATATTTTTATAAAATGATCTGAGATGTCAATTTTAACAATATATGTAGTTACAGTATCTAATCTAAAATTTCTAATGTAAAGATGATCTAGGCAGGTTTTACTACTTACCCTAGTAACAGAAGCATGACAGGAATAGAAACCATTTGAATTTATCATTTGTAAAAAATATATTTTGTGTGGATCATCAAATAATAAATCCAAATTAAAATCTCCTGTCATTATCATACTATTTCGTTTAACACAGTTAAGCCATGTTGCGAATTCATCAATAAATTATAATTTACTGAATTCATGGGCTCTATAGATTGCAAGGCTAAGTTCGTAATTAAATGCTTTTATGTGCAATTCCACTAAGTCAGCAGTTTTAAAAATCAGAAAAAATCTGGTTCACTTCCCATCCTTCTTTAATGTAAACAATCACTCCTCCTGATCTTTTTTTCTCACTACATTTATAGTATTCTTTATATCCATCTATTTTATATAAGGCTATTTCCTCTTCTCTTACCCAAATCTCAGTAAGTACTATAATTTCTGGTTTTAATTCAATTAAATTTAGGAATACCACAAAATGATCAAAAATTTTTTTTATGTAGATTATGTTTACATAATGAAGAAATTACCACAGTAAAATAATTGTTAAATTTATTAACAAATTGCTGCGGCTTTTAATCAAACCGAAGTAAATGATTTCTATCCGTGTACATATCCGTGTTTCTATCCGTATTATATTAGAATATAAATAATATAAAATCTATATTATAAATAAAGAGTACAGATGGTAAAATACCTTATTTACAACTAACTGGCTATGAAGAGGTAAATGAAGCTCAGAAAAGAATCATGAGCAAAAAAAGTTTGAGAAACACTCAACTCTAAAGCAATGCTTTTTCTTCCTCTAGCGCAATCCTCTTCCTACCTCTAGAGCAATGCTCTTTCTACCTCTAGAGCAATGCTTTTTCTTCCTCTAGCGCAATCCTCTTCCTACCTCTAGAGCAATGCTCTTTCTACCTCTAGAGCAATGCTTTTTCTTCCTCTAGCGCAATCCTCTTCCTACCTCTAGAGCAATGCTCTTTCTACCTCTAGAGCAAGGCTTTTTCTTCCTCTAGCGCAATCCTCTTCCTACCTCTAGAGCAATGCTCTTTCTACC
This sequence comes from Ryuthela nishihirai, assembly GCA_038380435.1. Taxonomy (NCBI): domain Eukaryota; kingdom Metazoa; phylum Arthropoda; class Arachnida; order Araneae; family Heptathelidae; genus Ryuthela; species Ryuthela nishihirai. The sequence goes on along the minus strand of JAWZYU010000030.1, from coordinate 49,109,259 downwards.
TCTAGAGCAAGGCTTTTTCTTCCTCTAGCGCAATCCTCTTCCTACCCCTACCGCAATGCTTTTTCTTCCTCTAGCGCAATCCTCTTCCTACCTCTAGAGCAATGCCTTTTCTTCCTCTAGCGCAATCCTCTTCCTACCTCTAGAGCAATGCTCTTTCTACCTCTAGAGCAATGCTTTTTCTTCCTCTAGCGCAATCCTCTTCCTACCTCTAGAGCAATGCTCTTTCTACCCCTACCCCAATGCTTTTTCTTCCTCTAGCGCAATCCTCTTCCTACCTCTAGAGCAATGCTCTTTCTACCTCTACCGCAATGCTTTTTCTTCCTCTAGCGCAATCCTCTTTCTACCTCTAGAGCAATGCTCTTTCTACCTCTAGAGCAATGCTTTTTCTTCCTCTAGCGCAATCCTCTTCCTACCTCTAGAGCAATGCTCTTTCTACCCCTACCGCAATGCTTTTTCTTCCTCTAACGCAATCCTCTTCCTACCTCTAGAGCAATGCTCTTTCTACCTCTAGAGCAATGCTTTTTCTTCCTCTAGCGCAATCCTCTTCCTACCTCTAGAGCAATGCTCTTTCTACCCCTACCGCAATGCTTTTTCTTCCTCTAGCGCAATCCTCTTCCTACCTCTAGAGCAATGCTCTTTTTACCTCTACCGCAATGCTTTTTCTTCCTCTAGCGCAATCCTCTTTTTACCTCTAGAGCAATGCTCTTTCTACCTCTAGAGCAATGCTTTTTCTTCCTCTAGCGCAATCCTCTTCCTACCTCTAGAGCAATGCTCTTTCTACCTCTACCGCAAAGCTTTTTCTTCCTCTAATGTAATGCTTTTTAATTCATGATACTTCAATCTGGAGAAATCTAGGGGTTACATGAACATAACTGAAATGTCAGAATTTTTAAGTTTTACAACGCTTAATTATTTTTGCACTTTTTACGTCTAAAATTAACTAATTACGATTAAATGGTTTAAAAACACGTGTTGCGATGGTAGAAAAAATAGTGTTTGGAAATTTTGGATACTTGTGCTACTCCAAAAACAATTTTTTTTTTGTAAAAAGGAGTACCTTATAATAAAAAGTCAGAAACACTGGTTTCTAATGTGCTACTGTCTTACCGGCTACTTTAATTCCTTAATGATCGCCTTGATAATGGAGCCAAATAGGCCTAACAAATTCGCTACATCCTCCTAAATGCTCAATCTATGCTGATATCAGTTCTTTTAATTACGTCCATTCTTCATAATCTAATGGCAACCATTTGAACATTTTTAAACTGCATGGGCGAAAACACGTTCAGTGTTACGCTAGTAAGCGTTAGGGTTGGGTTGTTTTACCTCTGAGCGGTACTTTTTTGCACACCATAGGCTAAATGGCCAGGTCACATGGACCCCGAAGTCTCAGAGAAGGTTGGGGGAGGGGACCCACTGGAACAGCTGGAGGGGACCCACTGGAACAGCTGTTGGGAGACAGATGGTAGCCTCCCATCAAGGCCATCCAGCGTGTTCTTTAACGTGCACAGGGTATGGCTCTCCCGTATACGGGGCCACGGCTTAACGTCCCATCCGACGGACGGCAGCCTTTCCAAGGCCATCGGTGTCCCCTGACCGTGGGCAGGGCGGGGAATTTTGCGGAGATAAATCTCAACGCTGACCCAGCTGGGACTCAAACCTGCGAACTACAGATTACGAACCTGGCGTGCTACCGACGGAGCCACCCACGCTAGTAAGCCATTATTATTGAACCTAGGCAGCTTTAAGAGCTAAAATTTATTAAAAGCACGTTCTGTAGGAGGGAAGAAGTTCAGTCGGTAGGCGCGCCAGGCCCGCAATCTGTAGTTCCCAAATTTGAGCCCCACCTGTGTCAGCGTTGAGATGTATCTCCGCTTAAACCTCACCGTGTTCTAGGTAAGAAAGAGGAACTGTTGGGATCGGAAAGGTCGCAGTCTATTTAATGCCAGGACGCCAAACATTTTCACACCAGGGGCTAATTTTATTTAGGATTTCTTTGGAAGGATACTAAATTTTTTTTACGTTTGAATGCAAAGCAATGAAAGAGGTACCATCAGCAGTAAACAGCTGAAAATAAATAATTTAACTGGCACTTAACCTGTTAAAAACACATTTCCATTTTTCCGGTAAATAAATCTTAAACCAATCCCAACACTCAACAGCTACCTTGCCACAGAGGTCTGACAGGAGCCTGTCAGTTTATATGCCACAGTAGAAGATCTGAGAGGATGGCAGGACCTCAGCAGAAAACAACACGAACATCCATGCCTTACCCGGGGCTCGAACCCAGGTCCCGTAGATCAGTAGCCAAGCGCGCTAACCACTCGGCCACGGGACTCTGTAGTAATACAGTGCTTTCAGAAAGTCTCTCCACAATGAAGGTGCTTGGTTATATTTAATGGAAAACAACCATATTTTTATTTTAATAAAACTTTGTCTTCAAAATGGGGGGACAACACTTTCAATACTTGATGTAAAGTGAAAGGTAAGAACGTATAACGGTAAAATGTAATGTAGTCAAAATATAAAGTGTTATTAAAAGGAAAATATGGGTGTTTTCTATTTAATATAACCTAGCATGTTTTGTGGAGTGACTTTCTGAACGCACTCTACTACCTCTTAAACATTAACTCTATTCCTTACCTTGCCTTGGGGGGGGGGGGGGTTGGCTCAGTCGGTAGCGTGCCAGGCTCGTAATCTGTAGTTCCCAGGTTCGAGTCCCGGCTGGGTCAATTTATCTCCACAAAACTCCCCGCCCTACCCCCGGTCAGTAGGGGACACCAATGGGCTTGGAAAGGCTGCCGTCCGTCGGATGGGACGTTAAGCCGTGGCCCTGTTTGCGGGAGAGCAATACCCTGTGCACGTTAAAGAACACGCTCGATGGCCTTGACGGGAGGCTACCATCTGTCTCCCAACAGCTGTTCCAGTGGGTCCCCTCCCCCAACCTTCTCTGAGCCTTCGGGATCCTTGTGACCTGGCCATTTAGCCCATGGTGTGCAAAAAAGTGCCGCTCAGAGGTAAAACAACCCAATCTTTACCTTGCCTTGGGCACGGTGAAGTGTCCTTGATACTGCCTTGCCAACGGGCGATAAGTAACTCGCGGGGATCGTAATGGGCACCCCTGGTTTAATGGGACATTAATGTGCTGCCAAAAGAGTTTAGAATCCAGTAGGATGAGATGGCTATGTGCTATGAAAAAATATTGGGCGAAAACCTTCAAATGTTGTAGATAAATTTTGCTTCTTTCCGTTTGTGTGTGGTGGTTGCAGTAGTGTTGCTTTAGTGTCGATGAAAATGGCGTGTTTCTAACACCGCTATTCTCACCAGCTGGCTACTTCGCAAACAGCTGCAAGTTCTGCAGGGGTACTTGGGGCAGGATTTGCAATTTCGAAATGACTGAATGTGTTTAGGTGAGGAATGTATATGTATTCAAAACACCAGAAGGAAGAGCAGCGTGTGTACTTGCTGTGAGTGTTGGGATTCGCTGAGCTGGGAGAGGTATTGTGTGTTCAAACAGCTAGTTGCGTACACAGCGAAGGACTTCGAATCTTCTTAACATTTATGAGCGCCGTTATAGCGAGTGAGTCGTTTATGAGCGCCGTTATAGCGAGATTGAAACGTTGTTGAGTAAGGATCTAATATATTGACATAAACCAAATTATGGAAAGCCATTGATACGTGACACACTAGTAAACAGCAGCTTTTTGTTGTTGTATAATTAGTGTTCAATAATACCAATGTTTACTAACAGATGTGAAGCATAGTTAAATTTCGCTGATGCAAACACCGATACAGATAACTTGTAAAAAGCAGACTTAACTGTCAGATAAGATAGTGAGCTATTCTTGCACTGACTTCATGACGTATTTATTTTAATCAAAACGTTTTAAATATCTATTTCAGAAGACCTGTTCATGTCTTTTGTGGCCATCTGCAGCAGGCAGCTGACAGTCATTTGGTGGATCGGAGTGTGGGATACAATGCTCACGACATTTTTCTCTATTCTTCGAATATGCTGCAAATTGATGAAAAGAGCCAGACAGCTGATCACTGCTGTATGGACAGGTAAGCTGTTGCTTTCATTAACGCAAAAAAAAAAAAAAAAAATCATGGGGGGTCGGTAGGGAGGTGGAAGGAGAGACGCCCTCCCCCCTGGAAAAATAGATCGTTGTTGGGTTGTTTTACCTTTGAGCAGCACTTTTTTGCACACCATGGGCTAAATGGCCAGATCACATGGACCCCGAAGGTTCAGAGAAGGTTGGGGACCCACTGGAACAGCTGTTGGGAGAGAGATGGGAGTCTCCCGTAAAGGGTCTCTCGGTAACACACACGGGGTCACGGCTTAACGTCACATCCGACGGCCGCCAGCCTTTCCAAGTCCATCGGTGTCCCCTACTGACCGGGGTAGGGTGGGGAATTTTGCGGAGATAAATCTCAACGCTGACCCAGCTGGGACTCGAACCTGGGAACTACAGATTACGAGCCTGGCGCGCTACCGACTGAGCCACCCCCCGCCCCAGGAAAAATAGATCGAAAAGTTAATTTTGTTAAATATGTCAGGGTATCAAAAAATAATGTTCTCTCCTTAACGAAATGTAATCACTTTTTTTTTTACGTTTTCCTTATTTTCGGAAGCATATCATTTATTTTTATTTTTTAATGTGAAAAGCATTTTTTTACGTGTGTTTTCAAAAAGAAGTTTCCCTTTTCTTCTCGTTTTGTTTTTGGGCATCTTTAATTGGATTATGGTATGATACAGGGCAGGATATGAGGGGAAGCATGATTCACCCCTCCCGGTTTATCCTTTGAGAATGCCACTAAGAGTAATGGAAGCCAAAAATTATTAAATTTTTGCATATTTCACGCATTTTTCAAAACTTTTTTTTTTTAAATTCTAAAAAGAAGGGCAAAATGTTGCCCTGCAATGAAACTCAAGTCTCTTACATTTTTCGGCTCAATTGCATCGCTTACACCCCTTTATGTTTTTTTCTAGGCTCTGGCTTTATCTAGACCTAGGTCTGGTTATGATATGGTCCATGATATATAAATATACACATGATTGCTGTATTCGTTACTGAGCTCATGAATGAAAGCTCGGGGCGGGGGTGGCTCAGTCGCAAAACTCCCCGCCCTGCCCACGGTCAGTAGGAGACACCGATGGGCTTGGAAAGACCGCCGTCCGTAGGATTAGACGTTAAGCCGTTGCCCCCATGTGAGGGAGAAACATACTCTGTGCACGTTAAAGAACACGCTGGATGGCCTTGACGGGAGGCTACCATCTGTCTCCCAACAGCTGTTCCAGTGGGTCCCCTCCCCCAACCTTCTCTGAGCCTTCGGGGTCCATGTGACCTGGCCATTTAGCCCATAGTGTGCAAAAAAGTGCCGCTCAGAGGTAAAACAACCCAACCCAATGAATGAAAGCTCGACCTAAATATTTCGATTTTAAAACCCTGATTTGTTGGGGAGGTGGCCCCTCCTACCCTCCCACCCTGAAAAAAAATATTGTTTACACCACGCAATTCTTGAAATAAATGAAACCCATTTAAAAGAATTCTCGATTGTAGAATTTTCTTTGGAATCTGCATGCAGTCTTTAAAGCAAGTTTAAAATGAAAAAATAACAGAAGTATTAAAGTTCGGTTCCCGAACATTTTTCTTTTCACCCCCCCCCCCACCACCACCACCACCACCAAACACCTAGCAATTATTTTTGGTACCACTACGAGGTAAATATAAACTTACAAAACATCGTTTGTTAACGAAAAAAAAAAAGCATTTCCAAACAAGGAATATGAATGAAATAACAGTACTGAAGAAATGATTCAATTTCTTGGATTTAGCATGCTACAAATTTGTACAAATCAATTGCTATTTTTTACTTTTGAGCGGCACTTTTTTTGCACACAATGGGCTAAATAGCCAGGCCACAAGCACCCTGAAGGCTCAGAGAAGGTTGGGGGAGGGAACCCACTGGAGCAGTTGTTGGGAAACAGATGGTAGCCTCCCGTCAAGGCCATCCAACGTGTTGTTTAACGTGCACAGTGTCTCTCCCGCACACGGAGCCACGGCTTAACGTCCCATCCGACGGACTGCGGTCTTTCCAAGTCCATCGGTATCCCCTACTGACCGTGGGCAGAGCGGAGAGATTTGCGGAGAAAAATGTCTATGCTGGCCCAGTTGGTAGTCGAACCTGGGAACTGCAGATTGTGGGCCTGGTGCGCTACCGACTGAGCCATGCCCGCCCCATGTGCAAATCAGTGAGAGAATAAATACTAGAATTAAATTCGTGTACCACCGTTTGGGAGAATCGATGTTTTGAAAGATTACTTGCAGTTTCAAAGAAACACGTATTAAAATTTTAATACGTGTGTAGAGCACAAATAGCCGTCCCATGGCCGAGTGGTTAGCGCGCTTGGCTACTGATGTAAGGGACCTGGGTTCGAGCCCCGGGTAAGGCATGGATGTATGTGTCGTTTTTCTGCTGAGGTCCTGCCACCCTCTCAGATCTTCTACTATGGCATATAAACTGACAGGCTCCTGTCAGACCTCTGTGGCAAGCAGCTGCTTGAGGGGGTAGAGAACAAAATGGAGCACCTCAAATGTTTATGAATTTGACATAGGGCTGCTGATTGACGGAATTTTAAGTTAAATTTTAAGTAACTGTTCACGAAATTTTAAACGATTTGTAAAGTCCATTTATGAATGCATTTGAAAACGTTACAGCTTCAAGTAAAAAGAGTGAATGTGACGTTTATAAGTCAGATGTTATATTAATGGGTAAAACCGTTTTCGTATGACAGCTCTGCCTTTAAAAAATTAATGCATTCTACTGAAAATAACATATTAGATAAGAAAAATAAATTCACTTGGGATTCACGATTTAGCCTCTGGAAATCCCTCTTTCCCGCCTCCTCCAACTTACAAAGTTTCAACTTTTCTTAGGGGCGGGGGTGGCTCAGTCGGTAGCGCGCCAGGCTCGTAATCTGTAGTTCTCAGGTTCGAATCCCAGCTGGGTCAGCGTTGAGATTTATCTCCGCAAAAATTCCCCGCCCTGCCTACGGTCAGTAGGGGACACCGATGGGCTTGGAAAGTCCGCCGTCCGTCGGATGGGACGTTAAGCCGTGGCCCCGTGTGCGGGAGAACCATACCCTGTGCACGTTAAAGAACACTCTGGACGGCCTTGACGGGAGGCTACCATCTGTCTCCCAACAGCTGTTCCAGTGGGTCCCCTCCCCCAACCTTCTCTGAGCCTTCGGGGTCCATGTGACCTGGCCATTTAGCCCATGGTGTGCAAAAAAGTGCCGCTCAGAGGTAAAACAACCCAACAATTCAACTTTTCTTTGTAAAATTGTTTTGTTCCTTTTGCTTATTCCAAATCTTATTTTGTATCTGGTTTCAGATTATAGCCCTTCTGCATTCAGGAGTCTTCAGCAGCACCAATTTCAATATTTCCAAAACAGAAAGGGTTGGGTTGTTTTGCCTCTGAGCGTCATTTTTGTGCACACAATGGCCTAAACGACCATGTCACAAGGACTCCAAGGACTCAGAGAAGATTAGAGAAGAGGACCCACTGGGCAGATTTTAGGAGACAGATGGAAACCTCCCATTAAAGCCATCCAGCGTGTTCTTTAGCGTGCACAAATTATGGCTCTTCTGAACATGGGACCATGGCTTAACGTCCCATCCGACGGATGACAGCCTTTCCTAACACAACGGTAACATCATTATTTAAACTCGGTCATCAGCCAAAATTGGTTGAAATAAAAAAAAAACCTATTGAAGAATGTAAAATTCATTGCTTCGGCTTTCTCAACTTTTGATCACGTTCCTAATAGCTAATTGTGAAAATTAGTTACCCATTGCGAGCAAATGGTTGGCGGACTTTTTTTGTACATATTGTTCTTTTTTACGAGTTTTCAATTTTCTTACTATTTCCTTTTTATGAGGTTTCAATTTCATTCGACCCTTTTTTTTTTGTACATATTGCCTTTTTTTTGTTAAAAAAACAGTTGTTAACTTTTGGGATATGCACAATTTATTTGCCCCAAACCAATTTGGATTTCGAAAAGGATTGAATACTCAAACTGCGATTTTAGAAATGACTACGCAAATTTACAGAAATTTAAATCAAAATGTTAAAACAGTTGTTATTTTTTTGGATTTGAAAAAAGCTTTTGATTCAGTGAATCATGAAATATTATTAGAAAAGTTAAAAACCAGTGGTGTTAGGGAAAATTTGCTTTCATGGATTAGGAGCTATTTAATGAATAGGAAGCAAAAAGTAAAAATTGAAAAATATACTGGTGAAGAAACAAATGTACAAGTTGGTGTCCCTCAGGGTTCTGTTTTGGGACCTTTATTTTTTTTGCTTTATATAAGTGACTTCTGTACATTGGATTTGAATGGCGAAATAATTTCATTTGCAGATGATGCTGCACTAATATATTCTGGAGAGGAAAAGCAAATTTTAGAGAATATAAATAGTGACTGGATAGAAATAAGAACATGGCTAAAATTTAATAAACTCTTTTTAAATACAAAGAAGACGAAAGATATTTTTATTAGACCAAGAGAAAATCAGATTGATTTTTTTCGTGACAGGATCATTTTCCACTCTGAAGTTTGTGCTGGAAAAAATTGCAATTGTGACAAAATTGAGGGGGTTGAATGCTATAAATATTTGGGTATTTTTAACTTAAAATACGAGCATTGTGTAATTGTTTGTTACATGTGATTCACAGTTGAGGTTTTTGTTTTATTTTTTGTTTTATTCCAGTGTTTCATTTTGGATCCAGTGAACGGCAACAGATTTTGGATTGGGTGGCAACTCGTGTGGCCAAACCTCCATCTGATCTTCAAGAGAGTTGGAGGGATGGAATCCTCCTCTGTGCTCTGGCCGACAGCCTCTTGCCAGGATGCTGCCCGAGACCAGATCTACTCGATTCACAGCAAGAATTCAAAAACGTCAGTCTTGCTCTGAAGATTATAGAAAAGCACTTTGGCATCACACCGGTGAGTAAAAGGGCGAACAAAGACGACTTCTTTTAAATTTTAATTAACACCCATAAAAGATATATTTTATAAATATCTATTACCAGACACAGATGTAGAATGAAATTCCAAACATACATACAAAATTCTCATGCAGCCTTGGGCTACGGATATCTGATCAGACTCCATAATTTTGTCTTCCACACCTGTCTGTCCTGAACTACAGCAGCTGAATTTGGCCACTCTAGGATGATTCCAGCAAGGTCCTGTTAGGCGGGGGGTGGCTCAGTCGGTAGCGCGCCAGACTCATAATCTGCAGTTCTCAGGTTCGAGTCCCAGCTGGGTAAACGTTGAGACTTATCTCCGCAAAACTCCCCGCCCTGCCCACGGTCAGTAGGAGACACCGATGGGCTTGGAAAGACCGCCGTCCGTCGGATGGGACGTTAAGCCGTGGCTCCGTGTGCACGTTAAAGAAGACGCTGGATGGCCTTGACGGGAGGCTATCATCTGTCTCCCAACAGCTGTTCCAGTGGGTTCCCTCCCCCAACCTTCTCTGAGCCTTCGGGGTCCTTGTGACCTGGCCATTTAGTCCATTGTGTGCAAAAAAGTGCCGCTCAGAGCTAAAACAACCCAATCATAAGTAATAAAATACTTTCAGTGTTTAAAAATAATTCTAAGGTTTTTTGGAATTTTACTTGTTAAACATTGATAGCTTTCTTGTCTTTGTTTTATAATTTTTATCATTCCTCACTTTGCTATAATTATCTAGCAAAATGTTTGAAACACAATCCGTTCTTTTCTGTCATAATGCGTTGGGTTTGTTGGGTTGTTTACCTCTGAGCGGCACTTTTTTGCACACCATGGGCTAAATGGCCAGGTCACAAGGACCCCGAAGGCTCAGAGAAGGTTGGGGGAGGGGACCCACTGGAACAGCTGTTGGGAGACAGATGGTAGCCTCCCGTCAAGGCCATCCAGCGTGTTCTTTAACGTGCACATGGTATGGCTCTCCCGCACACGGGGCCACGGCTTAACGTCCCATCCGACGGACGGCGGTCTTTCCAAGCCCATCGGTGTCCCCTACTGACCGTGGGCAGGGCGGGATTTTAATGAATTTTGCGGAGATAAATCTCAACGCTGACCCAGCTGGGACTCGAACCTGGGAACTACAGATTACGAGCCTGGCGCGCTACCGACTGAGCCATCCCCACCCCCTGTCATAATGCATTAACAAAATGCCACATACACAAACAGCCTCATTATTTAATACAGATGCTACTATAGCAATTGATCGTCTACAGCCGAAAAGCGTCAGCCCATGGTACTGACGTCACGTGATATGCAGCTTGGATCAGGCCTCTAGCTGAGACGGTTTTCCCGAATTCGGACACTGGCAGTCGCAGTATCACTGCAACACCACTGAGCCACCGAGGTGGCTTATTTCATTTTTATTTTAATGATGCATTAATATTTTTATACGTATAATTTTGTTGTGGTGGATTTTGCCAACTTTATGACTGATGTGTGTTTATTTATTTGTTTATTTAAAGTGGTACAAGTGAAAAAATTCTATTCAATTTTGCAATTTAGTAACCTTCAACACATACTTTATTGTTGTTATATTTTATATCTATATTCGATTTAACCACTACCCAGGATTCAGTTTCGGGGGGGGGGGGGGATAAGTATTCGATTTTTGGGGGGAGGACTCGAGAATTTAGTTTCAGTGTGGGTGGATGAATAAGACTTGAATAAGGTTTCCCAATTATTAAAATATTCGATTATACAGGAGTTATCCATAAAATACACAGACTCCTACCAAATCATTGGTTGGGTTGGGTTGTTTTACCTCTGAGCGGCACTTTTTTGCACACCATGGGCTAAATGGCCAGGTCACATGGACCCCGAAGGCTCAGAGAAGGTTGGGGGAGGGGACCCACTGGAACAGCTGTTGGGAGACAGATGGTAGCCTCCCGTCAAGGCCATCCAGCGTGTTCTTTAACGTGCACAGGGTATGGCTCTCCCGCACACGGGGCCACGGCTTAACGTCCCATCCGATGGACGGCGACCTTTCCAAGCTCATCGGTGTCCCCTACTGACCGTGGGCAGGGCGGGGAATTTTGTGGAGATAAATCTCAACGCTGACCCAGCTGGGACTCGAACCTGGGAACTACAGATTACAAGCCTGGCGCGCTACCGACTGAGCCATCCCCGCCCCCCAAATCATTGGAAAATTTGGAAGTCACAGGAAAGGTTAAAATGATATTCTATATGGAATAAAATTTTATAGTTGTTTTTTGGATAAACAAGAGCCCTGCTGGACTTCTTCAGACTGTAAACATTTGCCGACACCTCCTATAACTGGGGCGGAGGTGGCTCAGTCAGTAAGGTGCCAGACTCGTAACCTGCAGTTCTCGGGTTCGAGTCCCAGCTGGACCAGCGTTGATTTAACTCCTCAAAACTCCCCGCCCTGCCCTCGGGCAGTAGAGGAGGCCACCGTCCATTGCATGGGATGTTAAGCAATGGCTCCGTGTGCGGGAGAGCCATACTCTGTGCACGTTAAAAGAACACATTGAATGACCTTGATGGCAGACTTCCATCAGGTCATCTCGGGGTCCTTGTGACTTGTCCATTTAACCCATTGTGTACAAAAAGTACCGCTCGGAGTTAAAACAACCCAACCCAATGATGTGTGGGCTCTTGTGCTCCTTCTCTCAACACAGGGATGAAAAAATGATGATCAAAAATAAATATTAAAAATATTGTTTGATATAGAAGTGCAAGCCATTGAACCCTGTCTTAAATCATTGAACTATGACTCTTGAAACGTGAAAAAGGGAAATTAATAATCAGAAACAACTGGATTATCTTTAATCCCAGTATATCCCACCCTCCTGATATGTCATTACTTGAAGCTGACATTTAAAAATATTGCATATTATACAAAAAATTTCTCTTCCTTTCTTTACAGGAAATGACAGCCCAGGAAATAGTATCTGGTTTACCCGAGACAGACAGAAAGCTTTTGAGTTTACTCTCGCAGATGAGACAAAAGGACATTTCCAACAGCAACTCTGCGAACAGAAAAAGAAGCATGAAGTCCGACTTCAGCTATGCCAATCAGAGAGAGATACTCAACGACAACGTCGAATGTTCAGCAAAAGGGATTGGTCTCGTTGTGGGATTCGTTGGCCGAAAAGCTCGATTTAACATCTTCTGCAAATCCCTCTCAGCTTTGGACATTGTGATCGAGATCAGAGGCCCCACGAACACCATGTGTTGCGAAAGGATTACGAACAGATCTCCAAAAAAGAAGAATCTACCGAACAATACTTTCACTCGACCTCGATCTCTGTCAGAAGAAGAAGGAAAGTCAGGGAAAGAAGGAGACAAGAAAAAGAATTCTAGAGAAATTCTACTAGAATACGAACTTTTAGACAGACAAATTTCAGTTGGATATACTCCTTTGCAAACTGGGCAGCATAGGTTAACTATACTTTGGCACGGACAGAACATCCCAGGTAGTCCCTACTCTGTCAGTGTAGAAGATTCTTTCGATATCTATGGAGATAGTAGTCCTATTCATATAAGACCTATAATGCCCTGGAAAGAAGTTACAGAGTGTTGGGATAAGGAAAAGAATAACTATGACAGAGCGACTAAGAATCGTTCTTTGAGAAAGACATCAGTAAGATTCAAAGAACCAGAGAATGATAAGCCAAGATGGGGCAAGGTGGTTCGGCGACGCGTGCTTCGGTACATCCTGCAATTGAATGGTAAGGAGGTGATTGTTGATGCTAGAAGTTCTGAAATGCTTGCGCCTGCTCTGCAGAATCTTATCAATGAAGAAGAAGGCAATCCATTTGGAGTGCGCAGGAACAGCTGGGGCTTTGTTGGGGATATTCATGTGGAGCATAAGAGAAAAATAACTCGGCAGTTCAGCGTCGATTTTAGTGACATTGAAGGATCTTTGCAAAGAAGAGCTTCTTTGAGTCTTCCTGGCAGCTATAGAAGTACCTATCTTCCAGAGGGAGATCAAGAAAATTTTAGAAAAGAAATTTTTAATTCACCCCTAACGGGATTACATCCTGTAGCAGAAAGAACAGATGGAGAATTCTACGTTGATGAAAACTCGTACACGTTGAACTCTTCGTTAGAGAATGAAAACGAAGAAACCTCTCCTACTCCTACTACAAGTAATGATGACTTTGCAGAAGATGTGTTTTACGGTTCGGAATCAACCCGTCAGGACTCGTGTGAACTCATCTCAAACTCCGAGAATGAGGAATGTCAGAAAGAAGAAGACACTTTGATTCTGGAACACAACAACAGTGAACCATCTTCACTAAATATCAATTACTCTGCAGAAAACTTCTGTGAATCAGCTTCAGAGTCATTACAAAGAAATGAGATCTGCAAGGAGAGTAAAGAAAACGGATGCACTCATCTCCCCGAGGAGGAAAAATCTGAATTAATAGAGTGTGAATCGAATGAAAGCAACCAAAGAGATCAAAATTCGAATCAAATAACGGGAAATGATGAGTCGGAGAGTGTGAAAGAGAATGAACATCTTTCATTTAGGGCTGGTATCGAAATGATAAAAGATAACTCTCATTCCAATGTGCATACAAATAACGCAGGCGATTCGCATTCTGTTGATGACACTAGACGAGATTTCGTTAGGAATTCGCCTTTACGAAAATGTAAAAAACGTTCGAATCAAAACAGAAAGGAAATTTTGGAAAAAAGTGCAGAAAGTTTAACTTCTACAGAAGGAGGAATAATAGATAACCGTAGTGTTTCGAACAGTAATGTACAAAATATCAGAAAACATCGGAGGGGCATTTTGCAGAAAAACCATTCACGTATCGAAAAAAGTCAGGATTTTCAAGAACCCGAGAAAATTTCGATGAATTCAATTAAACGTGAGACTTTGAGACCTAATGAGTCTGATGGTTTTTCAAAAGGAAGTGCGGAAAATGTATCAGCTGCTTCAAGTCAAGATGTCGACAGCTCTGAAACGTTTCAGACTGATTTGATTTCCACCCTGGGAAAATGTGGCGAAATAGCCCAATCAGAAAATTACTGGCCAGTTATAGCCCATACTATATTTTCTCTCGGGAGCTATAAAGACAATGAGAATTCGCTTCTGAAAGATGCTAATGTGAACAAAGTAGATTCGGTCAAAGACATTATAAAGAATCTTCACATGCAGTGTTCTCTGCCGTCTGACTACAGACTCGGAGAAACACAAAAGATCCGCCCACGGAAAATATATTTGCCAGCGTTATCAGCAAATGAAGACCGTGTCCCGGTGAAAAGCCGCATAAAAGAATGGGAAAAGACGACAATGGAACTAGCTAGTGAAAGACAAACACATCTGGAAACCAAAGACATCACCAAAACAGATACCTTGCCTTACTTGGAATCAATTCAATCAAAGCTGATGTTTTGGGAGAATACGTGTAAGAATTCTGAAAACAAAAGCGTACCATCAGCAGATCGATGTTCTGATGAAGCCAAAACCTTTCAGTCACCTTCTCAGAACCAACCAAGAAGCGAGAAATGTGAATATGGGAATGAAGTCAAAGAGAAAGGTCTCCAGGAGGATGTGGAACTTGCAAGCGCAGGTACAACAGTGTCCTGTTCGTGATGTTACTTCCTTTGTAATGTGGTCAAGTTCCTATGTAGCCCTCAGTATGCTAGCAGTCCAAGTCTCCTTTCCTTGTAAGCTGACATTTAAAAATATTGCATATTATATATTGCGTCGGCAGCAGTGCTTGTCAGCTCATAATGACGTTCGATAGCTGAAAATTTCGGTTTCTTGTGATGATATACAGCTGGCTCGTTGCTTCTGTTTTGTTTGCTTGCAATCGTAAACAAAAACCTTGCTTTTTGTTTCACAGTCCATGGCTTTTTTTTTAACGTTATGCATTTTGATTTTTCAGAACCAGAAAGTAATCTATGAATTAAAATAACTCCTTCTTTCAGATAGAAGCACTGAACGAAACAAGCCGTCCAATCCCAGCAATGAAACTTTCAATGTGAGCTCCTTAAAAACTCTGGACTCCAACAATACTGAAGATAGTGGAATATCTGATGCTCTGAATATTAAAACGAATCAAAACTCAATGAATAATAATAGATTAAGGATTGCTAAACGCAGAATGAGTGATCCAGGTTGGATTCATTCTGCCATCTACCAAGGGAGGAAGTTTCAGGAGATTGTTGATGAAGATCAAGATGCGAGAAAGGGTTCTGTTATATTATCGGAGCCAGATCTATTAGGGGTTCATGAAAGCTTTGGGCAACAGCAAGCCGAAGACTTTGGAGACGAATACATCGATGATGAGATTCCTGACTATGCTGCGATGTTCCTCGAAGATTATGTCTCCTTCACTGGGCTTATAAACGTAGAAGGGCCACACATACAAAAAGAATGTGTGAAATTGAACTGTCAGTCTACAAGAGCGAGTTTTGATCAGTCTGTGGAGTCTACTATTTCATGGCCTCGAGAGTGCCTTGTATATGGGATTGGAGTCTACTATGGATATGTGGCAGTCAAGAATCTTTTCCAGGTAAAGTTTTTAACCTAACACTCAGATTAACTCATTTATATCAGGGCGGGGGTGGCTCAGTCGGTAGCGCGCCAAGCTCGTATTCTGTAGTTCCCAGGTTCGAGTCCCAACTGGGTCAGCGTTGAGATTTATCTCCGCAAAATTCCACGCCCTGCCCACGGTCAGTAGGGGACACCGATGGGCTTGGAAAGGCCGCCGTCCGTCGGATGGGACGTTAAGCCGTGGCCCCGTGTGCGGGAGAGCCATACCCTGTGCACGTTAAAGAACACGCTGGATGGCCTTGACGGGAGGCTACCATCTGTCTCCCAACAGCTGTTCCAGTGGGTTCCCTCCCCCAACCTTCTCTGAGCCTTCGGGGTCCATGTGACCTGGCCATTTAGCCCATGGTGTGCAAAAAAGTGCCGCTCAGAGGTAAAACAACCCAACGCAGGACCTCAGCAGAAAAACGACACATACAACCATGCCTTACCCGGGGCTCGAACCCAGGTCCCTTAGATCGGTAGCCCAGCATGCTAACCACTCAGCCATAGTGTTCGGATACTTTTTCGATACGAAGGTTGCCAGATCGCTAATTTCTAAACCTGGATCGTGTGGGCCCACTCACGGAAATATTGAGCGTGTGCAGTTACCGTTCACAGCAAACTGGGGCGTGTGCAGTAACTGCACACGCTCCAGTTTGCTGTGAACGGTAACTGGAGCGTGTATAGTTGCTGTACACGCTGCAGATATTTTTTCTGAATTCTGTAATCGACCATAAAATAAAAAAATAAATAAATACCCCCTCAAGCAGCTGCTTGCCACAGAGATCTGACAGGAGCCTGTCAGTTTATATGCCATAGTAGGTCTGTGAGGATGGCAGGACCTCAGCAGAAAAACAACACAAGCGTTCATGCCTTATCCGGGGCTCGAACCCAGGTCCCTGCAAGAGTTAAATTTTCTAAAAATGCAATAAAACGATTATATCACCAATGATGTAGAGAAAAATAAGTTCGAAATATTTTGGCGCAAGATCGGAAAGAAAAGTGCTGAATTGGCAGCTCTATCGGACGATCTAACAATCGAAATATAGAGAATATAGAATTACAGTGGACCCCCGATATAACGCACATGTCGGGCGGGAAACAACACCCGCGTTATAAGGTGAACCGCGTTATACCGAGCGGCGCGGTGGCGACACAATAAATTTACTCAGAACGATTTGAGCTATATAATGAAACATCCCATCAACTATATATATTATGTATTTTAATAAAAAAACCAATTTATTTATTAAGTGTTTTATTAAAATTCTCGTAACATAGTTATACATCTTAATAAGTACATATATGTATTATTTTATTTACGTACATAAGGTACGCTTGAAAATATGTAAGAACAAACACTATCTATAACTTATCGCGATGGGGCAGGGGTGGCTCAGTCGGTAGCGCGTCAGGCTCGTAATCTGCAGTTCCCAGGTTCGAGTCCCAGCTGGGTCAGCGTTGAGATTTATCTCCGCAAAAATTCCCCGCCCTGCCCACGGTCAGTAGGGGACACTGATGGGCTTGGAAAGGCCGCCGTCCGTCGGATGGGACGTTAAGCCGTGGGCCCGTGTGCGGGAGAGCCATACCCTCTGCACGTTAAAGAACACGCTGGATGGCCTTGACGGGAGGCTACCATCTGTCTCCCAACAGCTGTTCCAGTGGATCCCCTCCCCCAACCTTCTCTGAGCCTTCGGGGTCCATGTGACCTGTCCATTTAGCCCATGGTGTGCAAAAAAGTGCCGCTCAGAGGTAAAACAACCCAACCCAACTTATCGCGAACATCGCCCGCGCTATAACCGAGTGCGCGGTATAGCGAGCAGCGCTATAACGAAGGTCCACTGTAATTGTTGTAGCTTCTGATAATCCCATAATATCGTAAAAGTGAATCACTTTAAAAAAATGTTTGCATCTATCTATAGGTAACTTTTCTATCCATTCTTCCAATTTAGGTGCTGACAAGGGATGCAGGACGAGGCAACCTTTCGGTCAGTATTCAGGGATCTGGTCTTTATGATGTCACCGAAGTAAGTGTAATATACAGGCGTAATGATGTGTACGACGTGATCTATCAAGTTACAGAACCTGGATATTACGTCATTTCCGTCCGTTGGTCAGACTGGTCAGTTCCAGGAAGTCCCTTCATTTGCAAAGTGACATACTAAGATGTCTTCTAAGGAGGATCAATATGTTATTAACTAAAAAAACTCATACGTACAACAATTTAATATTTATTTGTGTATACTTCACAGCATAGAAACACAAAATAGTCCTACTTTGTACATAACACTATTAATATATTAAGCGACGTGTGTAATAATCAAGACTTGAGTTCAAACTTCAAGACTCTACAAAGAATTAATTGTATTATATCATTGCAAACACATGTCATCGTAAATTGTTCTTAAAGTTATTGAAATTAGTTATTCTATATTAAATCTACCAAAGCCGACGTAGAGTGTAGTTTCAAAGTTGCTGAATTAGGTGAAATTCGATCTGTTTATGCCTTTTATACTCATATGAAACAATTTAAAAATAATTTTGAATTGAATCAAATCGTTGATGAATGGAATCTGAATATTACGTCATTTCCGTCCGCTAGTCAGTTTTAGGAAGTCCATTAATATATTTGTAAAGTGACGTGCTGTCTTCTAAATGGGATCAATATATTATTCACTAGAAAACTCGTACGTATAATTTAGTATTTATTGATGTATACTTCAGAGCATCGAAGAAAGGTTTTATAAAACCTCCTTAGAAAAAAAAAATCATAGAAACCCAAATTTTTCTCAGCTTCAAAATGTATACAAAGGACGTCTCAAAACAAATGAATTATTTTTACAGTAAATTGGCAACACTGTTTAGAAGCAGCGCGAGTGTACCCATTGGTTATTCACGCTGTCTCTTAACCATGACAACCGTCGTTTAGTTTCTTGCAGTTTGAAGTTGGTATCTTCGTAGCCGCCTGATAAACGCATTTCTGTGATTGTTTCTTCCGAGATTTTACGTTGTGGATATCAAAATTGAACAGAGTTGTGGGATAAAATTTTGTGTGCGATTTTCTATTGTTCTAACAGGCAAACTTCTGTCCTCGTGAATAATGGCAGAAACTGTGTTGAGGGATACTTCATCAGTGCTCGGGGACGGTCTGCCTTCATGCGGTATCAAAGCTGCTGATTCTCGATCATTTTCGAAATCTCGGAACCGTCTGTTAACTGTTGATTGTGCTAAACATTCTTCCTCGTTGCATTCATTAATTAATTGACTACATTAATTGTATTGTTTCCGAAACACTTTTCCAAAGTCGTGCACAAAAGTTTTTTACATAAAGGTTCAGTTTTGATATTTATAACGTAAAAACTTCATAAAAATGCGTTTAACAGGCGACTATGAAGATACCTCACTTCGCACAATTTCTCTGCGTAATAGAACACCGCGAGAAATGAATGACGGTTGTCATGGTACGAAACAGTACACTCGCCCTGATCCCAGAGTTGCCAATTTAGAGTTGGGTTGTTGGGTTGTTTTACCTCTGAGCGGCACTTTTTCGCACACCATGGGCTAAATGGCCGGGTCACATGGACCCCGAAGGCTCAGAGAAGGTTGGGGGAGGGGACCTACTGGAACAGCTGTTGGGAGACAGATGGTAGCCTCCCGTCAAGGCCATCCAGTGTGTTCTTTAACGTGCACAGGGTATGGCTCTCCCACACACGGGCTTGGAAAGGCCGCTGTCCCATCCGACGGACGGCGGCCTTTCCAAGCCCATCGGTGTCCCCTACTGACCGTGGTCAGGGCGGGGAATTTTGCGGAGATAAATCTCAACGCTGACCCAGCTGGGACTCGAACCTGGGAACTACAGATTACGAGCCTGGCGCGCTACCGACTGAGCCACCCCAGCTCCCCCCTGCTCCCAGAGTTGCCAATTTAAAGTAAAGGTATTCTCATTCGTTTTGGGACGCTCTTTGTATAACATATAACATGTAATTTATTGTTCAGTTTTCTTTAAAAAATAAATAATAAAGACTGTATCTGATTATTTTATCCAAAATAAGAATTATTTAAGCAACTTGATAACATCAACCATTGTTCCTCGAATTGCTTGTTCATGTGCAATATTTTGTTCTTGGGGTGTAAGCCAAATTATGGCTGCTTTCTGAGACGAATAGGTCTATACCAAATTATCTTTGTATTCCTATATATGCCGATGATTGCCCTTCATAAAAAGAAGAGGAAGAGGAGGACTTCTTCCCTATTTCGACTGGTGAGACCAGTATTGTTGTTTATGTGTTGTTTAAGCAATTTGCAATACCACTTCATGATTTTTTTCACATAGCCAAAGCATGTAATAAGTCCTAATATTCATATTCACTAAAATTAATTTATATATATTTTTTTAACAAAGAGCGAAAAAATATATGTTTGCAACTTCCCCCCCATGTAATTCGTTTTTATTTTGAATATTTCCCAAACATCACCGAATTTCTAATTATTATTTTTTTTTCTGAAAAATGTATCTAAAATAGGGGTGTGCAAACTCCAGCCTACTGTCCAGTCTGTCCCTTTTAACAATTTTATTCGGCCTACGTGAAAACTGGAAAAAAAATATAAAACATTGTTTTTTTAATTCTGGCTCTATTAAAGTGAATGATGTTTAAATAAAAACGAAAGATGAAAATTTTAATAACCTTATATTGTAATATAAATAAATTACTAGAAATTAATCGGCACCTCTTGATTTCTAGCCTGTCATTCCAACCCCTATTTGACCTTGACTGTGACACCGGATTTGAATATTACTCTTATTTCTGGTTCTACTGCCTGAAATAACCCTATTCACCAATTTTTAGTTCTCCAGCATGAGTTTATTGAAATTTGACTTTTGAACTCGAAGGACCCATTGCACCCAAAGTTTCACAGCATTTCTGAGTTCTACGACTCAAAAACTCCAGGAACTAATTATCAGTACTCTAGAAGATATACACTGCACGACATTGAAATTGTCCCACCCAGAAGGAGTTAGGGGTAAAATGTAGCACACACATAGCAATACATATTGGCATACCATGATTTAATATGCAGACACTTACAGAAGTTAGAAGACGAGATAATGCAGCACAATATGACTGCCTCAGTAGATGGTTGCACGGCCGTTAACAGCAATACAGCGAGGCATAGAGTCGTACAGTCGACGGATATGATCCTGAGGAATTGCACAGCAAGCAGCGTTGACTTACTCCCATAATTCATCGAGATTCCACGCCGGCCGGTGATCGGAATGCACATGTCATCCAATGTGGTCCCACGTGTTTTCTATTGGGGATAAATCTGGAGATCGTGGCAATACTTGATTGATATTCATGGCAATACTTGAACATGTTGTAAACATTTGTCTGGAGACCCTAGCAGTGTGTACACTGGCGTTGTCATGCTGCAAAATGGACTGCTGCATGCCTCCCAGGAATTGTAACAAAATGGGCTGCAGAACTGTGCTAACGTATCGTGCAGCTGTCAGTGTTCCCGTGATGCAGACAAGAGGTGACCTGCTGTCATAGGGGCGGGGGTGGCTCAGTCGGTAGCGCGCCAGGCTCGTAATCTGTAGTTCCCAGGTTCGAGTCCCAGCTGGGTCAGCGTTGAGATTTATCTCCGAAAAATTCCCCGCCCTGCCCGTGGTCAGTAGGGGACACCGATGGGCTTGGAAAGGATACCGTCCGTCGGATGGGACGTTAAGCCGTGGCCCCGTGTGCGGGAGAGCCATACCCTGTGCACGTTAAAGAACACGCTGGATGGCCTTGACGGGAGGATACCATCTGTCTCCCAACAGCTGTTCCAGTGGGTCCCCTCCACCAACCTTCTCTGAGCCTTCGGGGTCCATGTGACCTGGCCATTTAGCCCATGGGTGCAAAAAAGTGCCGCTCAGAGGTAAAACAACCCAACTGAACCCATTCAGCTTCATATAGGCAGCGTGTACCAGGCATATTCAACCTTCACTGAACATTCTCCAAGTGGAATCACCTAATCTCAACCGTTCGCATGATTTCCACCTGCATAAACGCAATGCCATCCCTGTTCCTTCTTGCACCTTTTATCCCTTGAGCCACACACGTCATTGGCTCTGGATTACCGTCATTTGCATATCTCAACTGCGCACACACCCCTTCTATTTGCATGTTTGTACATGTCCTTCTGGGTGGGGCACTTTCAATGTCGAGCAGTGTATTTTGACCTTTGACCTCGGAAAACATTCTGGATCCGAAATTTCGTAGTGTTTCTAACATATATTCCCAGACACCAATTTTTATGCTTCTACCTAGCACACGTAGATCATGGTTGAGTTGCGGTTATCAAATTTCGGATTTTTCTAGTGATCTACGACTCAGATTACCCCTAGGTGAGGTGCGGGGGTGGCTCAGTCGGTAGCGCGCCAGGCTCGTAATCTGTAGTTCCCAGGTTCGAGTCCCAGCTGGATGAGCGTTGAGATTTATCTCCACAAAATTCCCCGCCCTGCCCACGGTCAGTAGGGGACACCGATGGGCTTGGAAAGACCGCCGTTCGTCGGATGGGACGTTAAGCCGTGGCCCCGTGTGCGGGAGAGCCATACCCTGTGCACGTTAAAGAACACACTGGATGGCCTTGACAGGAGGCTACCATCTGTCTCCCAACAGCTGTTCCAGTGGGTCCCCTCCCCCAACCTTCTCTGAGCCTTCGGGGTCCATGTGACCTGGCCATTTAGCCCATTGTGTGCAAAAAAGTGCCGCTCAGAGGTAAAACAACCCAACCCCTATGTAAAAATTTTCAGAGCTCTACTATTTCTGCATCATAGTTAGAATTAGCGTCAGTCGTTCACAATCGTGTATATATTATAGATACGTATAAGAAATGGCAAAAATGAATGAAATCAAGCTTTTTTGCTCTTATTGCACCCCACACTCCTTTCCAACTATTGGTCTACAGCAAACATAACACTTTTCTCTTCGTCCCGAAGCCAAAAAAGGTTTGTTCACCCCTGATCTAAAGCAAAATACTTTTCAACAACTGTTGTATCATAATCTTATTTATTTTGTGATTAAAAGATTTCCTTTTTCTTACTTTGTTCTTATTCATTTTTAGTCATAGAATATACCCGATAAATTCAGAGAGCGTTTCATGGCGCTTTACACTAAACTCTAGATTACTAATATAGATAAACGGATTATCGCTATACAACTAAGTGATGAAGCTCATAATAGAACTGAAAGACTCTAGAGAACTGAAACGGGTAACTCTTAATGTGATATTTAACGTTTCGCCGCACATCACAGAACTTTTTCTACTTGCTTTCCCATTTTCATTGGGGCGGGGTTGGCTCAGTCGGTAGCGCGCCAGGCTCGTAATCTGTAGTTCCCAGGTTCGAGTCCCAGCTCGGTCAGCGTTGAGATTTATCTCCACAAAATTCCCCGCCCTGCCCACGGTCAGTAGGGGACACCGATGGGCTTGGAAAGACCGCCGTCCGTCGGATGGGACCTTAAGCCGTGGCCCCATGTGCGCGAGAGCCATACCCTGTGCACGTTAAAGAACACGCTGGATGGCCTTGACGGGAGGCTACCATCTGTCTCCCAACAGCTGTTCCAGTGGGTCCCATCCCCCAACCTTCTCTGAGCCTTCGGGGTCCATGTGACCTGTCCATTTAGCCCATGGTGTGCAAAAAATGCCGCTCAGAGGTAAAACAACCCAAGGTCTTTCACCCTTGAAAAACCATTCCCAGCAAGTTCCATTTCAATTTTTGGTAACAATCAAAAATTGCATGGTGCAAGATTGGCTGAATATGCAGGTTAGGATAGCTGTTTGATTTTTTTCCTGTTCCACATAGACCGTAACATGCTGGGTTTTGTGAACATTGGTATTGTCATGAATGACAACCCTTGATGTGCCTGTTGTTGGACGTTGCTCCTTAATCTCCTTAACCATTTTGGACAAAACAATGTTGGGATAGTATTGGCCATTTATAGTCATTTTTCAGGTAAGGTGTTCATGGTATCATTCCTTGTGACCTTAAAAAATTGTGAACATTCTCTTCCTTGAACGAAAATCTTGGAGGATTTTGGGATGCAGATCATCTTCTGCAACCCACACATAGCTGTAGATTTTTCTGGGAGTTGTATAGTAATAAAACCACGTCTCATCAGCTGTGGCAATGTCTGCTAATGGTTTGGGGCCGCTAGAATCAAACATTGCCATCTTTTTGTAAGAGTCGACTCTAGCTCTTTTTTGATGTTCTGTTTGTGGAATACCCATTTGGCAGAGATCTTTTGGAACTTTAAATGTTGAATAATTGTTTCCAGATTGTTAATCGATACATTGACATCTAAACATATTATCTGAACATTAATGTGGCGGGGGTGGCTCAGTCAGTTATCTGAACATTAATGTGGCGGGGGTGGCTCAGTCAGAACATTAATGTGGCGGGGGTGGCTCAGTCAGAACATTAATGTGGCGGAGGTGGCTCAGTCATCAACACAGTCGGTAGCGCACCAGGCTCGTAATCTGTAGTTCCCAGGTTCGAGTCCCAGCAGGGTCAGCGTTGAGATTTTTCTCCGCAAAATTCCCACCCTGCCGATGGTCTTGGAAAGACCGCCGTCCGTTGGATGGGACGTTAAGCCGTGGCCCCGTGTGTGACAGAGAGACCCTTGACGGGAGACTCCCATCTGTCTCCCAACAGCTGTTCCAGTGGGTCGCCTCCCCCAACCTTCTCTGAGCCTTCGGGGTCCATGTGACCTGGCCATTTAGCCCATGGTGTGCAAAAAAGTGCCGCTCAGAGGTAAAACAACCCAACCCACACAGTTTTATACAGTAAAAAACTAGTTTTATTTCGCGAAGCATTTCTATTACCAAGAATTATTCCTAATATAAGGAGACGCTACAGAATAATACTCAGTAAAAAGGACGTTGAGTTCAAAGCCCATTGTGTGCAAAAAAAGTGCCGCTCAGAGGTTGGGTTGGGTTGTTGGGTTGTTTTACCTCTGAGCGGCACTTTTTTGCATACCATGGGCTAAATGGCCAGGTCACATGGACCCCGAAGGCTCAGAGAAGGTTGGGGGAGGGGACCCACTGGAACAGCTGTTGGGAGACAGATGGTAGCCTCCCGTCAAGGCCATCCAGCGTGTTCTTTAACGTGCACAGGGTATGTCTCTCCCGCACACGGAGCCACGGCTTAACGTCCCATCCGACGGACGGCGGCCTTTCCTAGGCCATCGGTGTCCCCTACTGACCGTGGGCAGGGCGGAGAATTTTTGCGGAGATAAATCTCAACGCTGACCCAGCTGGGACTCGAACCTGGGAACTGCAGATTACGAGCCTGGCGCGCTACCGACTGAGCCACCCCCCGCCCTGCCTACGGTCAGTAGGGGACACCGATGGGCTTAGAAAGCCGCCGTCCGTCGGATGGGACGTTAAGCCGTGGCCCCGTGTGCGGGAGAGCCATACCCTGTGCACGTTAAAGAACACGCTGGATGGCCTTGACGGGAGGCTACCATCTGTCTCCCAACAGCTGTTCCAGTGGGTCCCCTCCCTTAACCTTCTCTGAGCCTTCGGGGTCCATGTGACCTGGCCATTTAGCCCATGGTGTGCAAAAAAGTGCCGCTCAGAGGTAAAACAACCCAACCCAACTTGAAAAACCGCTAAAAAGGAGTAAACTTTTTATTCCCGAAAGGCATTCTGGCTCAGTATTTTCCACCTTTTCAATAGAGCAATCTGCCTCCCTCCTTTATTTTTTTATAGTTCTGGACTCGGTATAGCTGTTCTTTCTGTATTCCTGCTTCATGGAAGGTAATTATGATTTATCATATAGTAAATCATAAATGAGATAAAGGATGAAAAATAGAGATTTTAATAAATGATATAACAATGGATGGTCAAGGCTGATTTGAAATTGTTACAGTTTGATGTTTACAATATGTCCCTAAAGAGAAGAGGAATTTGGAAATATAATCCCCCAACCTTGAGGGCTCGTATAACTTATATTTTTTGAGAAAGTCTCCGAAAATCACACTGGGACGTCATCAACACACATATACACACCTTTCATTTTGAAATTTCTGAGTACTTCACATGATATTAATGATTTCAAATTATCCTGATTAAATATTTACATTGTCATTGCAAAATATAGATTCATTAAAGGGGAACTAGATACTGCATTGGCAACAAAACCTTGACCCCAGCCTACCTTGCTGGCAACCGCCATTTTGTGGGCATAAAAAAATTCATTGTTGGAAATAACTCCTACTAATTAAACTAGTTTAAATATTTTTAAATTGGCATTAAATATAATGTTGCCGATGGTTGTTAAATCTGGATAATAATGGAACAAAATAAATGTTTTCACTAGCAGTTTAAATGTTCCCTATTATTTTAATTTTTAATTATTATAATAAAAATTTAAAATTATTAATTTTAAATAATGGTATTTGCCAAAAAATAATAGATTATATTTCTTTACTATATAGAAGAGAGGTGAAATAAATTTATCAGTGGTAGATAGGAAAGTAATGATCAAATGGAAAGGTTGTAGTTCTAAAATATATTTGCTTTATTTTCTAAATACTATTGAAAGGAATAGTCAGTATGGAGTAACTTAGGTAGTGACTATAGCTGTTCAATTTCTATTTAATGTTTCTTCTATACAGTACGGTTTGTTCTTTTCAGGTATAACTAAAAAATGAGCTATCAGTTAAAGAGTGGCTTTTTAAAGAGCAAAATATAATGAGTACTTGTAAAAGCATTTATTGCTTTCTTTCACAGCTCTGTTGGAACAATTGATGAAAGTGAAAGAATTTAACCATCCTGTTGACAAAGAAAAACGTTAAAAGGCACTTAATCAAAAATACGAAATGAAACTCGGAAAATCTAAAGTCAATGCAAATGCTGATGCGAAATAAAGAATGCGACTTTGGTGGCGAACTTCTCTCATAGTTACTTGAATATTAGCCTTGTTTGTCCCAAGCATAGTTCCAGGTACACAATCTAGTTGTCCTTTACTGTATCTATATTAAAAATATACAGGGTGATTCAAAACTTATCGTTCAAATTTCGTGGGGAGGTAGGGAATACGTCAGGAAACCGATTTCACATAGGAAAGTACAATGAATCTCTTTTGTTGCGATCTTATGCAACCACGGCAATTCCCGGTTCCGCTTGTACAGCACTACCTGGTTATGAAAAGCCGTGCTTATCTAGAGCTGGGGACAAGGAATACGCCCTATAGGCGCACCTCAACCCCAGCCTCACATGGCAGCAGTCCTATAGAAGGAAAGCTGACCACCGGAGGAAACCTTACTTTAATCTATTCCCCGGTTAGCCATGAACAAGGATATATAGATCCAAGTTCGATCGGCGTCTGGGGTGGAGACTCTTAGTAAGACCCAGACTTTTTGGACAGCTCGTGCCTACAGGCGGGTTCAGACCTTTCGGCAGAGCCGTCGAACAGACCACACAGGTCTCCTGAGAGGTGAGGTCTCCAACGCCGTCACCATCCGACCGGCAATCAAGCCGGCCGGCAGCGTCTTCAACCTCGGTTGGCTTCAGCAATGCTCCAGCCGGGGACCACCCCAACCGGCAAAACCTTGGCAATGCTCCAGCTGTTGCCCACTACAGCCGGCAAAGCCTTTGGCCTGCTCCAGCTGGGGATCATCCCGACCGGCAAAGCCTCAGCCGGGTTGCTGGGCCCTAGGCCCCCCCCACCACGACAAGGTGGTCCCCTATTGGGGGGGGATAGGAAAGTACAGTGGACCCCCGATATAACGCGCATGTCGGGCGGGAAACAACACCCGCGTTATAAGGTGAACCGCGTTATACCGAGCGGCGCGGTGGCGACACAATAAATTTCACACTGTAAGCTTTTCTTTTACTCATCATGCATACAATAATTAAACACTATTCAAAGTACATGCAGGAACTCAATACATACACAATTACTCAATACGCAGTAACAATGAAAAGCGATACTCACTAACGCCGCACGGACCTGTATAAACATGTTTGAACTTATCGCGAACATCGCCCGCGCTATAACCGAGTGCGCGGTATAGCGAGCAGCGTTATAACGAAGGTCCACTGTATGTCCCTCTATAAATGTACGCATGCGTATGTAGAGGGCGCTGTGTGTACCCAACCAGTGTACTGCTCGCCCGACCACTCCCGCTGTCATCAGTGTACCAGCTGACTTACTAGTGATAAGATGAATCGTTTTACGCATCAAGAGCTAGCGGATATGCATCTTTACCTTGTTGGAATAAAAGTCACATTCGTTACCACTTAACTGTACTGTTTCCTTGTGTTCACTTGTCCATTTTGTTCATGTAGATGACGTTTGCGGACATACTTTCCTATGTGAAATCGGTTTCCTGACGTATTCCCTACCTCCCCACGAAATTTGAACGATAAGTTTTCAATCACCCTGTATATATTTTCCCCCACTTTCCACAGAGGTCTGACAGGAGCCTGTCAGCTTATAGGCCATAGTAGAAGGTCTGTGAAGATGGCGGAATCTCAGCAGAAAAACAACACAAACATCCATGCCTTACCTGAGGCTCAAATCCAGGTCTCTTTGATCAATAGCCAAGAGCTAACCACTCGACCACGGGATTGCCAACATCGAATTCTCTGCGCAATGCTTTGTCTCAATTACTATTAATGCTGTGAAGATCAAATAGCAATTCGTGAGCTTCCACTTCCAGTATGATGTGAACATTAGACGGAAGTGTACATGGTAATTCCTCCTGAGTTTTCTGGGAAAAAAGTTCCTATTATAATGTAGATCAAAAGATTATTCATATTCAATTTCTTATATCGAATTAAATAGCCCCTGAAGATAAGGTACGACCACAGGCTCCAACACCTTTACACTCACTGGTACTTTGAACAACATGTTCAAAGTACCAGTGAGTGATGTATAGTGTTAAACATAAACACTATACATCACTCGTGTTGTACTTTGAACAACATGTTCAAAGTACCAGTAATGTGTACGAGTCGCATGCGTGAGTCCAGTTTTTACTGGCTCAATATTTTTACTGGCTCAATGTATGGCCACGATGCAAAAATCCTTTTTCAGCTTCCCTTTTCAGACATTTTATAGGCGCCCCGTTGCTTATAGCGTCCTTTCAGAAAAAGCGTTCTGATGAGCCAGCCCTGCGCCAAACTCTTTGATATTTATAGCATAAAGTTATGAAGAACAGGGGGTATCATCTGAGCCATTTGTCGTAATAGACTTTGAAAATGAAGCCGGTTGTGAAGGCGCCATGCCCCCTTCAATCATGAAGATTTGACGGCAATGACATTTCGTCGTTACAGTTGTTCATAATTTTAGATGCAAGTTACATTACGAAGTTCATGGAATGTGAAATAGTATTTCATTCTTTGTAGAGTGCGAACGTACATTACAGTTGCCAAAACGAAAAATATATTCAGCTTCATCCATAGTAAATACGCAGAATGCCTGTAGAATTAGATTTCAACAATTATTACAAACATCTGAAAAAAATTACCATGTATCGAAAGAGTTTCCGGTTCGATTCCAGCCGCTTGAGCGATAATTTTTTTCAGATGTTTTTAATAATATATTCAGTTTGTTTATAAAGAATATTACTCTCTTTGGCGTTTAAGGTCAACTTAGTGAGGCATTAATTTTGTTACATATCAAGAGTTTCGACTTTGTTTCGTACAATATAATCAGTGTAAATTAGTGGTGCATAACCTTTGCTTGTCAACAGGTTGCACAAGAGAACAGGTTGCACAAGAGATACTCTCTGAGCATGCAGTAAGAAAATCTCAATATGTAGAACACATGAAGGCATAACTTTTCATGTAAACAAAATAATTCAAATAGAAAAATTATAAAATAATTGCATTATTTACAAATTTGTAACAATAATAACGGTAACAGATTGTGTCAAATGTCGTTTATATTTTTGACATCCCCATGAGCTGTCACGGGTTGCACAAAAAACAGTGGCTGGCCAAATGCGGCCTGTGAGTTAGCACCACACTCTAGATCAGTGTTTTCCAACTTTTTTGTGCCATGCCCCACTTAAGCCTTTCTAAAATTCTTATGTCCCTCCCCCCCCCCTATGTAAAATTTAACCGCCATACGATTAAACTCTGAACTATTCCATTTTCGAATTGCCCCCCTTGACAATCAAATTGCCCCCTTGTGGGGCGTGGGCTCCACGTTGGGAAACACGGCTCTAGATGAAATAATAGACAAGTTTCAGAGTGATGTGTTTCAGATATGAGACGGAACATTTAACACAAATTGTTTAATCTAGGTTATTATTTGTGTTAATCTTTGAAACGTTTTAATGATTATCATTGATTTTGTCAAATATTAATAGTTTTATCTCTCTAGATATTGAATGAATATTGCTGACAATTGAGATTTAATAGACCTGATAGAAATTTTATCTACGAAGGTGAACCTCTAGTCAGAAAATTTAAAAAATATTGAAAAGCTGATTAAAATAAATAAAAAGAATCATCAAAAATTTAATTTAAATTAGGATTTTTGATCTTAAGCATGAAATTGGGTTATACTAAATACTCTCCTGCGACATGTTTTTCTATGGAAGTAAGAATAGGAGGAGGCGCCCTTACTATCAGCAAAGAATATGTAAGGAGAATAATGAAATCTTCCATGGGTGTAATGTAAGACACTTTTGATTGCAGCGCCACAAGGGCTGCAGATACACGTGCTGTTCTGCAGGGAAGCTGCTATTCGTGATCCCAGGGGCTAAAGTACTTGCATATTTGCTTCCATGAGAACTTTTAAGTTCGGCAGATGTTGTTGTTAGTGTAATAAGTTTATAAGTTTTTTAACTTATTGCACAAACAGTTTACAAGTTTTTTTCAGTATCCATTATAAGCATTTGGGAATGTTTTCGCATCGCATGAAATATCTTTTTTTTCTTTCGTTTTTTTTTTTCTTCAGCACTTTTACGTATGTCTACGAAATATTAGCAAAATCTTGATTGATACAATTTTTAATATTATGTATAGTTTTCTAATGAAATGCATTCTTTACTAATCCCTCCTGCTCCCTCACTCCACTTTTTTTTTTGCTAATTTCAACAAATTTATCTGGTAAAAGTTTTTTTCACATGATGATTATTTAATTTTCTGTTGTGTTATAATCCTTTCCGAATTTGTTTAACATTTATT
Organism: Ryuthela nishihirai; assembly: GCA_038380435.1. Lineage (NCBI taxonomy): Eukaryota > Metazoa > Arthropoda > Arachnida > Araneae > Heptathelidae > Ryuthela > Ryuthela nishihirai. The sequence goes on along the minus strand of JAWZYU010000030.1, from coordinate 49,078,485 downwards.
TAGTAAATCTTCATTTCATATAATAAGCTGAACACTGTAAAATGTCTACGTAAATCCTTCTCCTTTTTAGAATTTTAACATACCGAGTTTTTATAAATTGTTTGCATATGCAATGAATGTACTTAAAATAAAAAGAAGACAGAAATTTTAAGAAGTGAGCTAAGAAAATTTATTTAATATCCTATATTTTCAACTGAGGTCACAGCATGAGAAGTTGGCTAAAACAAATTATCCCAATGGGTATAAATTTTATTCGCAACGTTTGCAAAATATCAAACCTCTCTTTCAAATTTTGTAATTATAAAGAAATGAAAAATAGTAAAATCATGCAATTTTCATGTGAATTGCAAATATGCTGAAAATATAATTCATATTCCTTGCTGTTCTGCGATTGTGGTGAGGATTTGGGTTGGGTTGTTTTACCTCTGAGCGGCACTTTTTTTGCACACCATGGGCTAAATGGCCAGGTCACATGGACTCCGAAGGCTCAGAGAAGGTTGGGAGAGGGGACCCACTGGAACAGCTGTTGGGAGACAGATGGTAGCCTCCCGTCAAGGCCATCCAGCGTGTTCTTTAACGTACACAGGGTTTGTCTCTCCCGCACACGGTGCCACGGCTTAACGTCCCATCCGACGGACAGTGGCCTTTCCAAGCCCATCGGTGTCCCCTACTGACCGTGGGCAGGGCAGGGAATTTTGCGGAGATAAATCTCAACGCTGACCTAGCTGGGACTCGAACCTGGGAACTACAGATTACGAGCCTGGCGCTCTACCGACTGAGCCACCCCCGCCCCATTGTGGTGAGGAAGACACTATGCCGCACGGCAAGCACTCTTGTGTGGCAGGAGCAGGACCGGAGTATGCAGAATGAACAGGATGGAAAGCTCATAAAGCTAACGCTTGTGGCGGCCTTCCGCCACAAGCGTTAGCTTTATGATAACGAAAGTTTACTTAATCGGTATTTATGAAAAACTGATAATCAATCTGTAAGCAATCGTCACTTATTAATGCTACATATGCTTCTGGAATTAACACTACCATAATAGAGGGAATAGCAACAAGTACTGCTTAACACGTTACAAGTAATCTCCTGCCATAACTGCCAACATGACGGCACGGTTTAAGGTAAACCATGAGCATCTGTAAGGAAGACTGTATTTGGAAACTACATTTCTATTATCAATGTCACTATTCTTTCTCTAGGTCGAAAGAGCAACTCAGATCCAGATTCTGTGATGGCCATCAGGCTTCTCTCCACCTCCTAAGTCACTGCACGATATGAGAGATGTACTGAGGCTGGTAAGGAAGACTGACGGATCTGTGGAACGGGAAAGAATACGTGTTGCCTCTGGCTTTGCCATCCCTGACTTGGGCATTGCCAGAGATTTCCGTCTCCCGCATCTCGCTTCCTCCACCTGTGCGGAGTTTCATGCTATCCTTGAAGCTGTACTTTTCATACTCAGCCTCGAGAGTGGCAACTTTGTAATCCTTTCCAACTCCAAGTCAGCCTTGTAAGCTCTCCACAAGCGAGACAGCAAGAACTGCAACCCCTTCCTCAACCAGAACATCATGGATATATGTTCCGAGGTCACTTCTGCCGAAATCACGGTTTGTTTCCAGTAGATCCCCTGGTGGCGGGGGTGGCTCAGTCGGTAGCGCGCCAAGCTCGTAATCTGTAGTTCCTAGGTTCGAGTCTCACGTGGGCCAGCTTTGGGATTTATCTCCACAAAACTCCTTGCCCTGCCCACGGTCAATAGGGGACACCGATGGGCTTGGAAAGGCCGTCGTCCGTCGGATGGCACGTTAAGCCGTGGCTCCGCGTACAGGAGAGCCATACCCTGTGCACGTTATAGAACACACTGGATGGCCTTGACGGGAGGTCTCCCAACAGCTGTTCCAGTGGGTCCCCTCCCCTAACCTTCTCTGAGCCTTTAGGGTCTATGTGACCTGGCCATTTAGCTCATGGTGTGGAAAAAAGTGTCGCTCAAAAGTTAAACAACCCAACCCCTTACCCCAGCTTTCGTTTATCCCTGAGGGTCTCGTGACTTGGCAATATAACCCATTAAGCGTGACAATTTCTTCAAGAATATGCTATACAGGTGCAAACTTTTGCACAATCTCTCGTTCGTTAACGTAGACAACGCACGCCTACGAGAAAAAGCAATATGGCAACGTCGGTAACAGTTTTCAAGCGTTAGGGCATCTCCCTCCCTACCTCCATGGGTTTTTCATGGAATTTTCTTAGTGTTGTGTTTGTACATCCGTAGTAGAATACTAAGGCTAACAAAAGGTAAAAAATATAATAAGTAGAACGAAACGAACCAAGGCTATGAACGAAGGCGATGTCATACAATGATGTGCTACAGAGTAATCACTATCCCAGCTCGCACCTAGAGGTTTGACTTGGTTTTGATAGCGACTTGTTCCCTCCAAAGTTTCCTCCCTCCATGATTTATACTACAAAACAAGCTTTATGCTGGTATCCCCAGTGCTAGTATGCAAAAATTAGATTCCGGCAACCTGTTTTTTTTGGACTTAGCAAACTTTGGCGTAAAGCATGCACTGTTCTCTTAATGGCCACCCCTGGATCTGGTAGGTGTTGAAGTGGTCAGGGAAAATACGATAGAGGCAACTGAGAATCGTGAAAGTACATGACCTTAAAATTTGCTACGAATTTTAGGCGTTAAGTAGTTTGTTGGATTTGATTCCGATAAAATTTAAGGGGTTAAAATGAAAGGTCTCACTTGGTCAGGTTTGAAACGCCACCCCTCTGTAAGTATGGAATTGAATCCTTCCCGAACAAGTATAAATGTGTTTTTAACATGCATAGATATCGCAAAATATTCGTACATACTCACTTAAAAAATGCGTACATACTCAAATAGCAAACGTTTTTAAAGAATTTTAAGGGATCATGAAATTTAGAAGATAGCTATAGGGACTTGTAAGTCATTTTGGATGAGCCCATTTCCAAATTGATCTGTACACGAATTAATAGCAAGCATTTAGTTTTATCTTGAATCAATAAAAATGATATCATCATGAAAGATATTGATTGAACCAGCAAGTTTGCCTGTAGAGCCATCAGTATTGTGAAAATTTCAAACTCCCGTGAATAGAATGTGTGTTGGGATAGTTTTCGTTTGGGAGTAAAGTAGGTTGCAGTTATTCACTCAAGATAATTCTGTAGAAATGAAGTTAAATCCCTATGTGCTATGGTTGTTGTACAGATCCACCACAGAGAGCTGGCAGTTATAATGATTTCCCAGTTCAAAATGCAGTGCAGGCCAAGAAGCTGCAGGAATGAATAGTGATGGGAAAGAGGGCAAGAAGTAGTTTGTGATGTTTTGGTTCATGTTTGTTTAATCCTTAGAAAGACAATAATAAAGTAGCACAAAAATTGTCCTGTTGACAAGAAACATGAAATACTTTGCTGAAAAATATTTGGTTACATCCTTAGTGGCCTAGCTTCCAGAAGCATGCCTGGCTTCTGGAAGAGATTAGTTCAAATCCCACTCAGGACAAAACCAAAATTTTTTCAGCAAATTATTAAGAGGACTTTTTGTGCTGTTGTAAAGGAATCTTGTTGTGTGGTTAGTTGTATATTTTTAGTCCTTAAAAGGACTTTTGAAGAGAGTTGTAAAAAGAACTGTTTTTGTTATTTGTGATATTGAAAAGAAATGAATTTATGACAATTGATATAACATTTTGGTTCATCTCTGCAGACACGATATTGAATGGATCATGAATAAAATTAATCATCAAAGGAACAAGTCTTGTGCAACTAAGCTTGATTTTTCACTTAATTATGGTCGTAACATTTGTTTACAAAGTTATGCAAACAAGACCCAGTTTCTTGACTTTTGGTTTAACAATCCACTTTTAATGTGTATTACTACTTACAAAATGACCTTCCTGCTATTTTGTACATCATTGATAGGAATTTGCCTGTTTTTTTAATCAGCCAATTATAAGTTGAAATAAAAACTGCATAAAAATCACTAATGAATAAAAATAGCACAGTGATATAAAACTAAAGGGCATCAGCCTTGAACTATCAAAAGCACATTTGCCATAATTCCAACTACCCCAAACCCATTAATAATACTGTATATATTCTAAATAATGGATCAAGTTCTATAAGCTGATCGACTTTGGTGATTTTATGAAAACGTGCAATGAGATTATGAGCAGGTCTATACTTACCTGATTCACTTCCTCTGTGACCATATATTTTTGTTGGCTTTTTTTTATAATGCAACTAGCTGACTCATATGACACAATAATTTATAACCATAAGATTAAATATTTTAAAATATGAATCTAAACTTATTATCACAAATGGTGCACATGCCACATCGCCATTATTTGAAAAATAACAAGCAATGAAAATGGTGACCATTACCAGACAGTGCAAGGAAGTGGAATAATTAATTTTGGTAATTATTTTGTGATAAATATTCAAACGTAGTACAATTATGAATTCTTTTTCATATGAATCCACTGGCTGCATTATATAAGTCTCACCAAAAAATATAAGGTCACAGACCTCATAATCTCGACACTGCACGTTTTCAGAAAATGCAAAAATTGCCCAGCAAGGGTGCCTTTGAAACTTGAGCCTAATTACCAATACACTTGTAAAACATCAATTTAAAAAACTATTTTTCATTTTTAAGACATAATCATTGTAAAATATACACAGACTGTGTATGGCCACCAAACTATATATGGCTATGGTTCAAGAAAAGGCTTTTATAATAAAATAACAAATGCTGTAAGTTTTTGAATATATAGTAATGCATTTTTATGCAAATGTCCTTTTTGTGAAGGATTTGCATGATAAAATTTTTCAGTAATTCTCTTCTATTTCACTTACTGAAATTTTCTAGCAGCTGCACTTAAGAACCACTGGCCCAGCAGCTAAACAATCAGATTAATTTACTTCAAAAAGAAAGGAATCTTTTTCAGATATAAGGTTCATAAAATGGAATTATAAATACATTACCATCCCCCAATCTTTCAGACTTGTGCATCAAAAAGGAAATGATGGTTTTTTCATATTTGTAAAAAAAAACAGTTTTGTATAACTATAACATAAGGGCTGTAACAACATGCCTCCTGCTATATATACATTCCACTGTCTGTAATTTAATATTGTGGTAATACCACATTAGAAATGGTGATCCCAACAGGAACAAAAATATTTTTTATGGTGCATCAAAATTTACATGAGATTAAAGATCAAGAATTAATATTACAGTTATATCCATTTCAGAATCTGTCAATGTGTGCAGCCAATGGTAACCCTGGAGGCAGAGTCAGACTTTGACCTTCCGAGGCCCTAAGATTTGTTGAGTTTAAGAGGCCCAAAAATTTCAAAGTTAAAATGTGTGTTTATTATTCTGACTGAAGGGATCATTAAAAAAAATTAACATAAAACTGATGTGGTAAAAACATCTATTATATTTTATAACTACTAATACAGATTTCCAAACTGCAACACAGTAAAACTTAAATACATTTTTTTTAGGCTCTCCATATCTTCAGGAAACCGTCCCATGGCCGAATGGTTAGCACGCTTGGCTACTGATCTAAGGGACCTGGGTTCGAGCCCCGGGTAAGGCATGGCTGTTTGTGTCGTTTTTCTGCTGAGGTCCTGCCATCCTCTCAGACCTTCTGCTCTGGCATATAAACTGACAGGCTCCTGTCAGACCTCTGTGGCAAGCAGCTGCTTGAGGGAGTATTTATTTATTTCAGCCGTCCCGTGGCCGAGTGGTTAGCACGCTTGGCTACTGATCTAAGGGACCTGAGTTCGAGCCCCGGGTAAGGCATGGCTGTTTGTGTCGTTTTTCTGCTGAGGTCCTGCCATCCTCTCAGACCTTCTGCTCTGGCATATAAACTGACAGGCTCCTGTCAGACCTCTGTGGCAAGCAGCTGCTTGAGGGAGTATTTATTTATTTCAGCCGTCCCGTGGCCGAGTGGTTAGCACGCTTGGCTACTGATCTAAGGGACCTGGGTTCGAGCCCCGGGTAAGGCATGGCTGTTTGTGTCGTTTTTCTGCTGAGGTCCTGCCATCCTCTCAGACCTTCTGCTCTGGCATATAAATTGACAGGCTCCTGTCAGACCTCTGTGGCAAGCAGCTGCTTGAGGGGGTATTTATTTATTATATCTTCAGGCCCTAAACTATTGCTTAGTTAGCTTATGTGTAAGTCTGGCCCTGACTAGAGGAGTTAAAGTAATAATCATGGAAAAGTTTTGTAACACACCATTGTTATATATGGCCTTTTAATACTTTTCTTTAAATATTGCAATAATTTTTGTTAAAATGCTTTTATTTAAAAATTCCCTAATTTAATGTGTTTTTTGAGAAATTTTTGAAATTTAGCAAATGGTAATAAAATTTTTTAATGTTCCCTAGCTGATTCCATTGTTCTTTTTTGTTGGAGGAGGAGTGATATTTTCTTCTTACTATCTTTTTAGAATAGCAACAAAATCTCCTGAAGTTAGGTAAGTTATCAGTTCAAATACAATTAAAAATTAATTTACAAGCATGTATTTATCAATTTCTTTTTGTTCATTACAAAGCTGTTGCCTCCTTGTCAGCTCTTAAGTGCTAATTTTTTTTACATAATTGAAAAAAAAAGTTAAAAACATCTTATTATTTATCAATAGTACTGAAAGTAACTACAGTTTAATATGTAGAAAGTCTGTAAACAGTAACTACGCCTGCACTGAAAGGTGAGCTGTATACCAGTCCCTTTTGATAATGCACAGAACCAGCCAGGCCTAGTATTTAAAGTCCGACCCTTACCTTCTCATGGTTTAGGTCATTAGTAACTTTTGAAAAACGATATTCTCATCTAAGGGGGCGGGGATGGGTCAGTCGGTAGTGCACCAAGCTCATAATCTGTAGTTCCCAGGTTCGAGTCCCAGCTGGGTCAGCGTCGAGATTTATCTCCGCAAAATTCCCCGCCCTGCCCACGGTCAGTAGGGGACACCGATGGGCTTGGAAAGGTCACTGTCCATCGGATGGGACATTAAGCCGTGGCCCCGTGTACGGGAGAGCCATACCCTGTGCACGTTAAAGAACACACTGGATGGCCTTGACGGGAGGCTACCATCTGTCTCCCAACAGCTGTTCCAGTGGGTCCCCTCCTCCAACCTTCTCTGAGCCTTCGGGGTCCATGTGACCTTGCCATTTAGCCCATGGTGTGCAAAAAAGTGCCGCTCAGAGGTAAAACAACCCAACTCATCTAAGAGGGACCAGAACTGGAGAGCTGCAGGATCAGTGTGGCCTGCTGATCTGATCATCTGTGACCACTTTTCTGAGACCACACTTCTGACATCTATGACTTTTCTGACATCACCCTTCTGAGGAGTGGTCAACTTTGCAAAGGCCTGGTGCTGACAATTTAAATGTACTGGCTTATGGCTTTAAGCTTGAATATGGATCCTGGAATTGCTATATTGCTGGGCCGCTGTTGAGAGAACCACTGTGTTTTCCACTGTGTTTTCAGTTTACCTATTGGTTGCCAGCCTAAGTGAACAGACACACAGGATACCTTAAATCAGTTGGTGGATAATCATATCTGGGGTTGGGGAAGCCGGGACACGGACCTCCCAGAAAGCTTGTAACGTTATAACTAACATATCTGGGGCCATCGTAGATATCTGAACTCTGGGCATTGCTAACCTACCTTGGAGTAATGAGTCTCAGGCAGATCAGTTTCTACTTTAATTCTGGTTCTTGAAAAAGTGGTGCCTGAAGTTCTTACCAGCATTGGTGGCTTAAGCCTTTAGTGATGGAGGAGTGGATCTTTTCTCCATGCCTCTGATTAGGGGGCTGTTTGTTATTGTGGCACTACCTCTCTCAATAAACCTAGTTTCTTTAAAAAATCCTACTAATCATTTTCTTTCCAGAAGTACATGAAAAATGAGAATGTTGCATAGAGATTATTCTCTTGACCTTCTCTATACAGGAATTCAACCTTATAATATAGATATTCTGTGTTTTGAAGAGACCAAATGGACAGGTAAGGTCAAATGCTTAAAATTAATCTTAAATTTATCTTTTCAGAAAGAGGATGGAAAGCATCTTCAAGGAGTAGGTCAGCTTTCCAGTAGACAATGCCAATGATGCTCTTCTAGGATATGACTGCATTAACCCTTCCAGTGTCCAGCTGAAAAAACTGGTTTACATCCAGAGGCCAGGCTATTTTGTCCCTTTGCTCAGTCAAAAAAAATTTAGAACATTTTTGCCAAATAACTGAAGAAAAGGAATTATGGCATGTAATATGCCAAATTAATCAGCATTTAATTCTGAGTTTTCTGAAAATAAAACATTTAACGAAAAGATTACTAGTTTTATTTTAACAGGACTTTTTTTTTAGAGTCCTGTAGTAAAAAAAAATGCATCCGATAATTTATTAAAAAAACTAAGACAGAAATAATTATAATGCATGTGATATAGAAAGGCTATTTATTTCTAAATAACAAAAATTTTTACTTAAAATAAGAAAATATCTCTTTTTATAATTTTTTTCTCGGTACCATATTTTGAGAAAAGTCCAGGCCTTTTGCCAATTCTGCCGAGTCAGATAAACAAGTCAATTTTAGAATTAAAAAAACAAGCAAACCAATTAACAGAAATAAGTCATGTTATATACCAAATTAAACTGAATTTAACACCAGATTTTATGAAAAAAAAGAAATTCAAACAAATTTACAACATACTAATTTTAATAAGATTTTTTCACTATGATATAGTAAAAAATAGATTGGACTATGCAATTACGACTTAATTTTGGAAAACTTAATGAATAAAAACTGTGAAATTATATACTTCTCAGAAAAATTAGGGGATATTTCAAAATGAATATGAAGCGATGAAATATCCCCTAATTTTTGTGAGCAGTATATATTAAAAGTAAATTTCGTCCTGAATAATATTTACCAGAAACATAATTTTTATTTCTTTTAATGATTCTTTTCAGTTAATGGGATTTTTTGCCTTGTTTATTCAAATGGAGAAACACTTTCTTGGCTGTCTTCTTTTACTAAACATGATTTTTTTTTTTGCTTTGGATGTTTAATTTTGGAGATCTTGGCTTAGTGCACCAAAGCGAAAAAAGAAAACATTATTCAGAGTGGTACAGCCAAAATATTGGGAGGTTGGGGGGGGGGGGGTTACTAAAACACTTTTAAAAATCGTTCAGTGTAAACTTCAAAACTCATAATTTTTTATGAAATTTTGCTGAAGGGGGAGGGGGGGAGTAAAACATCCTCAGTGTATTGCCCCCTCCCTCCCAGAGGAGGACTGATATCCATACCAAAGAAGGCCTTTTTGTTTCCATATCCAAGACCATTCAGTTTCCAGAAACAATTCAAGATCAAAGTTTGTGTACTGGAAAACAAAGAAATAATAAAGAAAAATTAACATATAACCTAATGTGATGTAAAATTTCTGCAATGACATGTAAGCTGACCATGTAGCATAACTCTGAAAGATTGATAATAATCTATCAATAGATCAGCTGACTAAAATCAATCCACAGAAATAAAAATGGTTTAAATGTAGAATTATAAATACTAACTAGATGCATGGTGGTATTATCCAGTGTGCAAGAACAACACACTGTAAGCAATTCTCTATGTGGTCACATGACTGACCCATGACTCTGCAGGCTTGCTCATACTTCCACTCTTCAAATTAAAACTATAACTAATACTATAAGTAACAAGAGCTTTAGAAAGAAAAAAGAAGGCTCTTGTTCCTTATAGTTTTAGTTATAGTTTCAATTGACGAGTAGGAATGGCACATAGAATACTGGGATAAATGATAAAATAATTCTAGATATACTGAAATAGGTTTAACACAGAAAAGAGTGTAAAACGGGGAAAGGGGGGATCGGAGGTATGTACTATGTAATTACTTCCAAAATCTTATGCTTTTAAAAATAGAATGTTTTTTTTATTTACTTTCAGGTGATTTTTGAAACATTAAGGAAAAATATGTTGATAATAGTTCACATTAAACTTATGAGCTTAAATCAGAGGTTCAGCATACAGTAATGTTGATAAATAAATCCTAATTTAATAAAATGTGCATCAAATGAAAGAGGAAAGTATTTTTTCAAACATAAATAATACATTTTATAAGATATGCATAAAAAATTTTCAAATAGCAATTTATATTTTTTTAAATTGAAATTTTTTCCCTTGGCCTCTTGTTTCAGATTCTGTTAATGTGTATAAATGACCTGGACACTGGAAAGGTTATGAAAGATTTCTTATGATTAAATTTAAAACTAATATTAAAGACTTGAATGTTATCTGTTTTATGTCCCCATGGAGGATTCTAATGAGAATGAGAAAAATAAGTTTTGCAGAAACTTCATGATATTTTGAATTCTATCAAAAAAGGATATATTCCTCTTTGTGCTAGGTGATTTCAGTACTAAAGTTGGTACTGACTCTGATCTTTGGGCAGGGTATTGGTCTTTTCTCTCATCTTGAAACTGGTTTGAGAATGGACACAGATGTTCTCAATGCACTACAACTAACACTTAATGCACTAAACACATACTACAAACACCAGAACATTTATAAATATACATGGGTTGCATTGGAATATGATCAATGATATATATTGGCAGCAAATGGGCTACGTTGAGTAGGAATACCAGATTATGTAAGGGAGACAAAATTGGGTCTGAATTTGGTCTATATTACAACTGAAGTTTAAGAAATATTGTTCTAAGGTTAAGAGAATTACCTTTAACACTGAAGCTCTGAAAGATCCAGATATAGCCAAAGCTTACCATGACAGACCATTTAATTATTATAACAATTGTGGTTTGCTTACTATGGAATCTGAGAAATGGGATCAGTTTATAAGGGCTTTTCTTGAAACTAACAATACTGTTTTGAGTAAAAAGGAGCAGAGGAGACAAAACCATATGTGTAATAAATTATGGAGCTTATTTCTAAAAGTAGGAAGGTAAGAATAATCTGAATCAACACCTTACTATTCCTAACAGAAAGAATTATAAAGAGCCTAATAAATGTATATAGGATCAGTTAACAGCTGTTACGAAACTGGCTTGATAGCTTAGCTTAGGGGTTCTCAACGTGGGGTACGCCATGAGAGCTCAAAAGTCACTAGATCTAGTAACAATACATATTCTATACGTTTTTATACATATTTTATACATTTTTTATTCCCATTGTTATACGATAACTATAGTTTTATCTATCTATACAAGGGGTACGCCAGTTACATATACATTTCCAGGGGGTACATGAAGCATAAAAGGTTGAGAACCACTGATATATATGTTTTATTTTATTCCCATTGTTATACTATAACTATAGTTTTATCTATCTATACAAGGGGTACGCCAGTTACATACACATTTCCAGGGGGTACGTGAAGCATAAAAGGTTGAGAACCACTGATATATATGTTTTATTCCCATTGTTATACGATAACTATAGTTTTATCTATCTATACAAGGGGTACGCCAGTTACATATACATTTTCAAGGGGGTACATGAAGCATAAAAGGTTGAGAACCACTGGCTTAGCTGACAAAGCTGAGGAAGCAGTTAGACAGCACAATAGAAGGAGTTGTACCATATGGTTAAGGTTTTGTGTTTGAAGAAACAGCTGGCATACAGGGATTGAAGGATAAACATGGTCATTGAAGGTAAGGTTTTTGTTTTGGTTGTTTATGTTGGCTGAGCATTTCAGAGATGTTCTAAACAGTGTCGTTAGCTCTCCCATTGTGTGTTAATGATGATAGATGCATTACTGGCTGTACATTGGCCCTATATCACATTTGAAGTCACTCTGGCTATCTCTATGTAACGCTCCAAAGATTTATAATACTTTTAAAGTTCTGGACCCTTTGTCTGATCCAATATTTATTCAAGTTCTGGATAGCTAAAGTCGAGCACCAGGCAATAATTAACAAATTGCCAAATAAAGTTCAATTAGGGTTCGAATACCAGCAGGCGTTACTTAGTGAGTAAGAATTCAAAAATTAAATAATTGTCAATTCTAATTTAACTTACAATCTAAACAATTAACGTTACTGAAGAGAAAAAATAGCAAAGATTCAAAAAGTTTCTATAACAAACAAGTTTATTTCCGAAAAAATTATTTTTAAACACTCGCCAACTTCAATGAGATATCGACTACATCATCACTATCTCGCTGCTACTAACAACAACTCTGTGACTAACACCAACTCTTCACAACTCTGACTACTGTGAATAACATGTCACGGTTTTAACAAGCGTACAGGCTTGGCAACACGTGTCTGTTGCACCGGTAAAGATATTTGCATAAAATGATGAGCGCCCAAGTTATAATATAATGCAAGAGGGAACGTGTCCTTGTACACGTGCGCTTTAGTGGATGACAATCGAAAGTTCAGAGTTGTGCATGCACAACTCCTATGCTCTTGGAAACGAGCGCTGTGATGCCAAAAAAATTAAATTAAAATCCCCAAAATGATAAATATAACTTAAATTAAGCAAAACTGGTTAAGGTAAAGTAAAAGTGAATGAGGGGGCATCACATCTAAATTAAAGCTGCATAATTTCCCAAGGATGGATGAAATTAGTTGGGTTGTTTCACCTCTAAGCAGCATTTTTTTGCACACAATGGACTAAATGGTCAGATCACAGGACCCCGAGGAATCAGAGAAGGTTGGGGGAAGGAGACCCACTGGATAGCTGTTAAGAGACAGATGGTAGCCTCCCATCAAGGTCATCCAGCATGTTCTTTAACATTCACAGAGTATTGTTTCTTGCATATAAGGCCACAATTTATTGCCTTATCAAATGGACACCGATCTTTCAAGCCCATCACTGTTCCTTACTGACCGATGGCAGGGTGGAGAATTTTACAGAGATAAATCTTAATGCTGATCCAGTTGAGACTTAAACCTGGAAACTGCAGATTATGAGACTGGCAAAATACCAAATGAGCCATCCCCATCCTGATGAAATTAGTACTTCTGAAAGTTAAAATACTATTAGAGCTTTGAGCATTTGTGTTGTCACATAGTGGACTAAAATTTTTAATTTTTTTATGATAAAAGTGTTATGGCTAAGAATTTAATTAGAGCTAATATTATCCCTATTTTTTGAAAAAGGTGATCGCAGTTCTTGTGATAATTATAGGGGAGTTAGTCTACTTTCTGTTCCAGGTAAAGTTCTTTCAATTATTGTATTTAACCCTTTAATGCCCATAACAGCCCAAAACAGCTGACATTTTGGAATGGCCTTGTCCAAATAGTGCTATTCCTTTGTCTTTAATACCCTCTACCCATTTCTGAAATTTCTTGGGCATTAAAGGGTTAATAGAATTAAGAATTTGGTTGGTAGATAACTGTGTGATGAACAGTGTGGATTCAGAGTAGTAGGGAAAGTATAGCACAAATGTTTTTACTTAGGTAGATTCTTGAGAAATGTTTAGAGTTTCAGAAGCCTGTAGTTACTAGCTTTTTATATTTCAAAAAGGCTCGACACTATTGACTGTCATAATTTGTGGTTGATCAGGATATCATATGGTGTACCAGGCAAGTTGGTTAACATATTAAGCTCTGTAGTGATTGGTAGTGGAGTTAGACAAGGGTGTATTTTATCTCGTTTTCTCTTTGGTTGTTGATTATGTTATGTGAATTCTCTGCAAGGGGAAGCTTTTTCCTAAAATTATGTTGACAAATAATGTTGATGAGATGAATTCTTTCATTATAGCTGTTGATGAGACTGGTAGCAGAATAGGTTTGATACTGTCTCATAAACAGAGAGAAAAGATAACACATCTCAAACAGAGAGAAAAGTAAAGTGATGAAAATTGGTTAGGCAGATGGTTCTTCAGTTGCTTTGAACAGTTTCACTCTTGAGCAAATATCTCAGTTTAATTTTCCTGAGCCGTCCCGTGGCCGAGTGGTTAGCGCGCTTGGCTACTTGATCTAAGGGACCTGGGTTCGAGCCCCGGGTAAGGCATGGTTGTTGGTGTTTTTTTCTGCTGAGGTCCTGCCAACCTCACAGACCTTCTACTATGGCATATAAACTGACAGGCTCCTGTCAGACCTCTGTGGCAAGCAGCTGCTTAAGGGGGTATTTATTATTTATTTTTATTATTTTTCCTGGGAGCTGTTTAGCAAAAACTGGTGATGTGTGGCATGAGATAAACAGAAGAGTAGGGATTGCTGCTTGAACTTTTAAGAATCTATGAAGAGAATGATCTATAGAGATCTATAGAGCCTAATAAAGACAGAGAAAGATTTTATATTTCCACAAGGATGCATCTTGGAGGCAATGTGAAAAAAAATAATGTCAATTTATCACCAGTATATTGGGCTCATGCCTGTTCATATGGCACTGTTACTTGATGGATGTTCAAATTCAGAGGACAGCAAAACTTTGAAGTCATCCTTCATGCAGGAAGTCAAGTAGGCTGTGAACGAGAGAACCATTGCAACTGTTCATGAACTCGTTAAGGAAAACCCACACATCACTCCTCAGGTAATAAGTTTAGATGCCAGTGTATCAATTGGTAGTGTGGAAACAATTATTCATCAACATTTAAAGTTCCGAAAGATCTGTTATGTGTTAAAATACCCCCACAAACTGACAGAACAGCAAAAGGCTGGAGGTTGACTTGTGCAAGAAAATGCTGGCAATGTTTGAACCTACTGGCCCCAAATAGTTAACAGACATTGTCACAGGTGACGAGATGTTGTTTTATTACTATACAGATCCCAGAGAGATTGACAACTATGTTTGGGTTGCAGAAGATGAACTGCATCCCCAAATCCTCCTACAAAACTTTTGCTCAAATAAGAGGATGTCCACAATTTTTTTGAATTCCCAAGGCATGGTAGCTGTGGACACTTTACCTGAAAAAATTACTATAAATGGCCAATACTGTACCAACATTTTTTCCACAAAACTGTTAAGGAAATGAAGGAGCAGCATCCAATAACAAGTGTGTTAAGAATTCTTCATGACAATGCCAGTGCTTACAAAACCAGGCAAGTTACAGCCTATCTGGAACAGGAAAAAATCTAACAGCTCCTCTATACTGCATATTCACCTGATCTTGTACCATGCAATTTTTGGTTGTTTCCAAAAATTAAAAAGGAACTTGCTAGAAAGTCTTCAAGTGTACAAGACCTTACAAAATGTTTTCCTTCAGAGTTGTGGATTATTCCCCCAACTGGAGTACCACCAAGCATTCCAGAATTGGCACAGATGTCTGCAGCTTTGCATAGATGCTGGAGGGGAGTATTCCAAAGGAGAGTAAAAGTTTCGTTGAGGTAAGTGCAATGGTTTTTGTTCTGCAGATGCATATCAAGAACTTTTTAAATGCTCCTTGTAATCCGTAAGAAAACTGCAAACTTTGAATAGCACTGTAATTGATTGAATGCATTCTGCCAAATCAACTTTGAAAAGTAATAAAAGTTCTAGTCTGTTTCACAGAAATAAATCTGGCTATATTCATATTAACCATGTTACATTGTCAAAAATAATTACTTCATTAGTTGCTTGGATTTATATTATAATACATAACAAAAAAATACATGATTTTCAATATTTTCTTCCAGCTGGCGGAAGAAGGCAAATCCTGAGCCATTTAATGAGTATGAAAAGAAGCAGTATAAGGTACAGTAGTTCTTTGCTACATTTAGATTGCTAATACAGTATTTGTCAGGCTAGAGGCCTTTTTAAATATTTTTTTTGTTTGGGTTTTGTATGTTATTTTGGATTTCACCCAAATGGGCATATGCTACGTGGGAGGCCCTCTGTCCCAGCATCTGGAAAGTTAATTGAAGTAGCAGTGTCCGGGGAACGGAGGTCACCCATGGCTAGCATCCGCTGACAAGTGACTCCTAACCCGGAGGCTAGCGGACTTCCCAGATGGTCGAGGCGGAGAGAGAAAGAGAAAGGGTTGGCAACAATGAGGAGGAGAGGAGAGCCAGTCGAAGGACGAACGCGTGAAGACGTAAAATTGTAAAGCTGGTAAATGCCGACTGGAAATAACGGCATTGGGCTCTGTGAATACAGCTGAACAGGCATAGTAAGCTGGTGATGTAATGTTATGTAATTGGAGCATATGTCCTTGTCTATCAAGCATGTTTGGAAGGTTCAATAAATAATTTTTATATTTAAGTAAAGGCTGGAGTGCAACCAATTTATTGGGGAGGAGCCTCAGTATTGAGTCCCTGCAATTGTGATAAAATCTTTGATTTTATCTGAAAGACGCTTTCACCCGTCGCGTATTGCGATCGAACCGGAGGGACATTCCTAAGTGATCCCAATAGACAGACAACCGAAGAAGTAACATCACAGTATTCATATATGATTTATTCACTATTAACATGGAACCACATATCCTGTCATCTATTCAAAAGTTATTGTGTGTTTCGATGCACAGAGAGCCCTAACAATTTCCATGTTATATCAGTGGGAACTAAATTCAAATATAACTTCTAAACTACCTTTGTGTAAAAAAAAAATCTTAAAAATAAAATTAAAAAACTAAAAAAGTCTGTAAATCTCTATTTTTCAATAATTCTTTCATTCTTTGTAGAATTATAGAAGCTGGAATTACAAGTAAATTCTTTTGAGTGGCAATGCTGGTGTTAAATATTCGAACGTTTATAACTCTAAATGAATATTGTTGAAAATTGAGGGTTAGATTTGATTTAGATATTTATTTTCAGTCGCATTTTCCAAACAAAACTTTAGAAATAATAATCTTCAATGTTATCCCCATGACATAACATGGAAATTGTCTAATTGGTAGAGCTCTGTAGCAAATCCCTTATGTTAAACACATCATGAGGCATGGTTCCCAATTGCTATTCTGAGGTGACTTCAGGACAAGTAGATTATTTTGAATTTCTTAAAATTTAATGGAAGGCTACATAAAGCCATTAGGATACCTTTTAAAACCTTGCAGCAGGGTCTATGTACATAGAATTCATGAACCAACTAGTGCATGGCCTTTGGTTGGCATAATAAATGTTCTCTTTGGCTGACAATTATTTCTTTTCTTTTTTCTTTAAATAAAATTAATAGTCATTTTAGATAGCATAATCTCTTAAAACAAATAAATTGTGCAGTAGTAAAGAATCACAGGATGTGGCCTGTAGACATGGAACTTGTGAAATAATAAGCTGAAAAAAAGGGTTGTTTCCAGGAGATGTGGGTTTGAATCGCGTTCACAGCAAAACCAATTTTTTTCAGCTTATTATTTCATGAGTTCCGTGTCTACTCTTTAATACTGAATTATTGATTTAACACCATGAGTACGAATGACAAATATTAAATTCCATCTCTATGAGGCAACACAGTTGTCCACTTCCTGGATAGATGGTGCCACTATGCAAATAAAAAAAATCCGAAAAGTTTGTCACACCAGTTGAAAGAAATTGTTAGCCGTTGATGGTGTAGTGGTTAGCATAACTGGCATGTTTCCAGGAGATGTGAGTTCAAATTCCACTCACAGCAAAACCAATTTTTTTTTATCAGCTTATTATTTCCGAAGTTATGTTTTACCACTACCTTTCTGCAGGAGTGAGGAGATGAATTGTTGCTATGAATGCAAACACCATATTCTACCACCCAAATTTTCTTGCATGAGTAGATAGTTTACAGTTGTCAATTAAATTTTTTTTTTTCAACTGTAGTGCCCTCATAAAGGGGAATTAACTCTTTTGGGAGATTTGAAAAATGCAAATCCTCGTATTAGTACCAATCCAAAAAAATATTTTTGTAATTTATCTCCCTAAAAGCCTACTGATGACGGAATGCCAAATTTATTTTCAAAAAATGGATTATGAATAAGAATACTATGCTGGAAAAGCGTGTTTATTTTATAGTCTGTGGTGGACTAATATTACTGAAAATCTTGATTCTCATGGATTTCCTTTATATACTAACTCAGTCATATGCCAGCATTTCGGTTTGGGGGAGGATTGAATCTGATTGAATCAGATTCTGAATTGAAATCAGATTCTGATTTGAATCAGAATATGACTCAACTAGGGTTTCAAAATTGCTAAAATATTCCATTAAATTGAAGTCTTTAATTCTCTATGACACTGTTAATGCATTTAACATTAAGACTTAAAACATTAACATTTCTTCTTTCTAACATTCTTTAACATTTAACATTAAAGACTTCAATTTAATATTAATTACTGCACTGTGAACCTCTACTGTAATTTTTGTTAAAATATTCCACCAGACAGAAAAGATTAAAAGGGATATCCAATATGAAAAAAAAAATTATAGTTGTTTTTCAAATCCATTTTTAGTGTTCGACATATACTATGGGGCTATATTAAAATTATACAAAGACAAACGTTTTAGATTTCAGAACAGGTAGACAAGTTTGTGATTTTATATAGGAAGAGACAACCAGATTTTTGGATAGGGGTGTTCCTCCCCTCCAAAAGGGAGCCTATCCCTCCACAGCACTGAGATTTCCGTTCTTTTAGATTTCCCACTAACCAGTTCACAGCATTTGATCATGATCCTTAACCCATTATTTTGTAATTAATCAAGAACCTACCAGCTGGCCTTGAGGTAAGATTTTGTGATGGTCTACCGGGAAATCTCCGGATTGCCCTGTCCACCACTGTATAGAGTTACAAAGTAAATGATTTACTTTACAGTAATCATAAATTTGATGATGACATGTGATATTGCAGTGATGCTTAGAGGGGTGAAAGTCTCAGACTCAGGGCCAGCCTTAAGCCAATTGGACCCAATTCAGCTCCTTGCTAGAGTTATAAACTCCACAAAAGGAAGAAATTGCCCTATTTTGTGAGAATTACAGATTTTAGAGTTGACAGCATTGTGTGCAATGTAAATTTTTTAGCAGTTTCGTTTTTAAATGTATAAGCCTCGCATTTGCTAATGCCATCACTGCTCAGGTTGATCAATGATCTTTGGTTCTCAATAGATAATCAAATGACAGAGAGCTGTACAAAATGTACTGGAAAAGGAACAGCCCTGATGAATTACTTTTCACTAAAATGGCCGAGTGGTTAGCGCGCTTGGCTACTGATCTAAGGGACCTGGGTTCTAACCTCGGATAAGGCATGGTTGTATGTGTTGTTTTTCTGCTGAGGTCCTGCCATCCTCTCAGATCTTCTACTTTGGCATATAAACTGACAGGCTCCTGTCAGACCTCTGTGGCAAGCAGCTGCTTGAGGGAGTATTTATTTTTTTTTTATTTAAAATGAGATGCCAGTGTAGTGTACAGTTGGTACTTCGATTGGTGAGAAACTTCACTATATTTTTATGTTGTAATACAGGTAATCGTTACGTGAACGACTATTTAAGTATTGTAACAGGGGCTATTGGAGTACTCTTCAAACTATCATCGTCATTAATTATGACTGCTATCATACTACTGTCAATATTTTATATACATTAACATTCCTTTCATAGAACCTTAGGTTAGCTCTTACATTGCTTATATCACGATTTCGGATCCTTTTTACGTTCTTAATCGCCATCTGATTTCTCTTTTCAGTTTTATTCCCCAAATCTGGATTACTCCAAGCTGGAAAGTGATCGCCCAAAATTCTAAAATGATTCTAGGCTATTAAAGAGCAAGAGCAGCTCAAGGAACTTGCATGTAGAGATGTAGAATGGAATAAATATTGTAGATATCTGTGTTCACTTTGGGGTTAATTTCAATAAAATTACAGATTAAAAAATAGCAAAAGAAACTGCAATTATTATGTGTTAATGGACTTTTTTTTCCCTTAATATTATCAGTTCCAGTTAGTGTGGTACGTCAAGTGTGCAGCTGATTACACACGATGATTCGAACAGAATATATTGTTGATTGTAATAGAACAGTTATGTGTAAGCTTTTATTTTCTCTTAGTGCAGTTAGAGGCGATATGCATTGTTAATGTGAGCATAGAAACATACAAGATTGAATGAAAAGACTTGACCAAATCTGCCAGTTACATTCCTCAGCACTTGTTTTCATGAAATGGCCTTCAGAGCCATCTCAGACATGCACATGACCAGCCATGCTCCAAGAGCCTCCTGGCTGTTTTGTGAGCAAATACTTCTGGTATGATCACTAATACCTTGCATTTAGACAAATGAATCCACAGCTCATTTATTTACTAAGACGCAGCTTAATAGTGATCAAATGCTTAGTAAAGCAATGATGAGTTGTGGATTCATAGTCTAAATACAAGGTACTAGTGATCATGCCAGAAATGATTCAGATTTGTACAAGAAGTGACAGATTTGCTAAAAAAAATATCAGTCCTTGGAACGTGACTGGTCATATACCCATGACAGATGGCTCTGAAGAATAGAATTCCCAAATGCACTCAAAGATAGTGACTCGATGGTATAGCGTAACATCAGTAGAGAGAATCGGCGATCAGAGCACCTTGTCAGGTCATGGGTTCAGATACCACCTGACATCCTGTTAAACAGTTTAATAGTTGTTAAATACGTAGTTAATGACGAGCAATGGGTTCAAAACTGGAGGTAGAAGTGCATGTGTCGTAAGAGGATACCACAATGAACAGATGCATCTCTATAGAAGATTGCTATACATAACTGCTCCCTTTCCAGTACAAAAATTGCGTGAACTTCTATTGAAAACTGGTATTTCGCAGATTAAAAAAAGGTTCACCTTTTTGAGGTTTAACGAGAGTCGATCATAACTCCCTAAGGTTATATGGTACTTACGTATTAACGCCACCGCTGGCGTTAATACGTAAGTACCCAAATCTATTACAAAATAATGTTACATTAATGTTCATTTGTACTGCTGAACTGAAATTTGAGATATCTACTCTATATATATGTTACCGCTAAAGCTCGAAAGCCGTTAATGTGCACATTACCTAGCGAATCTGCAGATTAACTGATTTGCTCCGTTAAAGTGCGGAATCAAAAGTTTTCTGCATTTTACCTAGGTAATGTGCACATTAACGGCTTCCGTATCGTTAAAGTTCAAAAGTAAAAAAAAAGACTATTTCTAGTGTCCGAGAGTAGAGTTGAAACCAGGTCATCCCTCTGTCAACATGAATCAGTCGTCCGAATTATAAAAAACGCCCCCAAAATGAGCAGGCCAAGTGAGAACGAATCACTTTACTGATTCGTTCTCACTTGGCCTCCGCTCATCCGGGGCGTTTTTTATAATGCGGACGAGTGAATCACGTGACACGAAGATTCATATTCAAGAGATTCACCACTTTACGGATTCGTTCTTACTTGGCCTTCGCACATTAGGGCAATTCCAAATGCCATTTTAGTAATCCCTGTTGTAACAAATGATTTTATTGCGTCTATATAAATAACATTTTGCATGCTGTATAATTCAGTCAGATTGTTTATTTTACACTTTAATTGTCTATCATTAGTTATTTCATAGAATACCTAGTTATTTCATAGAATAACTAGTTAAAGTGTGGAATTATTAATTTATTACACGCTGCGGTGGCGTTAATACGTAAGTACCGGTTATATAATAAATGCTGTGCCATAAAAATTATGATCATGCCAAAAATAAAAGGGCCTGCAGAATAGCCTAAGGAATGTGACAGTTGACTACGTTTTCTGTTTGCTCCCTAAAAAGCAAAGCCAGTGAAGTTTGATTACATTTAAAACTAATTTACCAACTTGAACAAAAAATGTAGCACCCTATCTGACTAATACGAATTCGGTAAGTGATTTCAGTGGTATTTTTTATGGTACATAGGCAGCTTTTATTTCTGCCAAATTTAAATTTTATAGCGGTGTTAGTAATTTACGCTTCCACATTGAGGACTATCTCGTTAGGTTTTTGGCTGTTAGTGACCAAAAGTTGAGCATATTCACAACTTAAAAGCATCTCGCAAATGCTGGAAGATATTTCCATTACATTTTGTGTGCCAATGAAATAGAATGTACACAAGGTCGTATGAACTCGTATTTTAATGCGTCAGTGCTCGTTTCATCCCTATAAAGATAATTCTTGGTTTTCCTGATGGTTGAAAGTCGTCACAAGCATTTTCAATATGGGGCGGGGATGGCTCAGTCGGTAGCGTGCCAGTCTCGTAATCTGTAGTTCCCAGGTTTGAGTCCCAGCTGGGTAAGCGTTGAAATTTATCCGCAAAATTTCCCGCCTTGCCCACAGTCAGTAGGGGACACCGATGGGCCTGGAAAGGGTGCCGTCCGTCGGAGGGGATGTAAAACCGTGGCTCTCCGCACACGGTGTGCGGAAGAGCCATACCCTGTGCACATTAAAGAACACTGGAGAGCCTTGATGGGAGACTACCATCTATCTCCCAACAGCTGCTCCAGTGAGTCCGCTTTCCCCCAACCTTCTCTGAGCCTTCTGGGTCCTTGAAACCTGGCCATTTAGCCCATGGTGTGCAGAAAAGTGCCGCTCAGAGGTAAAGCAACCCAACATGTTTTCAGATAACTTTTTAACAGTATGAAAATTGGAAGTAAAAATCATCTCGCGATTTTTGATGTTATGATTCACAAATCAATGATGACAATTGAATCATCAATGATCAAATCATTGGAAGCAAAAATCATCTCAAATATTCGGAAAGAGCCACATGGCATACGGCCCTTTCCATATTTGACTGCGATTCATATTTTGAAGGAAAAGCCTTGCTGTACAGCATATATGTATTGGAGATTGTTAATCCTCAACATGCCTATGGAAAGTGGAGGACGTATTGTCATTTGAATCTGCGAACTGTAGATTATGAGCCTGTCCTGTTATTGAATGAGCAAGTCATGGTCCTACTGAAACTGGTCCTTAGATATGGACACACCTTTGTGCCTTCCCCCTTGTATTTTACCCTCCATTTGGATAACCCGTGGAAATCATGAAGTTGGTTTGCTCTATTCCTCAAATTCATTGCGTCATATAACAATGCATTGACACTCCATATGCTAAGGTGATTCGTAAGTCTGAGTTTTATCGTCTACTGGTGATAAAAATGTAATTAACGAACCTTTGCGAAATATAAACCATAGTTTTCAATAGTTTGTAGCCATCTGACGGCAAGTAGTCAGATTCTTCTTCAATGTCAGGCATGCTTAGTTCTTCGAGGGGAAAAACTCCCGACATCGATTTTCGTCTTCCTGAAATGTTTGAAACCGCCTATCCTCTGCATTCAAAGCATTGCATACGTATATAAAGAAAAACTAACTTTTAACCACAAAAGGTGGTATGCCTTGTAAATAACGCTGTCTGTGCTGGTGGTTCAGAAAACCAAAAACTGACCGTCACAAATGACCAATAATTTCATCTATCGCTTGCTATTAGTATCTTTTTCATGTTTATTGTTACATGGTTGCAAATTTAAATAAAGGTAAGCCATGCCCCTGACGTTGCAATTATTTTAATAATTACCCTTACTCTGTTCAGGTCTCGTCATACTGACTGCCTCAGTTAGGGATAACAAAGTTTTGCTGCTAAAACTAGCTAGCTCCCTAACCAATAAGCCAGTTGAGGCTAATATGACCTCGTAACAGACTGAAATTTTGTGATAAATAATAATAATCTCTCATTGCAGTGGATGTTTGTGTGGCTGTATCCATGGAAAAGTAAAATTTCCTACTGGATTTTTGGAACTCATGTTTACGAATGCAACATCGAATTTAAGGTATTCCAATAGCCAGATTAAGCCATGAATTAGGTTTCTCCACAGGCGAGTATCCAGGAATTTTTCCAGGGGGTTGGGGGTGCTGAATCGAAAAAAAAAAAAAAAAATTAAAATAGCCTTGAAATATCTTTCAACGCCAACAAACAGACAATAGCGTGGTCAAGACATTTGTGTTGGCAGGGTATGCAAAATAAACTTGTTCTTTTATAAGAGGTGATTTTTCCTGGAAACAACGCAAGCTCTGCTGGTGGCTCGGGGAAAAAAAACTTGCAAATAATTTCATTGTTTGATGATTAGTGTGTTATAAGTTTATGCTTTCGTAGTTGCAGGTTAAAAACAAGGGGTAGGCCATGCTCATTTCTTATATTCTGACAACCTGAAACTTCTTTAGTTATTTTTTTTGTACTTTCAGTTAACACAGCGTTTTCCCCAAAACAATGAATTTTGCCTGTAAATAGTTCTATATATATTTTTTTTTTAATTTTGAGCTTTCAAATAATTAAGTGGTGCTTTATCCTTCCTCCTTCCAATACGCGCCTGGATCCTTCCCACTTACAGAAATATTGGAGTGGGTGCTCAAATGCGATAAATCAACATATTTAATAATAGCCCATGATTAATATATCCCTGTAATTCCCCAGATACTTGAATGGTTGGTCCCAAATTTCGTACGCTGGAAACCCTTCTTTGGCCCCAGTTGAGTAAAAAAAATCGGATTCCTATCTGCCATGAGACGGGTTTGATCCCCCTCCGAATGTCGCTTCGCCTACAAGTCAGGAATGAAAAAAATGTGTGCGAAACTTTGGGCGGAAAAGCTATCAACATAGGTCGGAGATACGTTTCACCAAAAAATTCGGCAGAATGTAGCTAGTATGTAAATATTCTGCTAATTAAATTGCAGGAAGTCACATTAAATAACTCTTTACCAATAGTTGTTCCATATTTCGGTATAATCTGCTGATTGTAAAAATATTAGTTAACATTAGTCCTTAAGATTTTATCCAAAAAGAGACATGAAAGGCAATTAAGCTTTTCGTACATTGCTTAGTTTGTTGAGAGAGTTGGGTTGTTTTACCTCCGAGTTGCATATTTGTGCATACAATGGGATAAATATCCTGGTCACAAGTACCCCAAGGGCTCAAAGGACACAATAGACAGATGTTAGGAGATAGAAAGAAACTTCTCAAGGCCGTCCAGCATGTTTTTTAACGTGCACATGGGCCATGAGATGGCTGCTTTTCCAAGCCCATAAGTGTCCCCTTTCTTACCGAATAAATGGTGGGGATTAGCAAAGTATGATCGCAACAGTGGCATAGAGTTGGGACTCGAATTTGGGAACTTCAGATTGCGAGACTGCCGTACTACCGACTGAGAGAAATCCCGCCCCAGTTGAGGATTGGGTTGTTTTACCTCTGAGCGGCACTTTTTTGCACACCATGGGCTAAATGGCCAGGTCACATGGACCCCGAAGGCTCAGAGAAGGTTGGGGGGAGGGGACCCACTGGAACAGCTGTTGGGAGACAGATGGTAGCCTCCCGTCAAGGCCATCCAGCGTGTTCTTTAACGTGCACAGGGTATGGCTCTCCCGCACACGGGATCACGGCTTATCGTCCCATCCGACGGACGGCGGCCTTTCCAAGCCCATCGGTGTCCCCTACTGACCGTGGGCAGGGCGGGGGAATTTTGCGGAGATAAATCTCAACGCTGACCCAGCTGGAACTCGAACCTGGGAACTACAGATTACGAGCCTGGCGCGCTACCGACTGAGCCACCCCCCCCCCCCCCCCCCAGTTGAGGAAGCAATGCATCTATCACATTGAGGCATTGCTTCCTCCGCTATAAAAAGTGATGGAAAAGTGCAGGTGGAATTTTATTGACTTGTGGTAAAAGTTATAATTACATGTAATAGAATAATAAGCTAAATAAAAACAAATCTCCAAAATATTTCGTTTATCTATTTTTTTCACCTTCCTAATAATTTTT
Organism: Ryuthela nishihirai; assembly: GCA_038380435.1. Lineage (NCBI taxonomy): Eukaryota > Metazoa > Arthropoda > Arachnida > Araneae > Heptathelidae > Ryuthela > Ryuthela nishihirai. The sequence continues at coordinate 49,052,822 of JAWZYU010000030.1, read as the reverse complement.
CGGCTTTTATTAGTTGCATGCAGTGCTGTTACCCAGCCGATTTCCGGAAACCGGTTGTTAAAATTTACGCTGGTTTCCGGAAATTGGAAGAATGTGAGCTGCTCATGAAATGTTGCCACACACTACACACAATTCTCAGCGCATCATTCTGACAAAATAAACAAACATTAAAACATTTCCCCAAATTTCTCAGAAAGATTTATGACACCACAAAAAATAAACGAATTGTTTGCAATAATTTTAAGAGTATCTTGACCCTGGACCATAATAATTGGTACTAACATCACCATGTGGCATCCGTGTTTGTTAAAGAAGAAAAGTAGTACCATAGATTATAGACTAGGAGGAGTGATACGCCATAAATGAAAATTTAGCGTCTTGTCAAAAAAGGAATGTGGTGTGATGATTTTATTTTACGTTTATTTTATTAAAATTTGGAGTTTGCTTTAAGCACTTATGTATGTTATTTTTTTCATATGTATCCTACATTGCATGTATCTTACAGTTGCAAAATAAAACACGTGGCTCTTATTTATAGTTATATTTTTTATTTACAGAATAACTGCCACTAATTGCAGTTTATCCCGGTAGGGGTTAGTTTATAATATTTTTAGATAGGATCTGCATTCTGTGTGACGCTTTAATTGAGGTACAACTTTTGTAGTTAAAGTCAATTATAGTATATTGATACTTACCTATCGTGCAATGTCAAATGTAATATTTTCAAACGTTTTTCCAAGGATTCACCCCCCTCACCCCAGAATGTGGTACCAGTGTCTAACAAATTAAATGGCCGATTCGCCCAGATCCCCCCCCCCCCTTGGTATGGAAACCGGTTGTTAATAAATTGGAGTGACACCACTGTTGCATGCTTCATCTAAACTGGATCCTGTATATAGTTCTGAAAAGCACAAAACGCATCACGATTTTATCGACATGTTGTTGTGGAAACGTATTTCCTTTTTGTATAATTTCATCTAACAGTCATCAAAAGCATTTAAGATGTCGAAATCTTCATAAATTCTCTACTATTTGAAACACTCACTGCCGCCGCACTCCGTTTGACAAAACAATTGTCGCTAGCTCTCTGCCAACGAACTGACACCAGCAATCCATGCCACGGAAACTCGTCTTTGTTTTACCTATCAGAAGGATCTACCATCATACGTAGAAAAGTGGAATGAGAAGTGGCCAGATGTCCACTTGATGTTTTAAAAATCGTCCCAAAGATAAAATATTAACATCGATCATTATCAATATTAACATCATATGGAACGATTTTAACAAATGAAGACAAACATTTAAAAGCAATGAATACAATGATATTCAGAACACTTTATTCGATGACAGGTTCATTGAACTGTTCTTGTTTGTCAAATTGCTCATGCCGTGCACGCACAATTTCACGCTTAGTATCAGAGTGTTTTCTGCGCAAAATGCACGTGTTTTACCAAAACGGTATATTTTGGCGAATCTTTAAATTTTATTTAATGACAAGCCATTGACCTCTTTCTGACCTTTTTCTGAAGCACAAGAAGACGCCGATATGCTGCAGACCAAGTCGGAGATATACTTGATCTAGGACTGGCTCTAGGTATGTTTGTATCTCGATGCTTTTCAAACATTTACAGGTGTCGAGTTATCGAAGGAGGGGGGCGAGGGTGGCTCAGTCGGCAGCGCGCCAGGCTCGTAATCTGTAGTTCCCAGGTTCGAGTCCCAGCTGGGTCAGCGTTGAGATTTATCTCCGCAAAATTCCCCACCCTGCCCACGGTCAGTAGGGGACACCGATGGGCTTGGAAAGGCCGCCGTCCGTCGGATGGGACGTTAAGGCGTGGCCCCGTGTGCGGGAGAGCCATACCCTGTGCACGTTAAAGAACACGCTGGATGGCCTTGACGGGAGGCTACCATCTGTCTTCCAACAGCTGTTTCAGTGGGTCCTCTCCCCCAACCTTCTCTGAGCCTTCGGGGTCCATGTGACCTGGCCATTTAGCCCATGGTGTGCAAAAAAGTGCCGCTCAGAGGTAAAACAAGCCAACCCAACTATCGAAGGTAACTTGGTGCTATGCTTTACCTCGCTTACTGGCTTCAGCCGGCCTGATACCTGTTACCCAGATAACATTACACTTTTCAACAGAGTAATTATTTACCTCCATTACACCAGAATTTTTTCCTTGATGCAGTCTATCAGGGAGGCGCAACCGGTACACCAGCGCAGGGTGCTTTTCTTTAAGGCTTCTAATAACTTTACTTTATTTTTGGATCAAGATTTACGAAAATCTTCTGACAACCTCTTGTACCCAACCTTCATTCATTTGGTAAATCATCTTAACCTTCAAGATTCTCTTTTCAGATTCTAAGCGGCAAACTTTCTTTATAATAAAAAATAAATACCCCCTCAAGCAGCTGCTTGCCACAGAGGTCTGACAGGAACCTGTCAGTTTACATGCCATAGTAGAAGGTCTGATAGGATGGCATGACCTCTGCAGAAAAACGACATACTCTAGAAAAATTTTGAATTTTTCCCGGATTGGCAAAACTGCTTTGTGATTAAGTTTTACTCTATTTCACCACTGTTGAAAATTTCATCTTATCAATTTTGAACTAGTATCATTTAACTGAAGTTCCTCGAAGAAATGAAGTTTTATTTGCATTTTTTACGTTATTCTCCAATTAGGCGTAAATACGAGCATCTCGAAGATGCTTTCTGATCACTAATTCGAAAAGAAAATTAAAGGACTACTTATGATTTTCAGCAAGATACTTTAAGGCGGATTACGGAAAAGCTTTTTAGGAAAGGTTGTTTTGGGTTGTTTTACCTCTGAGCGGCACTTTTTTGCACATCATGGGCTAAATGGCCAGGTCACATGGACCCCGAAGGCTCAGAGAAGGTTGGGGGAGGGGACCCACTGGAACAGCTGTTGGGAGACAGATGGTAGCCTCCCGTCAAGGCCATCCAGCGTGTTCTTTAACGTGCATAGGGTATGGCTCTCCCGCACACGGGACCACGGCTTAACGTCCCATCCGACGGACGGTGGTCTTTCCAAGCCCATCGGTGTCCCCTACTGACCGTGGGCAGGGCGGGGAATTTTGCGGAGATAAATCTCAACGCTAACCCAGCTGGGACTCGAACCTGGGAACTACAGATTACGAGCCTCGCGCGCTACTGACTGAGCCATCCCCGCCCCGTTTTTTAGGAAAGGATTATTACAAAAGTAAATATAAAATCTTATAGGTAATGAAACTTTAAAATATTTTTTATATTAAAAAAAAAAGGTTAATGTTTACGATTTACAAAAGTTTGAAAGTATGAAGTATGCTTTACCGAAGAAATTAAACTTTGACGAAGCAAAGAACGAGATCGCCAATGTCAAAGCGAAAAAAAAAAGGTAAAAATTCCACAAATATCTGTCGCATTTTCATCGGTTAGCCATTTTCTTTTCATTTGTACCATTTTTGTTCTTTTTGAAATAACAATATTTTGACGATGAATTTAAGCTGGAAAATTGCCATCCATTTGTCGTGATATGTCATAAGGGTACTATCTCGGCTTACAAAGTGAAACGGAACCTCATCGGATCCGCGAGCGCATCAGTTTCAAAAATTCCCAGCCATGGCCCTGCCTTAATGTATTGGCGGTATTGGAATAGTGAACTATTTTGGCCACTGTTGAGAAGTGTACACTTTAGAGAATCATCCTAATATTAAATTATAGTAAAGTTCGCTTAAAACAGTGCCAATATGACTTTTAATGCAAGTAGCTTTATTCCCCATACTTTCATAAGCCAGAGATTTTATACAAAAGAAACTTATTGTGATTTCTTTTTTAACTTAATTTAAACTTGTTGTTGAAATCAAAGCACATTTCTTTGAAAACGATTATTAACCATGTGTTCTTTAAACAGGAATAACTTAATCTTAAATTACAGGAGTATGAACAAGATTTTTATTTAACAATAAGACTAATTTCTTTGATTTAAGTACCGTCCCATGGCCGAGTGGTTAGCGCGTTTGGCTACTGATCTAAGGGACCTGGGTTCGAGCCCCGGGTAAGGCATGGATGTACGTGTCGTTTTTATGCTGTCCTGCCATCCTCTCAGACCCTTCTACTGTTGCATATAAACTGGCAGGCTCCTGTCAGACTTCTGTGGCAAGCAGCTGCTTGAGGGGGTATTTTTTATTTTATTACGGTTTTCAGTTCTCGGAGGACAGAGACAATGGCTAGTAGTATTCAACAAAATAGTTTGGACACTCCTAAAATTTTGATCCACGCTAGAAGAGGTAGCATTTCTAGTGATTATCCAAGACCACATTTCAGCTTTCGATAATAAAAATATTCATAACTTATTTCACTTAAAAGGGTGCGAATTACTATGCATTAGAGTATCTACAATGAATTTTGTACGTCTTAGAGAAAGAATTGAATAACTTGTTAGTACCCCTTATTATTCGTGTCCGTATTATTCTTCTCCTGGCTGAAATAAAAGTATTCGGCATATTAATGACTTGTACTACACCCAAGATCATTGAAATAGCATGACTGTCGAATGATGGAAGCAGTTTCTAAAAGCAATTCTAATAATAGATTGAGGCCGTTGCAATCATGGGCGTCCGCAGAGGGGGGGGGAGTTGTAGTTGCTTTCCCTGGAAAAATTGATTCAAGAATTTATGATGTTTAATACACGTGTACCACAGTTAATATCGTTTTTTCTGAGCGAAATATAATCTTGATATTCTCTACTTTTTTTACTAGCATAAATTAAGTAAATTTTATTCATCAATATGAAAAACATTTTTATTAACAAATTTTCTTTTTCGGTTTTATTTTTGGGCATTTTTAACTGCATTTTGGTATGGTATATGCATGATTACTGTATTCGCAGCTGCGATCGTTTGAATGGTTCGACCGCATAATATTTTTATTTTGAAACACTGATTTGCTTTTTGCACCTCCCGCCATTAAAATTATTTTTCATACATAATTAGTTATGCAAATATATTGAGTTTTATGTTAATAGGTTTACATTGTACGTCATTAGGAATATATTTTTGTTTAATTATATTAATTATAAAACAACTGCTTCTCTTGCTTTCATGTAATATTGCTCGCTTCATGCCGCCATCGTTCAAGATCACAAATCGTATAAACAGAGTTGGATCAAGCCCCCCCCTCCCCTGAAAATGTTAATAATGGAAATAGAGGCAAAAAATATTATCAAACTTATATATTGTATATTTCCGTCATTTCTTGATAATTTTTCAAAGACCTTTAAAAATAGAGAGGGAAATGTTATAATGGAAATCCAGTCTCTTGCCCCCCCTCTCTTTTAATTTTCCCCCCGGTTCAAATGAGTTCCCCGCCCCCCCAAAAAATTAATTTTTTTTCTCTCCTAAATCTGAGCCAGATGTAAGGCATATTTACCTTCACGTATCAAAACCTAACGTGAGTTTGCAAAATAGAGCAAAGTAATGCCAAAATTTCAATAATTTACTGTTGAAATAAAACTCTAGTCTCAGGGATACTCTTTGAGGTAGACGTTTAAGATTAAATTTTACCTTATGATTGAAATATACTCCTAATATCTTTTGACCCTTAAAGACCAACTAGTTGCCGCAACTTAATAAATCTGAACTTTACATGTTCTGCAGCTTTGAATGCTTCATAAACAATTCGTCGTAGCTAATTTCCTGAACTGGAATTAACTCCAAGAAATGTTTCGAAAACTCAAACATCGCTATCATGCTCAGTGTTGGCTTTCGGCAGGAAACGACTTGGTGCTAATTAAGCAATGGTTACCAACCCATTATTTCGTAATTAAAAAAAGAATAGAATATAACTCTTACACTTGGTAAAACACACACACTTTGAAAAATAATCTCAGAATTCCTTTAAAAACTCTATTTACTAAGTACATGATCGTACAGAAACATAGCATATAGTATATAATTTAAGCAAAGTAAAATAAACTCGATCAAAATGTAATCTACCATGCAAGTCAATGAATCATTCAAGACTACTTATTATTAGAAACACACTTTTTTTGTTGTTTATACAAAGAATGAATCATCTGTACATCCAGTAGTCTATACATTGCTTGCTTAGATTCAGTCTTTTTTTTTAGACGTAAAACACTCTCATTTATATTTTTTCTTCTGCTTGACAAAGGGGGACGGACACAATGGAGAGTGAAAAAACGTTATGCATTTATTTTCCTCTACAGTGGCTATTTTTTATTTACATGCGGTTTAGAAAAAACACTGGCAATCTCAGTTGCAGCAGACACATTTTCCCTCAGAAGAAAAGAGGCCCAAATGTGTTTTAAATTCACGAGAAATTCGAACTCAGATATAAAATTTTTATCATGGATGTTTTTCAGTAGGAACTGATGAAATTTACATTTCTTTTCAGCATTTATATTCATTAAATACATTTAATTGGAGCATACATCCCATCATATACATCGTGTTTACTAACCTGAACATATAGATATTGCATAAACTCATGCGTTCATAAGCTCAATTCCCCCCCCCCCCCACAAATTGCTACCTTACCTAATAATTAATGCTTTTACTGAAACACTTGTTTTTCAGATATGTTACTAACAATGCATATTCAGTATGAAGAATATTAATAAACTCCTATTGCATTTTAAATGCACAATTTTTTAAAGATATTTGAAAATAATGCTCCCTTAAAACAATTTTTACTTTAAATAACAATAATAATATACAAAAGATTGGAAAATGTTCTATTGATAATTAAAAAATTAAAGTGTAAAAAAATGATGAAATCACTGAATAATTAATACTATGTAATAAGAAATAATGCATGTTTTTCTGCTTAAAAATACCATCAACATATTTCGCAATTAATATACTGTTATTGTTTCGTACAAGATAAAATATATCAAATTAAAATCCTTCAGACTCTTTCAATAGCCAACGTTTTTATGGTTGTGGTGGAATTATTCGTGTGTTAGAAACCGGTAAACCCATTTTAAAAACAAACATACAGAGCGGTGTTACGTTAGATTTAGATTATAAATTTTAGTATTTATTGAAAAAAGTAAAAAATTATCTTAATCTCAAAGTGTTCATTGTTAGAAATTTGTATTTTAATTGATAAACATCTTGATTCAAGAGCTAAAAATAAATATTTGATCCTTTGGAAAAAATTTTAAAGTAACAATGATTATTTCACAGCATTTACTGCCAGGAATAAAGCATTTTTGTTGTCTGAGTTCAAATCGTAAATATTGGGCACATCTAGGCCTCTATAATCAGAAAATATCAAAAAAACACATATGTGTCAGAGCTGCATAAAGAAATACAAAATTATCACACCATTTCAATTGCACTTAACAAAACTTGCAAACAGCTCTGATATTTATCACAAAATAATATATACATTTATAGTATTCAGAGAACAATACTAAAATTCATGGTGAGCACATGTCTGCAGTTTTGGAAGATTGCAGCTAAATACTGTAAACATATACAAATACCTCAGTCACAAACTGTGCATGGGACTAGGCAACCAACCTTTATCACAACCTTTCCATTTAAATATCAGTGACTAAAATCTGGAATAAATAAAAAATATACATATATACGAATGGGAAATAAAATTTCTTTCCTTCATTACATACAATATATAACATTTGCTCCTTCATTAAGAATTATTTCTTTCTTTGTAGCAATGTAACTACAGGTATACTCTAAATCAAATTTTCCCAAACTGTCCTAAAAAATATAAAAATTATGGCCCCCTCTATTTACTTAAGTCCTAATACAGCTGGTTCTCGATTTACGTGGGGATTGTGCTTTTAAAAATGGGAACATAAATCAAAAATGTATAAATCATGCATTAATTTTCCAATAAAAAATAAAGGAAATGTTAAGGATATTAGGCTGCCTCAAGATTCATAAATGCATCTATTTCTTCACTATTTTTTCCCACTATATGATATTCATTTTTTTACAATAATTGATATTACAGTAATTCTAAAATCAAAAGAATACAACCTAGCTAAAAAAATGCTGCCTATCTACAACGAGAAAATATTAATTGCTTATAAAAATTTTTCTAACCTACACTATCTCCGATGACTTGCTGCTGATGTTTATACATGGTGCGAATGGAAGGAAGTGAAAATCATAGGTTTAGGGAGTGATCTGGGTCAGATGACTCAGTAGGTGAAAAGATATGACTCCTGTCTTCTCACCTACTCGTAGCTGATGGGCTGAGGTAGAGTGAGGTTCAGATTTCAAGCTTTCCTTTTCCTCACAATAGGAAAGCAACAATGTTTGAGAGGCTTTCATTTTCTTTTAAAATTTCTTAGTTTAAACTACTCTATTCCAAAAAAAAGGTCCATGTAAATTAAAAAAGGTGTAATTACAATGACCACATTATCCAATAAATGCATTAAATTCATATAAATCAAGAGCCAACTGCACTCACATTATTTGATACCTAGTGATGGTATGCAAAAACGTCTTGAGAAATCAGTCTGGCTTCACATTTGCTAATTTGTTTATATATCTCCTATTGAAATGCCACCAGTTTCTGTGTTCTCCCCCTAAAAATTATTTTTCAGGATAATTCGAGCACACATTTCTGCAACCAAAAATCATTTGCTCTATCTATCCATTCAATGAAATGAAAAAGGGAAGTCCTTGAGAAGGGAAAGAAAAATTCATAAAAATAACAACAAGGAAATGTATAGTAGCTATAATGTTGGATAATATGAATAAAAGTGATTCTTAATGATATATATATATTTCCGTTATGATCAGTATTTACTAACTGGAGAATCTGCCATGGTACCGTGAAGATTTAATTTCATAGAAATAACTTGGCTAAAAAAAGATGAATAAGAAAGTTGTCTGATGAAACACAAAACATCATGATCTAAAATATCTTTAGAAATTAATATAGAACACTAAATATGTTGCCTCAGTGAGAGGCAAAAGTTTATGCTTCATAACACACTTAGCACATGGATTAATTAAGCAATTTTAGCAGACATGAAACGTCTGAACTGTGTATATTTTAAAAGCTCATTGTATCCACTGCCAAATGTTTCCAGGCAGACAGCACCCTCTCAATGCGTTCTCTATCAGCAAATAATTATTATGATCATTCAACAATTCTCAATTTTTACAGATAGATGTTGGAATAAGCATTATGCAGCCCTGGGTGCAGTAACGAAACATTTGCAATACATATTAATTTTTGATTCCAATAGAATGAAAAATGTGCATTACAAAAGTGTTAATCACCATTGCTTATGCTTAGCAAAATGACACGTGTATGAAAAGGAAATCAAAATGAAATTGATTGTACAAAGCACTACCAAAAATATTTTAACATGGATCCTTAACCCTTTCAGTGCTACGTTTGAGATTGCAATAAGTCTCCTAGAACTTAGTGCTACATCAAGTAAACACCGTTTTAAAATGACAAACAGATGGTAGCACCCACTTCCCTTCACGAAAATCACAGAGAACAGCACTTCCGTGCACAATTGCTAAAATTCTACATGTAGGGAAGCAGGGGTTGTACAAATCCTACTTATTGGGGGGGGGGGATAGTGTGCCAGCATTGTAATTAATCTCTACTAAACATACACCGTACCCTTTGTGAGAAAGAGGACACCAATGGGCTTTGAAAGTCTGCAATCCATAGGATAAAACATAAAGCTGTATCCGTCTTGAGCAGGAGAGCCATACTCTGTGCAGGTTAAAGAACATGCTGGATGGCCTTGATAGGAGGCTTCCATCTGTCTCCTAACTCCTGTCCACTGGATCTCCAACCTTCTCCGAGTTCTTGTGACCTGGCCATTTAGCTTATTATAGTGCTGCTCGGTAAAGCAACCCAATATGTAACCAACCAATCATAAAAGTTGCCATAATGTGGTGTCATAGCACTGAAAGGTTGAGGCCAGTTTCTTTAGATACACTTTTTTTTGGCATCTAAAAATCTAACTTTGTAATCAATCCATTCTCTGTCTAAGTGTGCTATAATGTCTATCGATTAGATCAAATAAGTTGCCTTTCAGATAAGGTGACTTCATGTTATATATTTATTTAAAAAGGAATGCAGTTATTTGTAGCAAAATAAAACTGTAAGGTTTCAGTTGTATGGAATTTTTTTTATTAAATATTTGAATGTTCTGACACTAAGATATTTTAGGCAACGAATTTTTTCCTAAAAGTTTGGAAGCAATATATAGAAAGTGTTTTAAAGAATGCAGTTTTAAATTTCTGTGCTAAAACTTTTATTCTATAAATCTGAATGAAACTCCTTTGCTGTGGCAGAATTCAGAAATCTGAGCCATTGGCACATTATACTGAAAAAATTTAAAATGTTTGCAATGAAACATTTCATGTGAAAGGTGACAGACAGCAGATATGTCAAATTCTCTGTTTATAATTCTGATCTGTTAAGTTTGAAATAGCAATGTTAAAACAATCTGTGGTTCTACCTCTTGCTAAAAGTAAAATATTATCCGTTTTATCTTGCTCTTAGAAAGAATTTTTGTTAAAACTACGGGTTTCAGAGTGTGGATATTTATTTCTAAGAAAATTTATTGTAATTTAGTGTTAAATAAGTGAAGTGACTGAGTAGACATAAATATAAATTGGTAGTAATGAAGGCAAGAAAAACAAGATTGTGTTTCATGTACTCTTCTTAGCATTAATCATAAAAAGAAATTTTGTTGCAACACAAATGTGCATAAGTTACACTCCAATATCTTTGGTATTAGAGATAACCCAAAAATATAAACAGATAAATATCACAGAGTGATATCTATAAGACCATTAAATTGCCATATTATAATACCATTAAATATGAACAAAAAATTGCTGCAGTTTCCTGATATATTTTACATATTCTTTCACAACTTCATACACATTTTAATAAGGCGAATAAATATATTGATTTTGCAGATAGTTTCCATTTTTAAGAATAAATAATAGACATATCCTCTTTTCTGTGCGTTCCATGAAATATATAAAAGAAAAGATAATCCTAAAATCTCTGTACAGTTTCAAAAAGCCATTTTAAGAAATAGATATTTCTTTTCAATTACATTCACTGTCACTTTTGTATAAAAAATCTGTATGATAATTGGCTTAAGCAGTATACAGCAGTAAGTTTGTTAAACACCAGCACATGCATAGATCCATAAATATGTCCATGTTTTTATTGTTTATCTGCATTACAAATAAATTTTTCAATACATTAGAAAAAGGAACAATTTTATTGTTCAAACAAAATCGTTACTTTTCTTTGTTCATTTGCTTTTTACCATATTGGTTGGCCAGATTTTTTTTCCAAACAAAAATCTTTCTGGTGCTACTTTTTTTTTGTACTAATTGTTTTGTACATCTGCTCATTTTGTTTAGTCAAAAGTAACCTCCAAAGTACATTATAGAGTCTGGAAGTATGCTGGCTGATGTAAATTATTTGGCAAACTCCAGTTCTGACTTATAAAATATCATTGTCTTTACAACAAATGCTCTGCGCTCTATGAACATAACAGCATTTTTGCATAGAACTATTTATTAGAGCAGTGAGTACAGATAATTTGATTTCTTTGTATTTCCAAGTGGTGGGAGCTAATAAATTAGCATTTGCAACAAAATCCTCAATCTCATGATCAAAAAATTCAATTTGAAACATTCCAAATAAAATAACAAGAAATAAGTTATTTTCTAAAAAAAAGACAATTATTTTATAAGTATTACCATAATAAAAAATAATAAATACCCCCTCAAGCAGCTGCTTGCCACAGAGCTCTGACAGGAGCCTGTCAGTTTATATGCCATAGTAGAAGGTCTGAGAGGATGGCAGGACCTCAGCAGAAAAACGACACACACATCCATGCCTTACTTGGGGCTTGAACCCAGGTCCCTTAGATCAATAGCCAAGAAGTTTAAAATTAACAAAATGTATAAAAGGGAAAATACTAAATTTAAAAAACAACATGAAAAACAAATTCATACACAACAGGCAGATCAATAAAAAAAAATTGCAATGTTAGAAAAAAAAAAGAATTTCTGACAAAGTAAATAAGTTTTTTTTTATCTAATATTTGACAAATTAACTTTAAACTCTTTTTCAAAATTTTTCTTGATCGTAGCATAACACACAGACACAAGACAACTATCATTCTCAAATTATATATGCAGCATACATAAAAATAATATTAATGTGAAATTTGATGTGAAATTAGCTTTCCTCCATATTAATTAAATTAAATTAAACTGAAAATGAATAACATTAAAATTGAAATGAAACTCAAATGTTACTCTGAACAGTTGCATTAAAAGTATTTTTTTCTTTCCCCCTTCTGAACAGTTCACAATTTGTATCAGTCGTATCATAAAATATACAGCAAATGTATAAAATGCTTTTAATGTACTTGCAAAAAAAAATAAAGTTCCATGTCTTGTATTTGAGAACTAGGCTTACAAAATTATGGGCATTGAAGAGTGTATGATGAAAGATGCATATTTTAGTTCTCCCAATTTTCCTGAAGCAAAACTTCCAGTTGCTTTATTCTGTCACAATGTTCCCTGAAGCAAAACTTCCAGTTGCTTTATTCTGTCACAATGTTCCCTGAAGCAAAACTTCCAGTTGCTTTATTCTGTCACAATGTTCCCTGAAGCCAGAGCTGAATTTGCATGTAAACAGTCAACAAAATAAATGTATATCCCACTGTTTGATTTTCTAATAAAATTATCTTTTTATTTAAATTTTACAGCAGTTAAAAAGCTGAGATCTATGATTTAGCTCTTTTTTTCATTCAAACCAAATAGATTGCATTGTCAATTGGATGATATTTTTAGTTACACCTTTAAATCTTACATAAAAAACCTTGCAAATTTTCCAATAATTTTTAGTCAAAAAGTTTCCAAGTGAAGCACTAAGAGTGAAAATGTATTTGGCTTCATATGCCATTAGAACATATTAAATAAATAAATATTGCTCACTTTTTAATTAGCAAATAGGAAGTAATTAAAATAGCTGCAGTTTATTGATATGCATAATATATGGGGCTAAAACTCTTTAAAGGGCCAAAATAAATTAGATATATAGTTTAAAATAAACATATAATAATACATATCAAAACATAACACCCGTTAATCAAAAATTGAGCTATATACCTACTGTAACTATTACATGATAATCTGAATCTAATTGGAATTAGTACCAAAGGGAATATATTGCAATATTGCTTGTATCATTCAACTTGGGTAAATTCATAGGAAACAGCAATGAAACATGCATCTCTTTGTTTTAACCTATCTCTCGTTCAATTCTAAAGTCAATAAAAGTATTTTTCCACCTCATTTTATTCTCAGCATATATCATATTAAAATTCTAGTTTGGAAAACAATGTAACATATAATATACAAAGGAAAATGTGAATTCTTTAAAATGTCATTCTTTAATTTTAGGGTCATTTAAAAGATTTAAAATTTATCCTTTTATATATTATAGAATATGCTGTGAAGTTTTTCAGATTAAATTACTAAAAGGATTAGATGTGGCAGGTTAGATACTGCTTAAAGTATTGTTGCTTCAACACCTTTTTCATAACAAAAATTAAAAAAGGGACATACCTGGAGATTTCAGTACTCCACTATTTAAATACCTAAAAATCAAAAGCATATTAAGGTAATTTCATTAAACTAAAATTTCAATTAAAATTGTTTATACATAAAAAATATTTTTGATGAATTAGATTAGCATACATAAGTCAGTGAAAATGCCATATATATTGCAAAGAATATGCATTTTCATGCCAAGATTGAAATACACATAGAAATAGATTAGCTCTTATATAACTGAACGCTTACACTGTCTAGGCATTTCCATGCTACTGAAGTGGTATGTATAGAACATATGACAGCATAAGAGAAAACGGATGGAAATGGCAGTTTCATACTATTATCATTTAACTTCTTAATCTGTATCAATAGAATAATCTTTTAATGTATAAGAAACTTGGCAAGCAGATTTTAATTACTTAGTATGAATTTACTTGAGTATAAATTTTTCTGAGGAATGGTATAATTTTAAATAATAACTCTTGTCACAGGGGTTTTAATTTGTGACCTATGTCTGAACTGTGCCTGCCCTTTATCTGTCATTCCTAAAACCGATTTCCATTTTAAATTCACTTTTGCACACAAATCACTTAACAGAAACGGAATTAATTATTATGCTACAATATCTAAGCTCTGCCTTCAGCAAACATAATTATTATTCTGATAAGCTGGCAATAACCAGATTGTGTTCTTTATTTAAAATTTAATATATGCTGAAAGTAACCATAGAAATACACTTTTAACCACTATCATTATGCTTAAAAATAATAAATAGGAAAATTTTTAATCAATTATACATATTTTTTGTGAAATATTTCTAATCCATTAAAAAAGCTGATTAGTTCGTTTTTAAATTAAAAACTAAAAATGACAAAATGAGCATAGTTACTAGTAGAAAAAAGAGAAAAATGAAAAAAAAATTACTGCTTTAAGAACATTTACAATTTCAATAAAAATATTTACCAACCCAAGATGAATAATAGCTGCAAAATACTAGAATTTTAATATAATATTAGCTGCTGCCTCTGCTAAACAGGGTACATTCAATTTATACATACTTTAAAGGTTATTATAAATAACACCTATTATTTAGGAACATTTTTCTTTTCAAACATGCTAAAATACATTTATTTTTCTAATTATTATTAAAGAAATAGTGCATATATTTTCAGATTCAGAATCATGAAAATACATATTTTATAAATCTGAGATTTTTGTGTTCCAGGGAAAATTATGGGACAATGTAAAACAAAGTACTTATAACTTACAAGTTACAGTTTATAACTTCAACATTAAGTCGTTGTTTTATAATTTATGGTTTGAAAGAGAATATTGCAGTAAATAAAATTTGAGTTCTCAGTATGATAACTAAGCAAATGGAAAACTAACCTAATTTTACTACCTGATCTGCATTTTTGCAGAGTAAACTACAGAAATTAATTAAATGCTTAACAATTTCAGTTAAAAAATATTTATATTGTTTATAAGTAACATATTTTCAAATATATTATACAGTATCAGTTTATTACATGGCAGTTACAATTAAAATTATACATCATTTCCAATGTATAAAAATGTAATGGCTCACATTTTTTTAAATGGTCAGCATAAAGTTCATTTCTTGACACTCCAAAAATTTTTACTGATACCATTCTAACTTGATACATTTAAAAAATGAGGAAAACTCAGACCTTTGGTTTCTGTATAAAAAATTTCATCTCACACCAACTCATCCATTATTACACTTCTGTTCAATATTTAGTTGAGGGTCACAAATAGGACAATGAATGCAAAGTTGAACATAAGTACATAATACTAGCTATAGGACTCCATGTTTAAGGAAATATCTAGTTAGTTACACATATCAGTCAAACCATAGTCACAAGGCATTTCTTCCTATCTAACTGTGTATCAGCTTGTTCAGAACTGTCATCTTCCTTGTCCTCCACTATATCATCTCCAGATTGAATGCTATTAACATACGAGTCTCTCCTAAGGTTACCACCACTGACCATCTTTGTCTGATCTGGTATAGATTGTTTCTTTGCAGTAGAAGGTATGTAATTAAATGGAGGTACAACAGCTGATGCAGGGGACGTTTTGGTCTCAACAGGAAGAAAACTTCTTAGTCCTTTTGGTTCTGGGACTGTGCTTGTATCCAACCCCAAGGCACAAATAGATGAAGTCTGAGGTGACTGGAAGCCTAATGTTGCTTCATTATTTCCAGGAGAAACAACATTCCTATTCCGTACCTTTGACAGTTTACTTTTCTGGAGGTTCTGTGGTTGTTGTCTAACATTCTTACATATATTTAATGCACCTTTGTTTCTGAGAGGAACACACATATTTTCAGCATTAGATGATGTTTTTGATATGCTTGCCTGTTGTGTTTTACGCCACAAACCATTCTTGTTTTCATTAATTGTACTAATTGGCCTATCTATTATTGTCTTTTCTCCCAAACTAGAGGTTGAAGACTTCAATGTGCATGGTCGTTTGACACTTTGACCTGCCTCTCCTCCTTTCGGTAGCTTTTCATAAGTAGAGCTGCGAGTAATCCTGTTTTGTGAAGATGTTGAAGTTGCAGTATTTGATCTGAAATAAAATCAAAGCAAATTACTTGCAGTTGAACCTATCTAGAAATTTAAACTTTTTGTCTCTTATAATTAAAAACATTTCAACAATATCAAATAACCTCTTAATAGCTGATTGGGGCAAATGCCTATGCTGGTAGTAAAATCAGATCTCCCTATTGAGCACAATCAGCTGATATGTTCAATACAGATTATTCCAGTTTAGAGTTGCAGGTGATCATAAAAATAAGGCTTCGAAACTTGCAATGGCTTCTGATCTGGATAGCCAGTTAATATAAGGTATTCTGTGTATCTGATCACTTGGAACTAGCATATCACAAATAAATAAAAAATACAGGGCAAATTCTCCCTCAATAGAAAGGTAGAGAATGCAGGATTCATTGTGGGTTTATCTCCAAACATTAATGTGGACAACAAACAACCAACAATCTGGCTTTCTGCATATAATCTAAAGTGAATTGTTCATAGCTCTCTTTCTAATGCATTTCTAGCTAAGATTACAAGTTTAAATAACAATAAAACCATTATTAAATATTTATACTTGAATAATAAAATAATTTAGAAAAAAAATAACAAAAAAACAGTGAAATAAATTAGAATTTCTATTTACTAAAGTTCAAATTAAAAACAGTTAAATTAGCATTTTCTTACAAAAAAAAAAGTCAATTATGTTTCACTTCTTTGAATTCTGTTATTTTATTGTTCAGAATTAAGTGCTTTCATTATATAACATAACCAATTTCTGTTTGTTGATTATTTATGGATAAAGTTATAATAAAATTTAATGTAGTTATAATATATAAATATTATATAAATTATAATAAAGAAATATTTTCAATATATTTTCATCCACGAAATGGCAATAAAAAAGTTTCACGTGGCAGTTATGGTATGAAGTTCAATACTTTAAATAAAAAAACCTCAAGAAGCTGCTTGCCACAGAGGTCTGACAGCAGCCTGTCAGTTTATACGCCACAGTAGAAGGTCTGTGATTGATTGAACAGCTGTTAGAAGATAGATGACAGTTTACTGTCAAGGATATCCAGAGTGTTCTTTAACCTGCAAAGGGTATGGCTCTCCTGCACACAATGTCATGCTTAACATCTCATCTGACAAGCAGCAACCTTTTGTAACCCACCAGTGTCTTCTATCTCACTGAAGGCAGAGAGTGGGATAATGGGAAAAAACTCAACAGAGACAGAGTGGGGTTAGAAGTGAAAATCTCCATCAGAAGTAGGGTCTTGAATGAGAGAACATTAGATTACAGACTTACTATTACAAGCCCTATCCCCTTATTTAAAGTAACAAAATATTTTATTATTC
The DNA here is from genome assembly GCA_038380435.1 of Ryuthela nishihirai. Classification (NCBI taxonomy): domain Eukaryota; kingdom Metazoa; phylum Arthropoda; class Arachnida; order Araneae; family Heptathelidae; genus Ryuthela; species Ryuthela nishihirai. Next base: position 49,035,285 of record JAWZYU010000030.1, on the reverse strand, counting down.
TTTGTTACAACATGTAATTTAAGTTATTTTAATCATATTTTAATCTATAATAATACTTCAAACAAAAGATTTAAATTTTCACAATAGTAGCTCTATAATCAAGATTTCTCTATCAAAACAGTACTAGATTTGATAAGTGTAACACATTTAAATAAATAAACTCCAAAATTCTAAAACAATCCATATCATTAAACCAGTAATGCTCAAATTTTTTACCTATCACACTGAATTACAAGATGAGAAATCATTATTATGTGTACAAGGAAGCAGCCTTTCCAGCAGAATGTTTAAGGGCTGTAAGGTCTGGGACATTCACAGAATATTAGCTGGGGGGAGATTCAAACTTAAAAATAGATTTGGCAAAAGGGCCAAATGGATAATTTTGAAGATCATGGCTTATGTTTTATTGATCAACTAGATGCACTGTACCAGTGCTGCCTGGGTCTTACTTTTAAGATGCAATCAGTGTATTCTGATTACCATTTCACTAAAGGTTAGTTTTGTGAGTACCAACCCTTGCTCCCCCAATCCCTTAGCACAGATTTGGTACACACATATACCGTAGATATGTTGGTATTGTAATGAGCAAAAGCGATTAAATGAAGTGTTGCCAACTCCAAAAGATGAAATGATATCTAAGCTTACGAAAATGGTAACAATAGATTTGGCAGCGATTACCATTTTCCATAGTAATACATTGGTAAATATTTTTTGCTTCTAGCAAGCTCCCCTTTGGGAATTTCAATTTGAAACTGGTCACTACAATCTGGGTGATAACTAAAAACACTCTGCCATATTTTGAAGAATCTACCAAGTTTTCCCGATGAGTTATGGCTGCCACAGACAGACATCTCCTTTTATTATTATATACATTTTTTTTGTTTCAAATTTCATGGTGGTTAGGTCACTCCTTTGTTCTAGCACTAATACCTATTATTATATAATTTTTCTAATAATTAATAAATTCTGTTTTGATAGAAGTGCAACAGTTATTCCTTTCTAAATGTTAATTCTTAAATTTATCTTAAGTACTTACTTACTTTATCATCACAGCTGAACTTTTTGAGTTAATGGCTTTAGAAGTGCTGCCTCCATTTGTTCTACATACAGGAGAACCCCCTCTGTCAGTGCTAGGACTATCTCCTACAGGACTGTTGGCTGAAGAACTACTTTCACTTCGTTTCCAAATTGAAGCAATTTTGCTCGTTACTTCCTTTTGTGAACCAGTTCTTTTCAATGACATACCACTTGAAGACATGGAAGACAAACTGATAGTACTTACAGTGCGGCTTTCTGGTGTAGAAATACCGCGGCTACTAAGACTTGCTGAGCTTGGACTTCTTTTACCTTAAAAAGCAAAAGTCAATATTTTTTGAATGAAACATGCATATTATATTTTGATGTTTCAATGGCACAATGAGATAGGTCATTTCATTTTACATATTTTGGGAGATCACAAGACAAAAGCATTAAAAAAAAATCAGGGTTTATACAGAATAAAGCGAGTTTTCAGGATTTAAGTACTCTTTTGCATCTCTATTAAAAATTTCCCCCCCCCCCAAAAAAAAAGACATCAAGAAAAAACTCAATTTAGACAAAAATTGCTTTATCAATTTTTTACACATCCATCAATTTATATAATACTCTTTTTTAATAATTATTGACTACATAGATTTTAATAATTTTACTCAAAATACATGTTAACCTTTGACATAATATTTTGCATTCTCATGACCTTCATAATTTTTTATGCAATTATATTAGTTATGAGCTGATATTTCTGCTCACCTTCTTTTTACACTTGTAAGCTTTCATGAAACACTTTCACCCCATGTATTGGCCTAAAAGTGCTTCATGAAAAGTTTCAGAAGTGACATCTATTCTTGGATCTGCAAGAATATTATATTGATATCATATAAACATGAGATCAACATCAGCTGCAGACCTAATTCAATAATTGCAGAATGTTGCATTACTGGCAAGTACAAGCATGCAGTTCTTATTTTGTTAGTTAAACAGTTAGGAGTAGGACAGATATGTGAAGTTAAAAGTCCACTAAACTAAAAATTAAGATTTTTTGCCATTTAATAATAGCAAATGGTCCATTAAAAATGGTATAAGTCACATTTCCTTACAAGTCACCATTAGTAAGTTATAAAAATTTAAAACATATGAAAAAATGATGCATCAGAAGCAGCAAGTAGGACTTAACAGCCAAGTCTCATCACCACATCCATTAACACATTCCTACCCTACCTTCATTTCTGAAGTACAAAAGAGAATTTTAACATGAAAGTAAAAAATTTACTCTTTTTTAATATCCATATTTCTTACATTACTGTAAGCAAAATTTTTTGTTTTTGAGTAAAACTTAACCAATCAAAGGATAAAATATAAATTCTCATTATTGCATTCATAAATATAATGCATTGAAAGAAATAAATAAATGAAACAGAATAGGTCTAAAGATACAAAATCTTGTCTTGAAAAATGTCAAGTGAAAAATTATTACATTAATCCAAAAAAAAAAAAGGCTGTAAGCAAAGCTATCAATAAAAATAAATAGCATCATTTCCTATATTCAGGGATTTAAAACTGTATTAAGATACCTTTCTCTTACAATATTCATTGCACACAAGAAAATTATTTTCTTAATTTTATTTCTTAGAGGTTTCCATCATTCATCCAGTATACAAATTGTTTCTGCACAAAGTGTCCCCAACTTTAATTATTTGTTTCTGGAAAAATCATCCTTTTCTCTTCCATAGTTCTCAGAGAATGAAACAATGTGCAGTTAATAATGTATCTAGCTTCAAAACAATGCTCTCAAATAAGTCATGTCTTTCAACACAAAGCAAACTTCCTCTATGTGGATTCCTCAATTTCATTTTCATGTCAATGAAAGCACTCATGACTACTAGATATTATATCACACTTATAAATCATCTGTTGCATAAATTTAATCTTTTTAGCTGTTTTTTAATATGATGTTCAGCTTCTGCCTCTGTCTAGTGAGATTTATATTGATATGACATCACAATATTGTTCATTGTACTGATTACCACACAAAACCAAGAACCATATGCATTCATTCCAACAATAACACATCAGCCTACTTTATTGATATGTTATTACTCTTTCACAATGTACTTCTGCCTATTTAATTTTCCCTAGGATACACCGAATTCTTAGAAAAATTTCCTTCATAAGAAATATAAAAAATAAAATACTATGTATTTTAGTTAACTGGGCTTTTAATGCTTACAATTGGTGGCATCTAGCTTGCAAGGTTATTTAATAGTGGTCCTAATTATTAAAATGTTGAAGACCCTTAGCATAATTTTTGATTCTGATGTCAGATAGCAGGAACTATAACTCATGCCTGGTGTTAACAAAGATACCATTATTTTTATGCCAAGAATCAAGCTCAACATAAAACATATAAATTAACTGTTTGTCTTATACAGTCAATTTTCCATGCTATTGTAATGATTGCCATCCCATGGCCAGGTGGTTAGTGCGCTTGGCTACTGATCTAAAGGATCTGGGTTCGAGCCCCAGGTAAGGCATGGCTGTTTGTGTCGTTTTTCTGCTGAAGTCCTGCCATCCTCTCAGACCCTCTACTATGGCATATAAACTGACAGGCTCCTGTCAGACCTCTGTGGCAAGCAGCTGCTTGAGAGGGTATTTTCTTTTATTTATTGTAATGATGCTTAATAAATCCCCCCCCCCCCAAAAAAAAATCCTTTTTAAACTAATTGGCATTTTGTTGCATTAGTAGTGTTTGTACATGGAATAATACATGTTATCTGCAGGCAACAACATCTTCATCAGAATTAAAACTGAAAGTGTCACAGAAACTATAACATTGCTTACACTGAAATTCTGCAATAAAGTTAATCATGAGCATATACTTTTATTTCCTTGTTATTAACAGTTTAGTTACATTTAAGATGATTTGACAGATTGAACTCTGATCAAAGTACTGTATGCTACTAGTATTATATAAAATTACATCAACTATAAAAACAATAACACTGAACTGTCAATGGTTAACTCATATTTGATTATAAATTTAGTTAAAATATAATGTATGAATAAATTTTGCATTTGAAATATTCTGCCTTTTTTTTGTCTTTAAAAACCCTTATCTAATAAAATACTTTAAAATACAAGTGGACTTAATACTCATAAATCACAGGTAATCAATCACCTCTAAAGGTTGACAATCTTCATTATATATATATGACTAATAAGGTCTTGTACAAGACCTTATTAGTCATCTATGATCTTTTATGGGTAGCAAATTTACCAATGAACTAATGACCATAGTTAAATTAATCATTAATAATTAAGAGCAAACCAGGAAGAGACAGATTTCCAAGTTCACTCCAGTTGGCAAAATAGCTAGCAAAAATCCTGCTTTTAAGTTAATATCTCACAAGCTAACAATTTTTTTCTCTATAGTGAATACAAGTAAAAGCTAAAATAATTGTTTTGATAGAAGTGGATCCAAGTCCATGACCTAATATGTCAGATACTCTTACCTACTGAACATGGTTTCATTCAAACTCATGGTTATTTTGAAGAGATTGGAACTTCCCATATCACCATCTGTTAATCCAGTGTCCACAAAAAGATATTTTTATGAATATCGGTCAAAAAGTACGATTATGAGGCATACAGTTCGAGTTTTCTTTATTACAATCCCTAATATGAACAATGCAGGATAAATATACTGTCATCCCATTACTTTTCAATATAGTCTTCACAAAGATTGAGACACTAATCATAGGACAAGTTTTCTATTCCTTGTCTACAAAAGTCTATGCCCCTTTCATTCACTGTTATCACTTATCATTCACTATTATTTCCACATTATCATCATTTTAAAACCCATGGCCACCAAGATATTCCTCCAAAGCTGGAAAGAGATGGTAATCACTAGATATCAGAACAAAGATATAAGCAGGATAATCTGGAAAGATGCTCTGCTCTTGCACAACAATGTATTGACCTACTCTTCCATAACAACCCAACAACGCAATAGTCCCAGTAGGAGATGGTAATTGGAGCATCCTGCATATAGCCCTGATCTGGCACCTAATGATTATCATCTTTTTCCAGTGCTGAAGGAACATCTTGGAAGTAACAGGTTTTAAAGTGATGACAATGTGGAAATAACAGTAAAGTGATGGGTGAGTGAAAAGAACACAGTCTACAGACAAGAAACAGAACTTGAATATATGATATAAGTATCTCAGTCTTTGTGGAGACTATGTACAGCAGTAATGGGATGACAGTAAAATTACCCTGCATTGTTCATATTAGGAATTGTAATAAAAAAACTTTGAACTATATATGCTTTGTAAACTTTCTGGTTGACCTCACATATTTAAGTATGCACATACAGCATAAGCCACAAGAAAATGCATGTAAAATTTACATGCAATAAGCCAACTGGAAAAATCAAATTTTGGTTGGGTTGGATTGTTTTACCTCTGAGCGGCACTTTTTTGCACACCATGGGCTAAATGGCCAGGTCACATGGACCCTGAAGGCTCAGAGAAGGTTGGGAGAGGGGACCCACTAGAACAGCTGTTGGGAGACAGATGGTAGCCTCCCGTCAAGGCCATCCAGCGTGTTCTTTAACGTGCACAGGATATGTCTCTCCCGCACACGGGGCCATGGCTTAATGTCCCATCCGACGGACAGCGGCCTTTCCAAGCCCATCGGTGTCCCCTACTGACCATGGGCGGGGGGGGGGAATTTTGTGGAGATAAATCTCAACGCTGACCCAGCAGGGACTTGAACCTGGGAACTACAGATTACGAGCCTGGCGCGCTACCGACTGAGCCACCCCCGCCCCCAAATTTTGGTTGGTGTGGGGCCCAAATTCAAAGCCATTGATAGGTGGTGCAATGGGATCTTTCATTTGTGGAAATCTTGTCTTAACCGTTATTAACTGAGGTTGAATGAGTCTGAGAGAGACAAATTATCTTGCTTTTCATACTTGCCTAGTTATGATTAACCCATCAATGTCATTTCAGTGAATCTCTTGTATAACGCAATCTTAATAAGATGTGGACATGATTGCCTTAACTTACAGAGAAACTGATACATTCTGAAAACCCCAATTTATATCTAGGTGACTGTGTACAGATATTCTGTTTGTGCTTGCTGATAGACTGTGTATACCTCAGTGCATCATGAAGATTAAGCAATTACATATGAATTTCTGATTTACCAAAATATGTTTCATATCTTTCCTGCAATCACCCAATAGCTTGCTCACAATTTATATTAATATAGTTACATAGAGCAATAATTCTTCACAGTAAATTTTCATACATGCATTTTCAATACAAATCTTGAGTAACAATGGTAATGAAAATCAACACCATATGCATTTAGTTAGCAAGTTTATTAATTGCCTTTTCCAAAAACAAAGTGCTATGGTGTACCTTCATTGAAAATATCTAAATATTAACTGCATCTACAACATAACTCATTTGATCTTACCAACTACTTTTTTCCCCATTGTATCTTGTATACCAAGACTCTGTGTACTGGGTGATGAGCGGAGACCTGCTTTGGAACTTCCTCTTCTTTGTACAGGAGCACTTAAATTTCTTCGTAAGGTATAGTTGCTGGAGCTGCGGTTTACAGCTGGGGAGCTACAGAAAGATAATTTTCTAGTTGTTTTTGAAGTTTTTCCTACTGGTGACAATAATGTATCTGAAGTTTGACTAATTTTACCATTCTTTTCAAGAGGTACAACTGACTGCTCAAGTGAAGTGGAGTCATTCTGGGACTTTGTCATTCGTGGATCTGGAACTAATGTTGGATCACCAGGACTAAAAGCTGATATATCAGGTGCATTTTGAGTAGGTTTTTCCTTTGTAAAAGTATTTTGCTTCACTGGTGGTAGAGGTTTTTTACTTTCTCCAGAAATTCCACTATCTCTAGATGTATTTTGATGCCCTCTGATACTTGTTGATTGTACATTTCCCACAATGCCTGAAGCAGTTTCTCTTGATAATGTAAGGGAAGTTTTGACCACTTTTGGGTTTGCTCTTCCAGTAATTGATGGAGGTTTACTGAGGAAGGATCTTGGTGATACTCTACCTCCAGCACTCCTAATGTTTACTTGCTTCTGATTCTGTGATGCTCTCAGAGCTGATGTTCTTGTAGGCCTAACAGTACTAACTGGAGGGCTAGCTTTACTTGTAGGAGCACTTGATTTGCTTGGTCCACTGCTCCTTGTACCTGTTAATCGTTGAATTAAGTTTCTGGCTGTAATAGGAGCTGCTCTACCACGAATAGATTTAACTGGCTTTTCTGCATTTTTTTTCTCTTGCATTTGACGAACAGTTTCTCTATTGATTGGTTTTACTATGCGTGGGCCTTTACGTATGGGTTGTGGAACTGGAGGTGTATTTTCAAACACATTTGTTGCTTCTGCATGATCTGATTCCAAGCATGGATTTTTATTTTCTGCCATTGCTTTTTCAATATTTGTTCTCCTTGCTAAAGTTTCCGATTTTCTTAAACCAGGGAAAGTGTACTGAGCAGATTGATTGGTAATTTCAACATTGCTTGGAGTCTGTGGTGTTAATGCCAATGAACTGATGCGTGGAAAGGCTTGATGTGGCTTCTCCACGGGTTCTGCACCATCGGTATCAAAAGAACTAACCAAATTCTCTGTGCTTCCCTCTGCTTGATCTTCTTTTGCTAGCATATGGTGAGGCACTTGTATAGTTTCAGAGGAAGGAAGGGAACCTTCATCATCGTGTGGAAGCTCTTCCTCAAGTTCAGAATCAGAAGCCATAGTATCTGATGCTACCTCTGTTCCATCTTCTACTGTAACTTCTGCTATGTCCTGAAAAACTGATGGTGGTTTTACTTGGTCCAGATTATCAGAATTGTAACTACTCTTCATGCTGCCTGTCATTATATTAGAAAGTTCACGAGAATATACTTGGACCATGGCTGCAGCTGCATTTAGTCTCTGAAACATTTCAGAATTGCTTCTCAAATTGGCATCAGCAAGGGATTGAGATCTACTTTCTAGTATGTCAGAGCTAATACTATTCAGACTTGCACAACTATTTGTCATTGATATCTCATCCATTATAGAGGGTGGATTAATGTTATCAAGTAATTCAGATGTACCACTACTTCGCATACTAAGATTTTCAACAGATCCAGTTGCTGAAGGTGGTTTATCTGGATTTTCTGAGGACCTGGGAATATCCAAATTACCCAGAGCTTGTCGCACAGTTTTAAGAACAAACCTGTGGTTTCCATTTGTTTTCTTTGACCTCTTCATATGTCTTCTCCTATCAATCGAATGTTTTCCATTCATATAACATCCATTGCCATTTGATAACAAATCTGATAGACCACTACTTGTCATACTGACTTCTCCCATCACAGATGGAGGTTTGACATTTTCTAAATCTGAAAAACAACTAACACTGCTGTGAGTGATATCATCAGCCATGTCATCAAGCTCAGATGCAATCATTTGTGCTCCTCGTCGTAATTCTATGGAGTCACTCATTCCTTTAGGTGAACCATCAGATTTTGCTTCATAACGTTGTTGTCTTTCATCAGTATGACTACTAGTTCCGGGTTCAATACGAAACTGAGCACCTTCTAAAAGATCTGGTATAATGATTCTACTAGGAGGTGTCAGACCAGATTTTTCTCTTGTTCGTTCGTCTTCTTTACCTTTCTCTTCACAATCACTTGACTGAACTGAGGGCACGTATGTATGTGGCACCTGATTTGGGATTCTGGTTTCTTGAATTACATTGTTTTTATTGTCTTCTTCACTAGAGTGGTCCTGTAAAGTTACAATTTCTGCTGAGCGTCTAATATGCTTATTTCGTTTTATTTTTGAACGATTACTTCTTGAACTTCTCTCTCGAGGTTTGCCAACAGCAATACATTCATTTAGAATGGCTTCAGTGGAAGATTGATCTTCTTCAGAATCAACACTTAAAGAGCTTTGAGAACCATTTCTGGAACTAACCACTGGAATATTTTCCATAATGTATGTATCTGTTTGCAATAAATCTTCTTGGTTGAGTGGTATACTTTCTGTTGTAAACTCAGCATCTTGAGTGAAGTAGGAACCTTTGTACACTGGCAAATTTTGAGACATAATTTGCAGCTGCCTAGGATGAACTTCATTGTCTAAACTGATGGGCCATGGACGAACTATTTGTGGTATGGAAGTCTTTGATTTGCCTGCAAGTAAAAGGTAAAAAAAAGATACAAATGTGAAATATTACACAAAACAAATCAGATGAAATAAATTATTGAACATTGACTTATCAAGGCAATAAACAATTCTTTACCAGTTCTTGATCAATTTTCAAACCTAAAATGCTGAAATTACGATATTTTATTAATTTTTTACCTATAATTTCATTGATCATTCAACAGGATTAATATTCACTCAACTTTGACATCAAACTATACTATTGCTTAATTACGAAGATGACAGAAAAAAAAAACTTCCACAGTATCATCAAAGGGAAAAAAATGAACTCTGTAATTTATGAAAAAAACATTAAAAATTGTTCCAAGAGAAATGTTTTAGAGGTGTAGAACAAATCTATTCAAGTCTTTTATTTCAATAATATCCATTTAACATTTTCACAGCTATTGAATCAAGGGGGGACAATTAAATAAGCTCTAATGGCTATGAGAGCTATGATATTTATCTGTCCAACAGTTGGATCTTAATACAATCCAAACCAGTGATGGTTCATCCTAAGGAACACATGAGAATGTGAATACCCTGGAATAATTCATCATCATCATCAAGCAGCCATGGGCTACGGAGGTCCAACCAGACTGTGCAATTTAGTTCTCCAAGCAAGTCTGTCCTGAGTCCCCTACTGCATCTGGCCACTGCACACCAATTCTAACAAGGTCCTGTTTGACATTATCTGCCCACCGCATCCTAGGTCTCCCCTTCTTTCTGAGGCCTTTAGGCACACTGTTCAAAACCCTATTCCCCAATCTATAATTATTCATACGGGCAACATGGCCAAACCAACGGAGTCTCTCTCTGCACAATATGCTGCTTAAAGGAGGTTGCAAACTCCTTTGCCTAATCTCATCATTAGTTACAAAGTTGAACCACCTAATGCCCAATGTACTGCGTAAGCATCTAGTTTCCTGTTATCTTGTTTACAAAGTGTCCAAGTTTCACTACCATAACTAACCCTAGAAAGAACCAAACTATTATACAGTCTAATTTTAGTCTTTAGGTGTATATGCCTATTATTCCACACTCTCCATAGATTCTTAAAAGTCCCAGCAGCAATCCCAATTCATCTGTTAATATCATGCTGTACATCACCATTATCTGTTACATAGCTCCCAAGATAATTAAACTGTGACACCTACTCAAGACTGCAACCATTCAGATTAACTGAATCACAGCCTGCCTGACCAATTTTCATCACTTTAGTTTTCTCTCTGCTTATAACCAAACCTACTCTACTACCAGTTTCATCAACAGCTCAAATGAAAGAGTTCATCTCATCAACATCATTTGCCAAAAGGGCTAAATCATCAGCATAATCTAAATCAGAAATTTTTGTATCTCCAGTCCATTTAAGGCCAAAATCTTTCCCTTGAAGTGAATTTTGCATAACATAATCAATAACCAAACTAAAGAGAAAAGGAAACAAAATGCACCCTTGTCGAACACAAGAAGTAATGCTAAACCAATTGCTACAAGACTTACCAACTCTCACACATGACTCAAGTGTTATTATAGAGAGCTTTATTATGTTAACTAACTTGTCAGGTATACCATATGATCTCACAATCAACCACAAATTATGACAATCAACAGAGTCGAAAGCCTTTTTGAAATCAACAAAGCTAGCAACCAAAGGTTTCTGATAGAAAATAAAAATAAATTTCAACAATAATGACTATTTTCCCATTCAAATTAAAAAAGAAATCATTATTATTACTCATTTGTTTATTTATGTGATACAAGAGAGGTAGTGAATATTTCCTCTATGCTGAAGAGCCAATATGAACATAAACTCTAACTTTTTACCATTGCTGTGCACAGATGAAGTGAAAAAATTAGAATAATTTTTCTGCTGACTGGATGGCATCAACATGATTCAAAAACCTTAGTCAAAGTGATTCAAAATGAAGGTAAAATCAAGCGTTAATTCATTGTTTACAGAGGCTAAAAGTTAAGTGATACAAGTTTCTAACCTCTCCACAGCACCAGTTAACTAATTTAATAATGCACTTTAAGTTAATGTAGAATGCTTTGAAAGTATAAAGGTAATTCAAATGAAAAGTGACAACCCCTATATCTGGGTAATGGACTGAGTGATCAATGTGGAGTTTTCATGCAAAAAAAAATATTGATATATACATAGGAGAAACTTATCAACACTAGAATCAGTCCCAAATATCCTTGAACATGATAGATGTGTGAATTACAGACAAACCCAAAATGGAAGCATCCAAAGTTGAAAAATGTGCAGTATGTATATGCTTTTATTTGACTTTCAGGTCCACTGTTGTTCTGAGTTTCTAGCTGTGGTTATGCTATCAACTCGCAATGACATTGCAACACTTTGGACTGTTTAAGCCAGGCAAAAAGTTGAATCACCCAGGATTTTTATTATAATGTACTATATTTAGGCACCCATGTGCTTTAGTATCATTTTTAGGAATTCTGTACTGCCAGTATTGTCTGAATTTTACAGAACTAGGCTTTACTAATGCGGCTTGTTAATGCACTCTGTGTAATGTATTAAACAGTTGTTAAGCACACAATAATGTTCAAACTGTGCCTTAGCTTACAGTCTTATCACTTATTATATATCAGTGCTACTTAGCATCTGCAAGATGAGATATAGCGTCTATCTGTTGAAGACTGCACCATTCTAATTCACCTTAGAAGTGAGCTCTAGGTTGAGCTATTATAAAAGAATGGTATGTTATTCCACTTTTAAACACTAAGATCTGATATTATATCAGCTGGAAAATATTTCGAAAAATTTTATTGCCAATTTACTTCACTTTAAGCATATTTTGCATTCAAAATCTCTGAATTTGACATAAAGGCAAACTATATCGGTAATATCAAGCTTCCTCTTAAAAAATGTTTAATAATATAATTTAATTTGATAAAATATTCTCTATATACAGTATAGGTGCATCAGTGGCACACCCAGGGGGGGGGGGGGCAAGGAGTCCTGGCACCCCCCAAAGAAAAAGGGGGAAAAAAACACTAGAAAATTTTCCAAAAATCTTTTCCTAATTAAAATTTATTTTTTATATTTATGTTCTGTTGTGTCTTCTATTTCTATACTACTTATGAATTAGTGGTCACATAAGGTGGGAATACCCTATAACTCTCGGGAATCACGGCCACTGTGAACACAAGGCGAATGAATCGGGTGGACCGAGCGCTACTTCGTTTGCCCTAGCCAGGCCAGTGGGCCCCTCAGTCCCCATGATTAAATCCTGAGTGTGCCACTTAGGTGCATCATAATAGCTTAAAGACTAAACGTAAACAATAATCTTACATTATTTATAATACCTTGTTAATGCCATGGAAACTTTGTTAGATTTCAATAATTGAACAAGTTGATAGATGGTAACAGTCCATTTGGTTTTTCTTGTCTGTTAATATGTAGCCATATTTTCAGTTGGTTTGAACTATAGCCAGTTCTTGCACAACAGGAATCCCAGTTGTCAAACAATGCAGACAGTAAGTCATTTACAATAGAATAGAGCTTTTAGATGTGCTGTTTCAAAGATAATGCTACCATAGAGTCAGAAAACATAACAGAAGCCTATCCAAGATGATGCTACTATTGAACTTAAAACATTTATGGCACTGGATGGCTTACAACTGAAGATAAATTTATGATATTAGCAGTGACTAATGGATTGTTATTAAAAGAATTTTGTTAAAAGTAAAAACTTTAAAAACTGCTAAAGCTCAGTAGCTATGCATTTCATTAAAACATTTTTTTAAAAAGTTATTGTAACATATTTGTATGTAGAGAATAGTTTATCAACTATTATACTATGATTAAATTATACTCCTATAGAATTTAATTTATATTCTTTTAACATTTTGTGTCATCCAATTGTCTACGTTTTCCCATTGGTGCCTTCTGAAGGTCACTTTCCAATGAAGTTCCAAGTTTATATTCATTCAGTAGTTTGCATACTATAAAAATAATGTTTGTAAATTCCTGGTTTAAAAAGCAAATTTTTCTGTAAAACTAATCACCTAATAAAAATATTTTATATTAAGATTGCATTTAGATTTCAAATTTATTACACAAATCTTGATTAACTTACCATCACTTGAACCTGCTTCAATTGGTCGAATCCATCTGCCCATATTTTGACTATTATCTTCTGTCATGTGAAATTTTCCAGCAGAAGAATCCATAGAGAATGAATGAGGAGTGTTACTGTCTTGGGATTCACTGTCAGCAGAATTTGAATATCTGAAGCATTCATTATGTGTTTGTATTCCATGTCTACTATCTGTATCTTGATATTTTACCTGCTCACTAGGTCTGCTATTCTGCCAGCCATGACTCAATCCACAAGAATGTATTGATGTTGAATGTTTCTTAGATATCTGAATACATTTTGGAACAGTAGCAGAAGAAACAGAACTTTTTGACTGCATGCCAGTCATTGAATCACTACTCTGCAATTCAGGCTTCCTGGTGGTTAATAATGGAAGTTTAGATTTTGTTCTAGTAGGTGACTCATCATGCAGAGTAGCTCCATCAGGAGGATCTTGTACTTGCTGCTCAATTTGTCTTCTTTCAGCTCTGGCTTGCATCATTTCTGAATTTGTGTATTGAAACAGAAGGTTATCATTGTCATCACAAACAGGGCTAATATGAGGTTGGCTAGAACAGTTTGAAGAGTGAGCTTGTTCTGCTCTACTTACATTACAAGCTGATTTTGAGGCACTTCCTCTTGCTAATCTTAAAGAATCTTGGCTGGTGGTTGCATCTAGAGGAGCTGCTGCACAACTTGAAAGCACCAATGGCTTACTGATATTAGGCACTGACTGTGTTAAACGAACATTGGTAGCCTTTACAGGTATGCCACTGCGCAGATATGATAGACATGTGCTCAAGTTGTTGACTCTGCTATGCAATTTGCTATTATTGTGTTGATTACTGCTACTGTTATTGGGCATTCCTAAACTAACACATGCTGCTAAGAGGGCCTCATCCAGCAATTCCTTTTCTGGTAATTCAGATTCCTGTTCATCATCTTGAGAGCTTGAACTCTGAAATATTATTATAGATAATTAAAATGTATATATATTACATAATAATAAATAACTAGATAATTACATCATAGAATAAGTTTACATTTTGAATTATACATTACAGAGTATTAAAATTTTGGAATACTTGCATTTTGTATAAGGACAAATAATGAAAATGGAACTTAACTAGAATTAAATAAGGTATTTTGAGGCAGTTTCTAAAGAAATGATGGTTTGTACCATAAAAGAACTGTGGTTGAGTGAGCTCTGTCTACTTCTACAACTGTCCCAACAGCTGTCCAGTGAATCCCCTTCCACAACCTTATCAGAGCCTCTGGGGTCCTTGTGATCTGGCCATTTAGCTCATTGTGTGAAAAAAAAATGCCACTCAGAGGTAACCCAACCCAACAAAATATGATCACTTTCACATTGTTTCAATTGCAAAACAGATTAGAAGCTCTGGAGCTTCTAATATTAGTCTTTATCCTAATAATGGCAGATCTATGTTGAGCTGAATACTTATGCCCCTTATCAGGCTGCACCTGAGTCAGCACATGGCTAACCCATTTCTTTGCTGATACAAAAATGCTAAATAATGACAAAAATACTTTGATATATTCACTAATAAAAACATCACTGCAGTAGAGTAACTGTCATACAAGTAATCCGATATTGTGGAAATAAAACAAAGAAAAGCCATGAAAGTTTAAAACCAAGGTAAATGTCATAATTTATGAAAAGCACATTTGAACAATTTCAGGAAAGAGATATTGCATATATATATTGCATTTTTCATTACAGAGTATTTATTTACTAAAGTTAAACAATCTGATAGTACATAGCATTGGAACTTTCTATTTTCTTTGCTTGAGGTTCAAAATTTATGCAACTGACCAACTGATTAAAAATTAGTTTAATATGATTTCCATGCATAGGTTTTATTTCAAGTTGACTCCTGAAATATAGCCTCACCTGATTTAAGGATAGCATTCATTAACATTTTTTATCATTAATTCAAGAGCTAACTTTTAACCCTTTCAGGACCATAAGGTTTCTAAGAGTAAATATTAGTATGTAACTGTTTATTTTAGTTTATTTAGACGTAAAATAAATAAAAATCATAAGAAAAATACATAACAATGTGTAGTTTTTTTGGAATTTTATGGGAAATATTTTTCCCAATGGACTATAAAGATAACACAAATTATAGTTAGGCTTATTATGCAATGTCTTTTATTTATTGGTTTATTAGAACAAAATGTTAACTAAAATAATACAAAATTATGAAATAAAATTACTATACAAAATGATGTGCTAATTATGATATTCTGTGAAGCAATTCTTTTGGTAGTGAGGCAAAGATGGACATTGCACATAGTACATACATTATGCGTCCTGACAGTTCCGTTTTAGTTTTATAAATTTCTTGTTTACGTAATTGCGTTCGGCATACGTTCCATTTTGACATTCTGTATAAAAATTGCAGATAAGGTTATAATTAAATACGACAATCACCAATTTTAAAATGGGAAAAATGTTTCCCTTGGTCATGAAAGGGTTAACACATACATAGATAGTCAAGTTCATTTACACAAGGCCCATTTAACCCAAACTTAATAAACCAGGAAAAATTATCCACTTATAAATGAAAGCATACATTTCTGATGAGTAATCAATTAGGGAAAAAAATATTTTTAAGGAATTAAGAAAATACCTGATTAAAAAACATAAATATATATATTTTTTCAATGAGTACTATGAATTGGCAAAATCGTTTAGTTATGCACCTAAAATTGTTTACTCAAAAAATTGGAAGAAACAAGCCTGATTCAGCACAGTGATTATTTGTTTTATGCAGCAAGTTCTTTTGCAATGAGCAGTGAGTTGGACTGCCCTAATTTAAATCTTTGACCACTGATTCAGCTATTTAAACTTTTAGAATACAAATATGTTATTTATTAATTATATCTTATATTATTATATATTTCATATTATTTAATGATATTTTCTGAACATTCCGATATTATTTTTAATGATAGTTAACATTTTATTAACATTTATTATATGAGAAATTCTAGTATTACTCACATGAAACAGGAGTTATATATAATATTATATATAAATTATATAAAATTAACTAGTAAACTAAATCCATACCTCTGTACTTGGGCCTGAATCTTTCTCTGGTGTATTTGCAGGTCTAATTGGTGGTGTCATTAGAACCTGTTGAGTTTTTTCATTGGCAACCTGACATAAATTAGTCATCTGTTTTGAGATTCTAGAAGTCCTTGAAGGATCACAGATATTAAAAGCAGTGCCATGGTGAACAGATATGTCACTTTCAGATGGCAGTCTTCTTCCCGAACTGTCTAATGAATCATCAGAAGTCACAGAACTGACATTTGCAGGCCATGCTGGACGAGGCCGTATAAGACCATTTGATTCTGCATCAGGAGCTTTATCTGTAAACTCAAACACCTGATGTTTCACCTCAGATATTCCAGATCCAGGGGAATCTGGCAGTTCAGTAGGTGAAATAATTCCACTAGTTCTTTGACTATAAATGAAATAAAAAAATTAATATTGTATTAATGCCGGAAAATTGTTATAGCATTGCAATATGCAAAATTATACTGTGAAAACTTTATTTAAATGCATTAACACTTTTTAATATTAGAGATTGCAGCATCACATACAATAAATGTAAAGTCAGAAAATCATCAAAAACAATTTACCCTTCAAAATCTTTACATATGAAAATGAAATGCAGAAGTAGTTATCCTTTCCCTGTTCAAATTCTCTGCTTCTTCCTCTGCTTCTTCCCGCATGACAAAGATGCAAACTCCACCTGATACGCTAAAAATAGACTATACTGTCTTGAACTGTGAAGATGGCATTTTGCCAAAAGATGAATTTCTAACCACACCCAAACATAAGCTGGCTTTCTCTTTTGAGGAATTGATTTACTTTCTAGCTAGCTTTGAACACTTGAACAGCCAATGGTATTAATGGAATTATTTGCCCCCAAAGCAAATAAATCAAGCCTCCTATTTTTTATAGATCAATTTTAATTATTTTTGAATTGAAATGTTTCATAACTAAATAGTTCAATATTTGATATTCATAAAGTTTTATTTCCTAATTTTACATTCTTTAGTATTAGTTTTCTAATATTTTCCACAAAGATCAGCAATGTCAAATTATCAAAAAAAAAAAATAAATAAAAGTGGCATAACTGTAATGGTCTTATACAATGAACTATTATAGTGATGGTAATTAACAGTTTGCTCTTTACAGCAAAAATTTTATAAATTTTGTAGATACACACAACAGTAATTATTGTTGTTAAAAATAATACAGAATTCATTAAAACATTTATTTTTGGCAATGTTTTATTAATTTATTTGAAAAAAAAATTGCTGAAATTTTAATACCATACACAAGATACTACAGTAAAATTTAAACATAAAATAACATAGAAATAAATGAATTAAGATAATACAGAATTAATATTATCTCATTTCATCTATTTAAATATAAATATATTCAAAAAAAAAAGCTCCAAGTTTATAAAACCCAATATACAATTTGAATAAGCTAGAAATAATTATGTTAGGCATTAAGCCTGAAACTATATGAGCTATTTTGTGGAGAGAAAAATCTTGTAAATTTCTTATACCATAAAAATGTTATATATTTAAATTATGCTTTTACTATATTGCTTTTTATGCATGGTATTCATATAAGATTCAATCTAAATATGTCCAACATTGCTGTTCGTAGCTCATCCAAACTGCATTTTTGATCCGTCCTATGATGGAGGTTTTTTTTTTTTGCTTAATTCTTCTGCTTCTTTCAGTCCCATTTAGAAATCACAATATCGAAATCCATATATTTAAATGGATTTTTTTAATGATAGGTAAAAAATGTTTTATTCAAAAAGTAATTATTATGATTTTTTCTTCTTCCTATCTTACTACTCCTTGGGTTTTAAATACTGCTTTTGCTATTTCTAGAATTATTTTTATTGTTCATTAGATAATTACTAGATTTGGAAAAACAATCCTTTTAAATTCATGTAAGAATTATATGAATTACTACCGAATCATATAAGAAAAATTCAGAAAAGTTAAAAATATATTTATATATTGAGTTATGGAAGTTATTTGCAAAAAAATTACCTAGTTTCCAATATATTAAACAAATAATACTAGTCAATTTCATCATAAATAACTTCTCTTATACCTACAATTTGTACTTTGTATTTTTACTCTTGTAATTTGCTGTTTAGAACCTCTGTTACCCTTAAAATTAAAAATTTTTTGCATATGCTTGAAATATCAATATTTTTTTTTACAGAAATGTACAGAAAAATAACTTGCCTAATATCACTGACCCAAGAACTTCGAGCAGATTGCTGAATACAACTTGTCAGAGAGCTCACTGAACTGCATCGAGAACTGACAAGAGGTGTTTGATCAATGCTATTTTCAGGTTCATTTTTAGCCTCTATAAAATAAAGATTAAACATTTTTTAATATATACTTTACCAAAACAATACACTTTCATCTAGAAATGCTAAATATTCAAAAGGGATGCAAGATATTATTTAGTATTACATAATTTGCCATATTTAATATAGCTTTCAGTTTAAAAAATTTTTTACATTTTAAATTTCAGTTTTAAAAACAAACTATTATGATGATTTGTTGTGAAAGAAAAAGTTGATGTTGAATTTGATGGTCTTGCCATTTAGAAGGTGTTGTTCATCAAACAGACACACATACTCTCTAAAATATAGATTAGAAAATACTAGGGACATTCAAAAAGTAAATAATGTTTGGTTATAAAAGCTATATTACTTTTAAATGTTTCAAATATTTTATTTACAATTTTTAACTCATAACTTAGCCTATTTTTCTACATAGTCACTCAGGACATTGAGGCACTTGTCATATCTTGGGATAAGTTTAAGTATTCCCTCCTCATAGAACTCTGCCACCTGTCCTTTCAGCCAGTCCATATCAGCCCTCTTTAATGCATCATCATCATCATCATCATCAAAACATTATCCACCAAGGAATTGCTTTAAATTGGGGAACAAGTGGTAATCCAATGGCACCAAGTCCAGGCTGTAAGGTGGATGCTCAAAAACTTCCCAGTGAAACTCATCAAGCAGTTCCTTTGTCTTCCTGGCAGTGTGTATCTTCCAGGCAGTGTTCAGATTGTGCATGATGATAGAGGGGCATCCTGACTGCTCCTCATCATGGACGTTTGTTCTTCCATTTTTTAAACATTAAGCATCACTTTTAGACACTGGATTCATTCATAACACCTTCTCCATACACTTGAACAAGTTTATCATGAATGTTAATAGGTCTGGTGTTTTTAGCAGTCAGATAACAGATAACTGATTGAACTTTGCATTCGGCACGATTTTCGATGCATGTGTTCATTTTGAAAGATCGTAACTAACTACAAACAGATAATACATGCCGACAATGGTGCCAGGAGATAGGCAACAATTCACTGGGCCCGGCTGACCTTGATCGACTCCAGCCAGGAACCTGTGCAGACACTATGCACAAATGTTCTTTACTTTCTGAATGGCCTATGTAAATTCCCATTGAAAGAGAACTGGCCTGAAAGTTTTGATATACAGTGCAGCAAATACAAAGTTAGCTTCCTTCGATATTATATGGGGTTGTAACTTAACTTTTCAACACCAATGTACACTAGAATATAAAATAAATAAATAATAAATACCCCCTCAAGCAGCTGCTTGCCACAGAGGTCTGACAGGAGCCTGTCAGTTTATATGCCAAAGTAGATGATCTGAGGATGGCAGGACCTCAGCAGAAAAACAACACATACAACCATGCCTTATCCGGGGCTCGAACCCAGGTCCCTTAGATCAGTAGCCAAGCACGCTAACCACTCGGCCATAGGACGGCAGACACTAGAATATACATTATATAAATTCTTAATTCAGTAAATCAATTACACAACTGTGTATGTCCACCTGTGGTGGGAAACCTAAAATAATCATAAAAGATATTGATAGCTTTTCTCTTAATACATAACTACCAGTGTAATAAATCTAGAATTCCATAAAGTCCAAAAAAAAAACTATTAGATGTAATTAATATATTATAAATAATTATTAGATAGATATGGTCTATTTAAATATAAAATTGACCATTCCTTAAGAAAAAAAAATATGTGTATTAAAGTTTTTGATTTAACATAGAAATGTTTAACAAATATTAAAATTAAACCTTTTTGGTAGCTTACGTTTCAAAAGAGGAGAAGCAGAAAATTGAATGTTCATATCTTCATTTTTTTTTACATGATCTTCTTCTTCATCACTTGCATCCCTGTGATCACTATGCTTCTTACAAATATCTGATAAATTTTCACTGTTTACTAGGTTATCCTGTTCATTGAATCTAATGTCAGAATTTTTTCCATATTCAGTCATTGCTGGCATGTGTGATGAATGTGCACCTTCAGAATATTCAGGAACATGAGTAACAAATTTTCCCCTTTCATTTTGGCGTTTATTGCCTGGTTGTTGAAGGAGTAGGCCATCTTCATTAAGACTATTGGTATTAATTGAATGCCTTTCTTCTGCCTCTCTTACACTACTCAAATACCTATGTCTTGGTGAACCATTTGGATATATATTACACTTTTCTGAATCTGCAGAATTATTGCTGCTTAAAAAACCATGTTGGTGATTTCTGTTATTTTCATGAATACCACTATTTCTGTTTGGCTGCAAATAAAAACTGCTTTGAGAGTCAGAAGATATATTTCTATTTGCCACTTTGTTTGAAAGTTTAGGTGCTATGTCCCATACACTTCGTTTTTGTGATGGTAGACTGTTAGGTCTTATTGCTTGTTTATTGACATTGTTTAATGCTGTTGCATTTTGTAAACTGGAGCCATTAACCCCACCAGAAGCTTCCATTGCTGCTGAATTACTTTGCAAACTTGAAAACAGCTGAGCAACAATATTGCTGTTATCTTCTACAGTTAAATTTGTTTTCTCTTTCCACTCAAAAGGTTTTTCTTGAACAGTCCTACTATCTAATGAAAGGAAACGATTGCTGTTAACAAATATTCTAAACCTTTCTCTCTGGGCTTTGTAATGTGGAGGTTCAGAATGTGTGCTGCCAATGCTATCTTTGCTATCAGATCGAGGAACATGAATAGGAGATGTTATATGTCCATTTATGCTATGATACATCCTACCTGGGAGGTATGATAAATACTGAGATCTTTGTTCATCTTGTTTATTGATATCATTTGCATCAAAAGTAAATTTTTTCCCACCACTAGTAATTGGTGGAGGGCTTGTTTTAGGACTATCTATATTATCGCAAGTTTCTGAAAGATTCTGATCAATTTCTGATTCTAAAGCTCTCTGCTTTCGAACTAGAAGACTAGGCATGTTGTTCTTTCCATTTCCATTACGATGGTGGCCATTTTCAATGTATGACCCTAGGCCAATGCCCATTCCAGGTGGTCTTGCACCCAAGAGATTTTTTAATGCAGCTGAACTTCCCATTGATATCATTTTATGCTTGGAATGAACCAAATTACGTAACATTCCTACTGCACCCATTTCCCACAAAGATTGCTGGTCTTGAGGACAACGAGCAGATAAATTCCAAAGAGTTCCACAAGCATTGCTCACAACTGTTAGACTAGGGGATTTGAGATGAATCAATAAAGTCTGTAAACATTTATGCTTTCGGAGAATAGCTCGATAATCTTCTCTTACAGCAATATGGCTTGAAATATTGCGTAGAATTCCTCCCCCATTTTCTATTATAGAAAGAGTCTTTGAAGAACTTTTATATGTAAGAGTTGACACTAAAAAGGCCAAAGCCCCATCAACTGCACATATATCAGCCTTGTTCATACTACAGTGTGCTGAAAGATTCCATAATGCAGACAAAATGCTCTTCAGTGTGGATTCTTTATTAGCTTCCATGGCAGCTTTCATTAATGTTACAACTGCACCCACTTCTCTCAAGATTTGTTTGCTTGAAACATCTGCCCTCCAAGACAAGTTACGGAGAACACTGGCTGTAACCTGAAAAAGAAAAATAATTATACATTTTCTTATCATTACTGTGCAATTTAGATCTGTCATTCTTTATTAATAACTATGTTAATTGAATTCTACAGAAAAAAGGATTAGTTGAAATAAATTATAAAGCTGTTAAAACATTCACTATTAATGTAACAGCATAACATTTAAAATTGTACATTGTTGAATTCTAAAACTTTATCTAAAAATCCAGTAGTGGGTGTAATATTATTTTACAGAAACATGAAATATTGTTGGTGAACTTGCTCTTACCAAACATCAACCATTGGACTGGACATTTCAAAAATAGTCTTGAAATTTATAGAATACCTTACAATGCATTATCACCTGTGTTAACGTATGACCATTGTTTACCATGATTATTTAGGTTGGGATTATAAAAGATAAAAGGAAGTTATAAGTTTATCGTTAAATAATTCTTGAACTCTGAAGAGTTGAATTATCAATGAAAACCGAACTGTTGCCTTAGAGTGCAATTAATTGCTCTTTAAATGATTTGCCATGAACTTTCTTTTAATAATCAAATTACAAAAATGTAATCCCACAATTTTGAAGAGGTCACTTTAGTTTCTTAATAATTCCTGAAATACAATGTTGTAAAAGGTATAATTAAACATGGAAAGTCTACAAGTTTTTACTTTGGAAATATACATTTCAACTTGTCATCTCTAGTATTTAAATCCTTTGCAGATGTTCATTAAATTTCCCATACCATAAAATTTAAGCTACTTTTATTGGCTCACCTGTAGTTTTTTTTTAATATATTTCTGATTCTAGAGAAATATACAATAATGAATCTTAATATTATTTATAACTTTACATTCAAAATTGTACCTTAATAAAATTCTTACATAACATTTTGAAATGTTTTATTATGCTTATAAATTTATAATTAATTACATTACACTTATAAAACTTTGTAACAAATGCAAATAGAAGAAATCTCTTGAAATAAATCTTAATTTTACACAACCTAATACATTTCATATACAATTTGCTAATATAAAAAATAAAGAACAGAAGGAATATTACTATTAGTAGATTACTACTAAATCAAAACTTTTACTTCACCTGTCTGAGGTCCTCACTGGGAGAATGGAGTTGGGCTACTAGAGCTTGCATGAATGTCTTCATGGAGCATAGCAGAGCCTTATTGGTTCCATCTCCAAATGTCAAGTTAGTCAGTGCCATACCAGCATAGCGACGCACAGTAATGCAGAACTGATCACTAGTATTACCATGAACTTCATGATCTGCTTGTATTAATTCTGCAATAGCTTGTAAACCACCTGATTAAAAAAAGAAAATAACATAGAGTTGAAAAAAATGTAAAAATTCTACATACAACACATTTTAACTTTTTTTTTATAGTCATATTTTTCTGCTTTTATTAAAATAAAACACAATACTCATTTTCTGCTGTAATATTTGCAAACAGGTACCTTTATGCATAATAAACCATTTTTGTAGCACTATGAAATTATCTCTGTAACTTACCTAACTGGCACATGGCATGTCTATGTTCCTCATCAAAAGACAACTTCATCAGAGCTGCTATTGCTGGGCCTGGGTGCAGATCCAAATTTTCTTGGAAAAGAAAAAATATTACTTTGGAAAGCAGACTGAGTAAATGTTAGGGTTATGGTGAGAAAGTAATCTAAACACAAGAATAATGACAAAAAACATATGTAGTATACAAAGTTGACCACATTAATCATGAAACTTATGTTCCTGAAAATCACTAAGAATGGCAAATCTACAAGACTAAAGGCTTAAAAGAAAAGCAGGATTACATACATATTTTAAGAGTACTAATAGAGGATAGCCGTCCCATAGCCGAGTGGTTAGCGCTCTTGGCTACTGATCTAAGGGACCTGGGTTCGAGCATCGGATAAGGCATGGTTGTATGTGTTGTTTTTCTGCTGAGGTCCTGCCATCCTCTCAGATCTTCTACTTTGGCATATAAACTGACAGGCTCCTGTCAGACCTCTGTGGCAAGCAGCTGCTTGAGGGGGTATTTATATTTATAATATAGGATACATGAAATCTTCATAGACTTTATTCTAAAAAATGGTTAAATCTGTGAGCTATCCCCTCTCCCCCAATATATAATTATTGTTTTCTTCAAACTGCAGAAAAATTCTAAGTAATAAATATTTGTTTCAATATCTACATTCCACTGCACTCAAATTGTTACTCATTCCAATATGAAAATCTGTCAGTATTTACCTGAGGTCTTGAGGAATTACACAGAATTTCAGAACATGATTGCAAAAGCTATTTGTGATTTTTTTGCTCAAAAGAAATCTCTCTAAGCTCTTTCACATATGCATGCTCCAAACATACATTATAACCTACTCTTATAAACAGTTTTAGCTTTGCTGTTCACATAACCTCTACCAATTATCCATTTGCCCCAGCTACACAGTCATCCAATTGCAGTAATTGTTTTTATTATAAGATATATGAGAATATTTGTGCAATGTTTGTTGTCCAAAGTTTTTCATATTATGAAAAAAAAAAAATCGAGGTACTATTTCTTGATGCAGAAGCAAATTGCTGTGAGCCTCATGGTCAACTGTATAACAAAATGCAAATGGTTAAGACCTTGAGCTGTGTGACTGACAAAGTATGCTTCAAAATATTTTCATCAAAACTGTGAATCATAAGCCTATGATCTGCAATGGTCTTAACTGCAAGACCTTACTGTAATTTTGTATAAACATTTTTCTTTTAATCCATCCTTAGTTTCATTCTCTCCTTCTAAAATAATCATACTTAATAAGGTTATAGCAGGTTTTTTCCAGACAAAAAGGTGAAAAATCTTTTTACATTCACTAAATATACACATACAAACGTGTATTGTTGAATGTGACTACCATATGAAAAGGTTAATTAAAAGCAGCATGAATAAAAAAAAATATATTATTTTAAATTGGATTTTTTAATTTATATTTAGTTTGGTTTGCTTTATTTCTTGACTTCTATTTTAAGATAATAAGACTATAACAATAATAATTTTGTGGGTTTAACAGTTTTGCAATGTTTAATTAATTCTGCTAACTGTTTATTTTTACATAATAGTACAATCCACTATGCAAATGAAAAAATACATTTCTTCTATGACTTATAAAAGTACACAAGGTTTGCTGCATTCTAAATACCTAAATATTAACTGTATATTGAATCAAACTATGCATTCAAAAATTCTTTCCATTAAAGAAATTGCTCTAATTGTACATTTCTCGACATGTTTGCTAATGTCTTAAAATCAATTGTATCTTACACCATTTGAATAGAGATTTTTCTTTAAAAAAAGGTCATAAAATGTAATTGCTTTTACTTAAAACGCTTTTAACAAGAGCAAAACAGATTTTGCACTTTATCCTTGGCAAATAAAACAGAACTGTATATTTTTCTGTTACAGTTTAAACAGCAGCCACAATAACTCTTTTCTGCTCACATTTTCAAAAAATGAAAGATTTCCACTTTGCTGTCTGTTTATCTGTAGACATTAAACTTTTTTTTATTTTAAGAGATAAATGAAAATTGTTTGGAGTTGACTAAATACTAATGAAACATTAGAATTCCTCAAATATTTCAATTACTACTGTTAAAGGGTACTAAAGGTAGAAAATGGCACAACTTTAAATGATGATTGCAAACGATCTATTCTGGCTAGAAATTTAAAATTTGGATAGTAGAGTGTGATGGTTAAGGGGTTTACACTGAGAGCAACATGTGTAGTATCCATGTGCTTTTGTAATTTGTCCTTTTGGAGGTTGTCCCCAAGAAGTTCTTTTCATTCGCAATAATAGTACTTATGTAATGGAAAGGGACACACCCTGCTTGCTCCTTGAATGAATAGTACTTGGTCCTCCTACTTGAGTGGGCAGGTGTGGAGGGTAATTTGATTTGAATATTTTTTTTGCTGGTGTAATTTTTTCTTTGATGTAACTGCCCAGCAGTGTCCTCAAATGGTTGCTATCTGGTGCCACATAACCCCCCCCCCCCCTCAAAAAGAAGGATCAAATACTGTTCATACAAGGAGTAAGCAGGTTGTATCCCTTTCCATTACATAAGTACTATTATTGTAAAAGAACTTCTTGAGGGAAGGATTGAATCTCTCATGATATTAACACTGCTATATATATATAGGTGTGTGTGTTTCAGAGACTACAAGCAAAATATGCATATCTATTATACATTCATTAACATTTAAAAGAACAATGACACCATTCATCTTCATTATTAGTCATATATATATATCAATGTTTGGAGAGTATAAATGAAAGTTTTTCTGTTTCTTTTATGATATTATGGTACTAAATCACTCCAATAATTGTTATTATTGTAATTTAACTTTCAGACCAACAAATCTAAAAATAGATTAAATGGTAAACTTTACAACTAATCTTAAACAGACTTTAAAATATTAAGATGATATTGTCAATTAATAAATAGTACATATGAGTTTGAAATCTCACAAATGTTTAGATACAGAAAAAGGAAAATACCTACCATTGCGACTCAGGTCTGTTATACCTGAATCAACGTCTCTCAGATAATCAGAATAATCTCTAATTTGCTCCAGAAGCCTCAGAACCCGAGCTTCTCTTCTGCCTCTTTTATCATCTGGATGGGCATGAACAATATTATGTAATGCTTGACTGGCTCTTCTCCGTGCTTCTCTTAGAGCCCATCGTACACTGTGTGGGTCTTGATCAGATAGAAAAGAATCTCGATCACCACCATGTAGCAGCTGGATTAGAAGAGGCAAACAACCTATAATACAAAAATAGATGTAGGTGTTAACATATTTTAAAATGCAATTCTTCAAACTGAAAGCATTATAACGCTAAAAAATTTCTAAGCCAAAATATTCCACAAAATATTCAAGATATTAAAAATTATGGATATCAGTGAAGCAAAATGAAGTTTTGTAACAATATTGTTGATACAAAACCCATAGGCTTTCATAGGCTTATACATAACACGAAAAAAAAACATTTAAATCAAAGGAAAAGAAAACATATTAAATGAATACAGTTACACTAAAGCCAACCCTAAAAATCATCAAAATAAATCTGATGCTTCCAGATGAAGAACTGTTAGATAACTGTGTGCTATTGATAAACATATGGCTTATGAAGTATGTATGACTGCAGAGAATTAAGCACAAAAATGATCCTTCTGAAGGGTATTACACTACTACTACATTTCATTAATTAAACTTTAATTAATTACATTTCACTCAAAACATTTGAACAGAATAAAAGTTAGTTTCCTTACATATGATCATATGCATGCTGATCAGCTGACAGCTTTAGTCATTTGTTAAAGATGATAAACATTATTTTTTATATCAGTAATTACTATTAATCTTGAAAATAAACATTAACTAAACTAAACCTAATAACTTGCCTTTGGAGAGATTATTCCCCCCAATCTCTCTCGATGCCACATTAACTTGACCTAAAAATAAAACGTGATACATATAGGGACGGATGCTTGCTTAACAACTGCAAGACGTTAATGTCCTAAATATGAAAACAACAATGAGATTCCCTATAATGCAGTATTCACACAGTGATCATGTGATAGATGATATTACAGTAAAGGTTCAGTAACATTTCACATGGTGACCACATGAGTAAAAACTCAATGTTTTAGGTTGTGGTCATATTATGAATAAAAGCTCCTTATTTGTTGGGGTAACACCAGAAAAGTAGCACATGTATGGATTGATAGTGATACGTAAATGTATACAAGGAAAGTTGTAATTAATATGGAGCATTTACTGTGTATATATATATATTTCATTTTACCTTCCCCCCATTTACCAAAAAAAAAAACCTTACACCTATGGAAGTTGGGCTTATTTGTATAATACTAAGTAACAAGGCAAAAACATCACTCAAATTTTTTTGCTCCAGAGCTAATGTTGAGAAGTCAGTACCTATGTTTAATAGGAATCCTGACAAACCTTTAAATTCCCTAAATATGGATATCATAATACCACGGTAATAAATGAATAATTTTAAACACATCTGTTATACTTATTTTTACCTGACTGTCTCATGGCTATACAACTGTCTTGATTACTGGACATTGCTAAAAGTGTTCTGCTCATATCTTCTTTACTGTTGCTTCCCAGCATAGAGAGAAGAGAGTACACCATTTCAACCTGTTGGAAGGTATATGTAAATTATAAGCAGAACAAGATAAATTATAATAGTGAAACAAGAACAGTAATTTCAATATTCTTATAATTTGTTCATGAAATTTGTTACAAAAGTGAAATGGAATTGATTAATTGTTTAGAGTATTAACTTTAATGTTAATTTTTAGCTTATTCGAAATAAATGAGCTGTTGTTTTCACTTTCTCATTTCTCTGCATGTCTCTCTCTCCATCTGTAGACATTCAACTTTTTTTGCTTTTATAGATAAACAAAAAATTCTTTTTGGGTTAAGTAAGTACAAATGAAATATTAGGATTCACATTTTTTGAATCTTCTAATAGTTTTAACCCTTTGCACTCAAATTTTTTTTGCTATTAGGGAGGTAGCAACTCGAAGTTTTTTTGCTAAAAAGTTGATGAACTTTTTTACAACTAACATAAAAATAAATCATACATAAACAACATAAAATCAAACTCATATTCACTGCTACTAATTTCATCATTTGGCTTCATTTTTAAAACCACTAAAAACAGACTAAGTTTAAAATAATAATTTTAATTAAACATAATGCTGTACTATGAAGTGCACGTAGACAATAGATTTACACATCTAAAATGTAAAGAGGAAAGATATCTGTTTATAAAAAAGTTATTGTCACCTCTCAGTCACCATTCGAGTTGCTGCATTAAACTAAGAGTGAATGAGGGTCACCTTTCGAGTGCAAAGGGTTAATTTCCACCTTTAGCACTAAATTTGGAAAATTTTGGAAAAAAGGAGGTGGGAAAATGCAACCCTTTGCTTTAGAGATAAATGAATTCTTTTGAGTTAGATAGGTACTATATAACAAAATATTATTATACAGTATAACAATATATTGTATACTGTATAACAAAATATTATTATTTGCATTTTCTAAATCATTTGCTAGTATGTATGCATATATTATAAATACACCAAGGAGTGTTTCAAAATGCTTATCATGAGCTTATCATTTACTAAATATGAAATGCATCCTCAATTTTTGAATTTTCACTTAAATGGACTTTGATCAATGAAAAGATGCAGATTCTTAAATCTTTCCTTTGTTTTCCCTTATATAAGTTACTAGTATTTTAATACCATATAGGTTTGTAAGTTTTACAACAACCACTCTCACCTCCCAACTTCTTTATTTTATGAAACGTAGCAGCTGCTTGAGGGGGTATTTATTTATTTATTATATTCTTTTTGATCAAGTGGTTAATACGCTAGGCTACTGATCTATGGAAGCTGGGTTCGAGCCCCAGTAAGGCATGGACATGTGTGTTGTTTTTCTACTGAGGTCCCGCCATCCTCACAGACTTTCTACTATGGCGTATAAGCTGACAGGCTCCTGTCAGATCTCTGTAGCAAGCAGCTGCTTGAGGGGGTTATATTTTTTTCATTTTTCTTGTAACTTTGGGTCATACACACAGCTTTAATAATATACTGCTAAACTTAGAAGGTTAGTTGAATTAAAACAATATCTGCAGATCCTGTTAAATTTCAACAGGCTTTCTGTTAGTTACAATATTAACCACAGCATTTAGGAGTGGACTTCAGGAATATTTAATTGGTTGCTTTCAAGATAATAAACTGGATGTAATGATGAATTCAGATTAAAAAGAAACATTAAGTCCAT
Source organism: Ryuthela nishihirai (assembly GCA_038380435.1). Lineage (NCBI taxonomy): Eukaryota > Metazoa > Arthropoda > Arachnida > Araneae > Heptathelidae > Ryuthela > Ryuthela nishihirai. The sequence goes on along the minus strand of JAWZYU010000030.1, from coordinate 49,005,003 downwards.
ATTGCTTATAATTCTTATAACTACACATCAAATTTCAAAAATACTGGACTGAAAAAAAATATTGATTTATATACTTTTATACCTTAGTGCCAAGTTGGTGTGAATGTGAGCGACGAGCACTTGTGGTTGCTGTGCTGGAGCTGAAGCTCATAATGCTAGCTGTGTCTTGATTGACTAGACTGCTTAAGGAATCTGTTTCTCCTATGCTGCTTGGCCCACTGATCCAAAGCACTAATTAAAAATATTACAATAATACAATATGCATAAAGTTAATTAAATAAATATAAGTAATTATTCAGTTTTAATAACACAGCAACAAATGAAATGCTATTCTTTAATAAATCAGATAATAAAAATAGTGTATGATAGTAAACTATTGCCAAATAATAAAAAAAAAACAAACAGAAAACTACAGGTCACATATAATTGTTATAATAATTTATTATATACACTGAAAACACAATTTATTATACACACCCATCTACAAACCTGCTCTAATCCACCATAATAATGTGAACCCCTTGTGGGCTATAAATAAGTCAGATACCTACCTGGTCTATAGCATACCTGCGACTGTTATGACAGGTAAACATGTCAATTTGAGTGAGTTCAATCCTGGGCAGAGAGTCAGTGTGAGGGAGATGGGGTGTTCCATATTTGTGACTTCAGAACATCTGGGATTTTCACGTATGACAATCAAATATGTGTACCAGGACTACATCAAAACTGGCAAAACCTGCAGTGGATGGAGAAAATGTGGCTGTAACTGGGCCGTTGATGTTCAAGATGAGTGCTACCTCTCCTGTATCGTAATGTAAGAATGGAGGGCCACAGTGCAGCTGATAGTGTCAGCATTCAATGATGGGGCAGTTACAAAGATTTGTGCAAAAACCATTCGACATATGATAACACTACTGGGCTATGGCAGCTGATGCTTACATTGAGTACCCTAGTTAACAGCATGCTATCAAGCTATGAGGCTGCAGTGGGTGAAGTAACATTGCCAATCGACCATGGAAGACTGGAAACAAGTAGCTTAGTCCAACAAATCAAGGTTCCAACTACAACACACCTGGCAGTGACCATATGAGGCTGTGGACTCCAACTGTCAAGTAAGGGTGTTACAGGCCAGTGAGTCGGTGTAATGTTCTGGGGCATGTTTATATGGGTTACCTTAGGGCCCCCTTGTACCTATTGAGACCACATCACTGCACAAGGCTATGTTGATGCATTCACCGAACACCTACACCTGTTCATGGATATCCATTTCCCACAGCAGGATGCCTTCTTTCAACAAGACAAGCCCCATCTCATCACTCCCATTCGGTGAAGGATTGGTTGGAGGAGCATTCCAGTGAGTTCAAAACCCTTGAATGGCCCTCTCACTCTCCATATTTGAATCCTATTGAGCTCTGTGGGACAAAATGGAGTGATGCTCAAGTTCAAAACCCACCACAGACAACTCTCAATGCTACTGTCCTGGAATCGTGGGCCACAATACCACCTGAAAGTTTTCAACATGTGGTAGAGTCCATGCCACGATGTGTTGCTGCAGTTGTGTGGGTAAAAGGTGGACCATATATATTAGGTAAGTGTATATAACAAATTGTCCTTTAAGTGTAATAATTTTACTCTCTAAACTTTCCATGGAACTTTTGAAAAGTACACTAAGAAAAATTATCTAGAAATATATAAAAGACAATCAATCACAAAATAGCTTTACAGTTTCAAAAATATACAACTACTTGTCACATGAAAGGAAAATGACATGAAAATGAAGAGAAATGAATCAAACTTGTTTTTAATCAGTTTGCAATTATCATGTCCACAATATTACTGTTGAAAATTCAGAAAATGTAGATCACACAGGTACTGAGAAAGCACAATATGTGCTTTGGTTTGAGAAAACTAAATCAGCAATGCAAGTGCAGTATGCATATTAGTAACTCCTAGACTGCTGAATCAATTGTAGTAATCCCTCTAAGTGATATCCTCATTCATTAGACTTAGAATCACTCAATTTCTTTTTTTATGAAGTTTCATAACTAGCCATTACATTTTACCTTCATTATATTTTAAATGATCATAACTATTATTAGAGGAAGAGACTGAAATTTACTTACCCCTGTTCATTGGCCATTCACCTTGGTAAATGGAAGCCCCAAGTGCAAAGGTATCACTGATATCTGAGTTGCCGGCTGATGTCACTTCTCTGTCATATGTTCCATCTTCTGCATGGTCATTAGCAATTGGTGCCATAGATCTCTCAGTTTCACTATGATTTCCCATCGGATGGGCTTCATGCTGTGTAATTTGATAGAAGAGTTTAAAATGTTTAATTTCTGTACTTTTGCCATAAAAATAAATTAAAAAGTAGTGCAAAAAGTAACACAGTCTAATACATGGAACATCTTTAAAGATGTAGCTCATACAGATGACAAAATATGCTGGGCAAATGCTTATTGGTGCATTTTAACATTAAAAATCTATATAAAATAATTCCACTTATTTCAGCATTTAAAGCCAAACATAGCTGTAGTGAAAAATATAGTTCTTAATTATTGACTGTTGCTTTAACTGTAACAAATTACAATCATGGTTTTCAATTTATTAATCACATTACTACATCAGTAAATGTCAAAAACTTTCAAAGAATCAGAAAATGATTGAGGACTTAGTTAAAAGTCAATAAAAGCATGAAGGAAATAAAAAAATAAATACCCCCTCAAGCAGCTGCTTGCCACAGAGGTCTGACAGGAGCCTGTCAGTTTATATGCCACAGTAGGAGATCTGAGAGGATGGCAGAACCTCAGCAGAAAAACGACACACACATCCATGCCTAAATCCGGGGTTCGAACCCAGGTCCCTTAGATCAGTAGCCAAGCGTGCTAACCACTCTTTAATCAAAAATGATAAAATTTGAAAGAATAATGATTTAGCATAAAAAATAAATTATTATGCTCAAAACAATTTAAAATAATATTAAAATATAAATTAGATTTCCACTGTAAATTCTAAAATCATTTATGCATTTTATATGACTACCCAAAACATTAAAAGGTTAATTTCATCACTATGGAATTTTAATTATAATTTGAATAATTTTATCATGTCATAAGAATTGATCTCAAAAGTTAATTAAAACATAAATAACTGTTATATTAAATGTTTAATGCATTATGTATTTAAGTTGCATAATGATTCAAAGAGTGTGATGCTATTGTTTAATGTTCCAACTCCATTAACTCTTTAAATATTTAAATATTTTTGGAAACCAAATTGGAGAATTGATTAAAATCATATCTTTAGTCGCAATTTTCAACAAAACGCTTATTTTAGATACCTAGAACTTTTCACATATATGTATGAATTATCCCCAAACTGTTTTAAACAATGAAGCTGAAGCAAATATCATACTGTACAAAAACTTACATGATTTGCATCATTTTGTAGACTATTACAGTTATGATTTCCTTCTCCATCCTCAACAAACTGTGGACCATTAGCACCATTTCTTTCAGAATGATTCTGATCAGGACAGCCCTTAAAATAAACAAGGATATTAAATATTTTTAATACAGGCAATAGAAAATAAATACTAATGACATTACTCTATGAATTATACTTTGAAATAGTTTATGGTGATCATTAATACCATGTCTGTAAATGGTAGCTAGGCAGTCACTGGAAGGAGAGCTATGCACCAATCCCCTGTGATGATGCATAGAACCGGCCAGGCCAAGCACCTAACATCCAACCCCGCCTTCTCGTGGTGCAGACTGTTAGTACCTTTCAGAAGAGATATTCTGTTGTGGAAGTGAACGGAAGTGGAAGGCTGCCAGATTAGTATGGCCTACTGATCTGGACAACTCTGGCTACTTTTTTTTTCTACTCTGCTGAGGAGTGGTCAACCACACAGGGTCCTGGTGCTGACCCTATAAACCCACTGGACTGGACTGAATTATGGCTCTGAGCTTGATTATGAATCCTGAATTTGCTGCACTGGTGGGCTTCTGTGGAGGGAAAATCTTCCACTGTGTTTTCTGTTTGTTTGTGGGTTGACAGCCCCAAGTGAATAGATTCACAGGATATGTTTATCAGCTGGTGGATAATCCTGAGCAGAGGTCATCGCAGGCACCTGAACTCTTTGCTTCTACTGGCATTGTCAAATTCTACATTGGGGGAAGTCTTCAGTGTAGATGGCTTCAGCCTTTAATAGTGGGGGAATGGGTCTTTGCGCCATATTTGCGATTAGGGGGCTGTTTGATGTTGTCGGCATTCCCTCTCTCAATAAACATAGTTTCTTTAAACATCCCACTAACCATTTTCTCTCCATAGGTAGTTGGAATGTGAGGAGTCTGCACAGAGCTTTTTCTCTTGATGTCCTCACACAAGAATTCCACCATTATAATTTAGATATTCTCGGCTTGCAAGAGACCAGATGGACAGATAAAGGTCAGATTCTTAAAAATAATCTTAAATTTCTCTTCTCAGGGAGGGAAGATGAGAAACATCACCAAGGTATGGGTCTGCTTCTCAGTAGACATGCTAGTGATGCTCTTCTAGGATATGAGTGCATTAATGAAAGGTTTCTTACAGCAAAATTTCAGACAAGCGTTAAAGACTTGAATGTTATCTGCTGTTATGCCCCCATTGAGAATGCCGACAAGAATAAAAAGGATAGGTTTTATGGACAACTTCAGGATATTTTGAATTCTGTCAAGAAAGGAGATATTACCCTTGTTCTAGGTGACTTGAATGCCAAAGTTGGTAATGACTCTGACCTTTGGGGAGGGGTGATAGGCCCTTTTGGTATTCGTAGCTGCAATGGCAATGGGCAACATCTCCTACAGGTAAGTAAACTCAATGGTTTCAGAATAACTAACACTTATTACAAACACAGCAATGTACATAAGTACACATGGGTTTCACATGATGGGCTGCATATTTATTTTTTCATCATCATCATCATCATCCTCAAGCAGCCATGGGCTACGGAGGTCCAACCAGACCGTGCAATTTAGTTCTCCAAGCAAGTCTGTCCTGAACTACATCTGCTGCATCTGGCCACTGCACACCAATTCTAATAAGGTTATTATTCAATTCTCTTAGTATGAATTGTTACTCCCCTGGATCAGCAGAGAGTGGCATTTGATTATTTTATTTTTCTTCTGAGACAAAATTGACAGTACCAAACTTTTATATGCTACTGAGAGAAAGGTGATTAAATCTAATTTAATCTAAATTTGCATATTATTGTATTGTATTTAATTAGTGTTTTTTTTTTTTTCAATAATAAACACACAAAAAACATGGAAAAGTCATGTTGTATACAATTGAAACAAAGTGATGTAAACATTGGTACTTCACATTAGATAAAAGTACTCAAAACTGCAATACTAATAGTATATCAGAGTTATTAACTTAATCCTTATCATAAAAGATGATTACTTTTCAAAGTAATTAACAATTCTGCTAAGGCTTGCAAATGAGGAACAGTTCATATGATAACATTTCAACAGCCCAAAAATACAATAGATTTTTATGTTATTTTATATAATCTCTGAGAACCTTTTTTTTGACCAACTGATAATATTTGACAATAAATGATATTAAGGGAGTGGGCATATTTTTAATATTCTAGAAAAATAGCATGAGTTGGAAAAGAGAAAATAAAAAAGTTGAAAGAACTAATATAACAAAAATTACAGTAGAGGTACACAGTGCGGTAATTAAAATTAAAGCTATTTAATTCTCTATGACACAATTAAATAGCTTAATTTTAAGAATTAATGTTTTAATGGTATTAAAGGTCAATTTTAACTCTGACTACAAATTACAATAAAACATTTCTGAAAAATTTCATTAATTAATGGGCTGTTTACTGATAAATATCTATTACATATATATATCCAATTAACTTTTTTAAAGTGTGCATTAAATAAAAGCACTGATGAACACACAAATTTAAATTCTGTTAATACATTTCTTTTCTATATATGAAAAACAAAATTACATAAAAACAAAAGCAAAATTGATATCTTACTGTATGCTGCAGTCGCACCATGTTATGGGATAAACAATTGAGGTTGTGATTAATGGCAGGCCTTCTCCTCTCTATGTCCCCACAAGACCCAAGAGTATGATGATGAATGCCCATCTGTCTGTTGGCAATTGTTGTGTCTTCTCTTTCTCCCATGTCATGTTGATTCTCCTAAAATATTCAGTTTGCAATAATTACTTTGAAAAAACCTTTAAAAAAAACAGTTTGACATTTAAATTTCAACATTAATTTAAGAATCACTACAAGTTTATACAATTAAACAAAAACTGAAACTTAGTCTTTCAGATGTTAAATACACAGTAAGTCACAAATTTTGATGCTCCAAAAAATTGTTTTTCATAATGTAATACAAATAGAATTAATAGCCTAACTCAATCATATATGAAGCAGGACTAATATTACCTTTTGTTCAATAGAAGGCAGTTCTCATCAGGGTTACAAACTATATTTATATAAGTTGTAACTTTCTGTAGCCAACGTACTAATCATGCCTTTAAATTTAGCCTTCCTATTTTCATCCATGACAACACACTCAATTCACGAGCAGTAAAATGCCACACTTAATTTTTAAATTTGTTACTTAAGATTTTGGACTTTAAATTATCAATGAGGTTGCATTCTAAATTATAAAATCTTGGCATTGCTTGCAATATCTTCTGATCCTGCCATTCTTAATTAATGAGGTTCATTAATTTGAGACTTGGTAAGAAGCACTGATTGTTCTCCATATCTTAATTATTGCAACCATTTATTACATTTACTCTATCACCAGAGAGAAATTCTTAACAGTAGTCTGAATTACTTCATATTGCTAGTCATCTCTGCATCAAACCACATCTTCAATAAAAGTTTTAAGCAGAAAAAATATGATAATTCCAAAAGAGAAGGGGCAGTGTATGCTACAGTAAACTCAAAGCAAGTTTAATGTTATATCTGGTCAGATTTAAGTAAAGATATTTCCCACTGCAAATTAAGAATGAACTGAGTTAAGAATTTTATAGAAATTAGCAATTTCTTACAACTAGAAGTCATTAGTGTAGACTATGTGGAGCATATCTGTTAAGTCAGAGATCTCCAACATGTGGCCTGTGAAAGTATTCCATGCAGCTCATAGTAAATTTCCATTTTACTTTCCTCTACGCTTTACATATTCTACATTCATATTTAAATTTATGCTTTACATAATCTACAATGCTGATTAAATATTAATAAAGTTAACCTTCTCTGGGCAACTGTCATAAAATTTCTATATTTTTTCATCTAAAAATCTCTCTTTAATGGGCATTAATTCTAACAATCCAAAAACTTTTCATTATTGTGATATCATTAATCAAGCAACTAAACCTTGCATTAGTCCTTTGCATCTCTGATGTATCTATACACTGGAAGTACAATTTATTATACACACTGCACACATCCACAAACCTGCTCTACTCCACCACAATAATGTGGCCAGCCAAAACCCTTGCAAGCTATAAATAAGCCAAATACCTACCTCCTCTACAGTTTACCTGTGACTTATGATGGCTAAACATATCAAATCGAGTGAATTCAATCATGGGTAGATAGTCAGTGAGAGGAAGATGGAATACTCCACATCAGTGACTGCAGAATATCTGGGATTTCCATGTGCAAACATCATGAGTTTACGAGAACTACATCAAGACCTGCAGTCACTAGGAAAAATGTGGCTGTAACCTGGCTGTTGATGTTTGATGTGAGTTTTGCCTCTCCCATTATAACATCAGAACAGAGGGCTGCAGTGCAATTGATAACATCAGCATTCAATGATGGGGCAGTTATGAAGGTTTATGCAAAAACCATTCAACATATGATGGCATGACTGGGCTATGGCAGCTGATGCCCACATCAAGTACCTTTGTTAACAGCATGTCACCAGGATATGAGGCTGCAGTGAGTGAAGGAACATCACCAATGGACTGTGGAAGACTGAGAACGAGTAACTTGGTCTGATAAATCAAGGTTTCAACCACAATACGCCGATGGGAAGTTGCATGTGTGATACAGACCACACAAAGTCGTGGATCCCAACTGTCAAATACGGGTGTTACAGGCAAGTGTAATGTTCTGGGGTGTGTTTATGTGGGCCACTTTGGGGCCCCTTGTACCTGTTGTGGCCACATCACTGCACAAGGTTATGTTGATGTATTCACTGACCACTTACACTTGTTCATGGCTCACAACCAGATGCCTTCTTTCAACAAGATAAGCCCCTCTCATCACTCCCGTTTTTGTGAAGGACTGGTTGGAGGAGCATTCCAGTGAGTTCACAACCCTCAAATGGCCCTCTCTCTCCCCAGATTTGAATCCTATTGAGAATTCGTGGGATGAAGTGGAGCAATACATTCAAGCCCAAAACCCACCACAGGGAATGCTTGGCACTTTACGGATGGCTGTCCTGGAATTATGGGCCGCAATACTGCCAGAACATCTTCAACACAGGTAAAGTCCATGCCATGATATTGTTGTTGTGTGGGTGAAAGGTGGACCCAAACATTATTAGGTGCATGTGTATAATAAACTGTCCTTTCAGTGTATATAAGAATGTCTGTTTCCAAGTTGTATGCTACTCTTAAGGAAACATTAAAATTTGAAAAATAGCTTTTAATCAAGTGAACTAAAAAAAATTAAGTTGCGTGATTATTTAGGACTTTCATTTTTAAAATTCTCACATTAATTTAAAATATGAATGGCAAAATAATTAAATTGTGCACTAAATGGTCAGTGTTTCTCTTAAAAAGTTAAAACTTTCCTCACATTATTTTTTTCATGTAAATCTAAATCAATAAATAGTTTTGTGGAAAAAAGTTTTGCAGTGCAACATTAAAAAGAAATAGTTGCCATTCCCAATCATATATCACCAAGTCCAACAATCACAGGAGACTGATAAGTCACATTAGTGGAAAAAAGACAGAGCCAGCATTAGTTTAGTGGTTTTAGAACACTCTAGCATGTATCTGGGGACATGGGTTCAAATCCTGCATGTTGGCAAAACTTTCCACAGAACTATTTATTAATTTATTGCCTTCAAAGTCAACAGATAACTCTTTGGATACTGTTTAATAATTAAATCTAAATCAAATCATCAGTTAATGAAAACTATGAATAATAATTAATCAATCGGTCAAATAAATATATAGCATGTTATGAGATAAATCTTAAATGATTGGTTTTGAATGAAAGCATATATCTCTATTTTTAATGATATGCAAGCTTAGAGCCTGGATTATTATCTAGATATGATCTGCAAGTGAAACTAGTTGAGACCCTTTTGTGTTAAGCCACAGGATGCAGTCAAAGCAGGCTGATTCACACACAAGATGTGGAACTTCAAATACCCTATTCAATATCGCATTGTGTATCTCCAATCAATTTTTCTTGTATATATCTATAAAACTGAAAGGAGTACAGAAACTGAATGATACTCTGGAATCACTTGCTTTTCACATTCCACCATATGGATAAAGATAATGAATGTTTGATTTATGCCATGTTCTCCAATGAAACAGCATTCTGCATATATGATAAAACTGACAAATACAATTGTTAAATATGGCATTCTACATCTTTATTTTGTGACAAAGATTGAAAAACCAACTCGAAGGAATGAATAGTACTGTGATTTGTTCCAAAACAAACTGGTGGAACAATTGCTTTTTAATAAACAAACATTAGAGATTACTGCATATTAGCTAGAAAATTTGTAACCAGGTAATACCATTTCTAACAGGATGGTTCTCCTCTGCACTGAAGCCTGCCCACCAAGGGTAAAACTCATTTCTTTCAGCAACATATTTCTTGAGTTCCATGTTTAACAGGTAATCTGTGCCTTTAATATTGACCATAGCCTGGACATGGAAGAAGTTTTCAGTCTTAAATTGAAAGATGTGATCTATTCCATGGCTACTGAGATAATCCGACATCTTTCCACTTAATTTTTTTCTGTGAGATTGTGTCAAGGGTATCTATAATTCATTATACAAAGTTTCAGATATCACAGAACTCAGATACTGAACTTATTATGCACTTATCACAATTTTAAATAGTTTCTGTTGATATGTTAGCTATTACGGAGGGCATTATAATAACATATAAAGTTTACATTTATGATGTGTGTAATTTTAATACTCTATTAAATTTAATGGATTTATGTATTAAATTTTATGCATATAGTACACAGTTTAGTTTTAATAGTATGTTTTTTATTTCTTACCTTATTTGAGCTTTCAACTTGTATGAGATTAGGATATATATTTTCTAGATGAGAGGAAGTATACCTTTGAGGATGATATTCTTGATCTCCAGCTTCTGAAGAGTGCCTGTAAATAAATCCACTTGTTTAGACTAAAGAAACATACATAAAGTTAGTAATGGAAATATACAGGCAATGGACACATCCTCATCTTATGTCAATGGAGAATCAAATTCGAGGCTCTGTAACTGGTTAAACAAATTTTTGTGGCAACATATGACTGAAGATAAATAGTAAGGTGTCAATTATCTAAATTTCGATTTTGAACAATATCTATTAAGTATTTAATGTGGAAACACAAAGAAAATTTCTTTGTTAACAGCATTGTAGCAAATTAATTTTCACTTAATTTATTCATAAATTATTTATATAAATTATTAATTTGGGTTTAAATGAAAATTTTGCATACTTTTGATTTTCTGAGTTATATATTACACTGCTAAAAGAACTTCAATATAAATAATTTTTGGCTAATTTAAAATTACCTTTTCTTCATTATTTCAAGACTGTTATTAAAATGGTTTTTACCTGTTTATATTTTATAAAAAGTTATCCCAAACAATTTGGGGTGGGGGTGGCTCAGTTGGTAGCACACCAGGATTGCAATCTGCAGTTCCCAGGTTTGAGTCCCAGCTGGACAAACATTATCTGCACAAAACTCCTTGCTCTGCTCTCGGTCAGTAGGGGGATGCAGATGTGCTTGGAAAGGCCATAGTCTGTCAGATGGGACATTAAGCCATGGCCTCGTGTGCAGGAGAGCCATACCTTGTGCACATTAAAGAACACACTGGATGTGCAAAAAATTGCTACTCAGAGGTAAAACAACCTAACTCAATTTCAAACAACTCATTTTCATTAGGTAAGAGTAATATGAAGAAATTCTCTTGGGGTGTAATTGATCCCACAAAACCATAACAGTCACATGGCCCCCAAGAGCACAATGTGTGCTGAGTTAGAAATTAAGTGCATAATTATATTTTTATTCAATTAAAGTACATTCTACAATAGAATTTATAAAATTTAATGCATATAATACCAGAATAACAGAATCAGTAGCATAGCAAGCAGGAGGGAAGGGGGCTTTGTCCTCCCTTGGTGAAATTTTATTTTCAAAAAAACATTAGTTCACCAATTTATATTAAACAAAAAAAAATTGAAATTTTCATTCTTCTTTATTGAGAAGAGGACTGAAAATTTCCAATTTTTTGGTTAATATAAATATTAAATATTGGGTTGCACCACTGAACACTTGTCTACCTGCTTAATTAATATACAGCATTCTCGCTGATTGCCGAGGTTATGCTACTGAGAATTGACATGAATGTAAAATATAAGATCCACATACACAGGATTTATTTCTAGGGGGGGGGGGGGGGGGCAGCAAATAAGACTTGAATAGGTTTTCCAATTATTAAAATACTCCACCACACAGGAAAGGTTAAAAAAGAAATTCTATATGGAATAAAATTTTATGGCTGTTTATTTTTTAAATAGATTTTTAGTGTTGGCTACATGCAATAACTAGCATGCTCTAGGAAACTAAAGGACTACAAGTAGGGTCACCAGAATATCTTCTTTAAAGAGAAAATTTTTTTTATTTGGATCTTTTTAATAGAAGAAATGTTCTCTTTGTTCTCTTTTTTTTAGGTACTAACAAAATTTTTACTCCTAAAAATTTATAAAAACGTGTTAATATTTTTAAAAATTTGAGAAAGATAAAAAATTTTAAAAACAGTAAGCAAATCTTAATAATTAAATAGAATCCCTAATGTCTAACATTTCTAATTAATCAAGTTCAGTAGTAATGAAGCTATCAGAAATTAATGCAATATTCAGAATGATTTGAACTTTGAAAATTGAAAAATTATGTTATAAATACATATATTAAAATATTTGACTGACATTGACTCTTAATTTTGCAAATAACAATGTATTAACCCACCACTATCAAAGAAGATACCAATCACTGGTGAAGGCAGCAAATTTGCAAACTGTTTGAATCCAGTTGCAAATTTTACATTCAATATTAATAGTTCATAATATTTAGTACTTTATATTTATTGTAATCTGTCTTTTATGAAGCATCTTTGAGGTTCGCTTAAGTTGTCATAACATTGAATTTTGGGTACAGGAAATTCATAAACAGTCAAGTAATTAAATTTATATTTTACAATTATAATAAATTACTATTTATAGGAACTCCATACCAGACAAATTCAACAATAATATCATGCTCGAATTGTAATTAATCAGAACAAATGTTAGAGCAGTCTCTACAGTTTTCATTCCTTTTTTTCTGTTTGAGTCCAATCTCAACAATTAATCAATATCAAAACAAGTGGGAATTTACCTTATTATATTTTAATGAAATTTTACTGAATAATCTTATCTTTAAAATTTTATTATCTAGTATCAAGTAGAAGAAAATTTTTAAAAATTCAACAAAGGGTAAATTTAATTTTGAATTATTCTAAATGGTTTTCTTTCCTGCTGTCACTGTGCAGAATGCCGAAAGAAACAATTTCAATCATAGATACCCAATGAGAAAAGAAAGCAAAGAAACAAATTAAAAATATCCGCTCTGCAACAACGACTGTAGCTTATAATTCCAAGAAATCGACCTGTACACATTTTTTAGAAAAAATTCAAAAGCGAAAAAAAAAACATATTATATCATATTCAAAATTCAGATAAACGTGTTAATCGTCACGAAGTCATGGGTTTGCTTTTCACTGGTTTACAGACAATTATGATTGTTCATAGTGATTCTTTTTTCACCTGTGATTGCTTGATATGGTAACAAAATCAAATTTCCGATGATGAATATCTTAATTATGAGCTGTAAAAGACATTACTTTTAAGAAAATAAATTCTATTTGATAACGATCAGATTTATGTAACATTAGTTTTTAATATAAAAGATTTCAGAGAAGTTTTTTGCCTTTATTATATGATCACCCTACCAGGGACGTACCCAGGGGTGGTGGTGGGGAGGGGTAGAATCCGGGGATTCCGACCCGCCGGATTACCGGTCGTCTTATACGAAATCTCAACTTTGTCTACCTGCTGCTTTAAAATCCAAAACTGCTGTCTTTGTAAATTTTATTTTAAGCTCCATATTATCTTATTCCATATGGAATAATTTTTAACTTTTCCAGTCCGATGAAATACATTAGTAAATGGGAAGTCCTACTCAAGTCTTATTCTCAGATACTCCCTCCCTTCGAAACTTAATCCTGGATACGTACCTGCACTCTACCTATGAAGAAAAGCTTAGGAACAAACATTATGCAATTTCAACACTGTAACTTTGTAGACTTAAAGGCTACAAAGCCTTTCCTACTTAAAGGCAGGAAAAAGTAAACAACAATAACTCGGTGTCCTGTTTAGAACATTGAAAATCATTTACTAATTATTGAATATCACCCCTTCTCATCCTTCATATAGCTTCAGCTCTTGCACACACAAAGAATAAAACTTTCTTAAATACCCACCGCATAATCCAGTTGCGATTTATTCATAATAGACTTTCTTACAAAACTGCTCCAGACTCCCTCGCCTAATTACAGTCAGTGGTGAAGGCACAGTGGCGCACTCAGCTAGACCATCGTGGCTGCAATGACACTACGCGAAATATCAAATATCACAGGTTTCCGAAGCTGTGAACGGTCGGGGGGTAAAGGAAGGAAATCAGCAGCTGCAAACTGGTGGAGTGAGAGTCATATGGCTTCTCCCCTCTACCCACATCCGCTACTTCCCGGCCAAAGATATTTGTCTCGCCTCCTAACTCATAAATCGAAAAAAAAGAAACGATTCTTAGTAGTGTAAGAAGTTAAAAAATATTAAAAGAGGAACTTCGTTGTCATATTTCACTATCAATTTTAACTCAAAAGGAAACCAAAAAAATCAACAACGCATTTCTTTATACAAGAAATATTATAAACTAAACCCGACAATAATTCAGAACTTAAAGCTCCACAGAAAAGTTATTAAGCGAATATAAAACAAGTTGTATTATCTATAAAACATTTTTATTAACTGAAATATTTGTAGTTGTTTTACATCAGCAGAATTAAATAATAATTAAAAGTATAAATAAATAAAATAAATACCCCCTCAAGCAGCTGCTTGCCACAGATGTCTGACAGGAGCCTGTCAGTTTATATGCCATAGTAGAAGGTCTGTGAGGATGGCAGGACCTCAGCAGAAAGACAACACAAACGTCCATGCCTTACCAGGGGATCGAACCCAGGTCCCGTAGATATACGAGGAGAAAATATTTTTCAAAATACCGTAGAAGGATAACGAATGTTCAAATTCATTACATTTACGATATTTAGCCCGAAATGTTGATAGGAGGTAAAAATTCACCAGTCAGTTTTTGAACTTCTGCTACTGTAGTGTGAAGAGGCAGTGGTGTCATCCCAATTGATTAACAACTACTGTAGTTATTTCCAACTGTAATTTTTATTACTATATATACAATGATAGAAACGCATTTAGAGAATTACCATTCTGTAAACGAAAAAACATAATGATTTACTTTATATACACGTTCACACGATTAGAAAGGCCGCCGTGCTTATGAATAGTTAGCCGGAAAAAAATTGAGTTTACAGCAAATTGAGTTTACCACTGAATGGAATTTTAAGTGTGCAGGTTAAAGAACACGCTGGATGGTCTTGATGGGTTGGGTTGTTTTATCTCTGAGCGGCACTTTTTTGCACACCATGGGCTAAATGGCCAGGTCACATGGACCCCGAAGGCTCAGAGAAGGTTGGGGGAGGGGACCCACTGGAACACCTGTTGGGAGACAGATGGTAGCCTCCCGTCAAGGCCATCCAGCGTGTTCTTTAACGTGCACAGGGTATGGCTCTCCCGCACACGGGGCCACGGCTTAACGTCCCATCCGACGGACGGCGGCCTTTCCAAGCCCATCAGTGTCCCCTACTGACCGTGGGCAGGGCGGGGAATTTTGCGGAGATAAATCTCAACGCTGACCCAGCTGGGACTCGAACCTGGGAACTACAGATTACGAGCCTGGCGCGCTACCGACTGAGCCACCACCGCCCCGCTCTTGACGGGAGGTTCTATCTATCTCCTAATAGCTGTCCAGTGGGTCTCCTTTCCACAACTTTCTCTGAGCCCTTTGGGTGTTTTGTGATCTGGCTATTTAGCTCATTGTGTACAAAGAAGCGCAGCTCAGAGGTAAAACAACCCAACATACATATTTACCCTTTTTTATGTGAATTTTTTTCAGGGGTAGGGATTAAAGTTTGGGAAGTCAAACCCTTAGATTGCTTTACGTCACCATATGAGGAAAGTGTATACCGAATCTGATGATCCTACCTCTTACCGTTTAGTTCTTCCCTTTCTCCGTGTGTATGGGGGAGGGGAGGAGGTGGCTTTTTGGGGATATAGGTTGTCGGATAGATACATTACTTTAAGCTATGAGAATCGGAATAAACATACTGAATTTGGTGTTCTTTCCTATTTTAAATACCGATTTTTGGTGGTCGTAGCTCTCACCGTTTAGGGTAAATTCTTTCCCATCATTTTTGCGGGAGCAAATCCTTATATTTTTAAGTTATGGTAAGAGGTGGCTATATACAGAATTTGGTTGTCCAAATTCTTAGTGTTTAGATGTTCTGCGTTTTTTTGTGTGTCTGTTTTTTGCAGGGGGGGGGGGACTGGAGGGAAAGAAAGTTTTGAAGGTCAAATTGTTGTGCTTGCTTGAAAAGTTGTGAAAGACTAGCTTTTACTGCCTACGAGTTCTTTATCCACGTCCTTTTTTCTTTAAGAAGGGAAAAATAAAACACAGACAAAAACCTTGTCTATGATCTCATGAATCATCATGCAAAATTTGGTGGTTATATCTTAAGGGCTCCGAAATATAAAATATACCAAAATCCGCTATCATCATTTCGCAGCTGCATCGTTAACAAAATATGATTCTATCTCAATACTGTCTGTCAAATAGATAGGAAAGATTTCCTATCTATTTGCGTCGCTAAGAATTCGTAGCTGTGTGGTTTTCTAAGAGACAAAATGCAACTACGACACCTTATCTGGTAGGCCACCGTGGCACAGTGTTCCGAAAGGGAATAATGCTGGGATAAAAGTCGAAAATTCACGTTTTACCATTCACACAAATTATACGTCAGACAAGCTGGGACAGTATACCTGAAACTGCTAATTTATAAGAAAAAGAAGTTATTTCGCAGACTTTAGGCTTCTTTTTTCGTTTACCACCCAAAGCAGGCTGTTGCATTCTATCTGAGTTATCGTCGCATTCGTCAAAGAAACTCTCCAGGGTCGTATACTTCTCAAGACATAACTTAAAACCTTTTTATTATTAACATTTATTATTTAATATGAGTTTTATATATAATTTTCGTGTTTTACTTCATAAATATGCATTATTGCACATTTTCGAATCTGTTCTGTATTATTTTCCCGCATATTATTAATGGTGTTTAAAT
This sequence comes from Ryuthela nishihirai, assembly GCA_038380435.1. Classification (NCBI taxonomy): domain Eukaryota; kingdom Metazoa; phylum Arthropoda; class Arachnida; order Araneae; family Heptathelidae; genus Ryuthela; species Ryuthela nishihirai. Next base: position 48,988,184 of record JAWZYU010000030.1, on the reverse strand, counting down.
TGTATGGTATAGAATTTAGATTTCGTAAGAATCTAAAATAGGGAACATCGTATTGCCAGACAGTAGCGTACCTACAAACTTCCAATGGGAGGTTTCTTGACATGTTCGAATCTCTGATTTTCGATGATTACCTAAGAAAATTTAGCTACTGAAGCTCTAAAAAAAGGGAGAGATTATAACTCCCCCCCCCCACCCCCGAAAAAAAAAACTGTTGGGCATGCCACTGGCGCTAGAACTTATTTCAGGTATTTTCGTTATTTCTTGTGTGAAAATTGTATAGCGATTTTGTCGTGGTGATCGTTATGACTTTCAGAAACTTATCACATGAAAAACGAGGTCTTGATGTAATAAAGCGTAATGTAATGATGGCTAATAGATTTACTGTAAAAACAATAGTTAACAAAAACCTGGAATCTTTGTTAAATTCCAAGTTAATTATGATTAGTATAGAAGGTCCGAAAGAGGAAATAACTGGAATGGATGCGAAAAAAATATTAAATATATTTTTTAATCATGTTTAGCAAGAAAATTTTCCAAAGACTACTAAAACGAAGAAAGAAATTATATACTGGAATGGCGTTCCGGTCCGTCCTGGCTCGATCCAATCACTTAGTCCACTAAACTTATATATCTCAGATTCACATTATTGATGACATTTCAGTAAATTTCTGGATATCTCAGCTTTCAGTTTGAAAAAAAAAATGATTCACTATTAACTATAATTCTAGTGTGCTCTTTACATTTATATGATGCAATATATAAGGGTATTACTCTGTGAAACCAGAAAAATGGAACAGTAGTTACATTTACGGGGGGCAGAGAGCCACGGTTTTTCTTCCTCTTCGCCTTCACGAAAATCATTAAATCCCATTGCTTGACAGCCAACAGTATGGCGAAAACTCTCCATCCATTTCTAAGGTTATCTACTGAACGCATTTCCGGCACAGTCCCATCAGCCCGAAATTATATGTTGCGTGCCTAAAGTGAGGTTAGCAGGCGTCTTGGAGCGGTCATTACTGCCTTAGTAGCGAACCATTATATACGTCATAAACTAACAGGGATGGTTAGCTTCAGTGGGCTGTGTAAGGACAATGGCGCTATTAGATAGAATGCTGCAGTAAATAAGAATACCTTAGCTTCATGGAAGGTCAGGTAGCTTGCATGTCTACGCCGAGGAAAATGATAATGGTCATTACTAAAGTTTCCTCTAGTACAAGTTCTGCAACCTTGAGTTACTCATAATTTGCTGAGAATATTGCATTTCTGCGTGTCAATTTTCTAGCCATTCATTACATGCAAATAATGAAACGACTCGACATTAATCTATAACATGAAATTCGATAAGCATATTTATATCTACACATTGAAATGCGAAATAAGATGAAAAACATACGACAAATGATATTTATTGAACATCTGTTACACCGATGTAATGAAAGATCTTTCAGGAGTAGTGATGTACCAGGTACCCAGCCATATTTTCAGTAACCGAAAATCACCCGAACAGGTTCATTATATTTATTCTTGTTCTTTTTTTATTACATCTTGTTCAATATTATTTAGAACTAAAAATGCTAGAATTGATGCGTGGAAACTGAAAATATTTGAGTAACAGCATTCTATGAACGCTAAGGGCGACTCATTAACGAAAAGAATATCAAAAATAATCAAGAGCTTCAGAGTGCTTTTAATTACAAAATATTGATTAAAACATTGAAATAATAATAAAAAATAAATTATTAACTTTTACTTTTATATCACAATTACACACAAAACTAGAAACTTGAATTATGACTGAGACCGAGATAGAAGCAATCTGATATTTCGAATTATAGATGGAGCACGGGTCCGAACTCATCTCTATAAAATGCATTACTAGTACAATTACAGGCACAACATGGAAAAACCGTGACGTAATATGCTTGAACAAGACCGCACGACAAAAAAGTTTTTCCTAGATATTATCATCTCTTCTGGTGCAACACTTTAATTAATTAATTCGTTTATGATTTGTGTTAGCAACTTTATCATCTTTTCTTCTCCACATTTCATCAATTCCATCACTATTCATTCTGGCCCTTGTGAGCCTTACCGTTTTTAAACCTTTTTATACACCTCTTTACAAGCAATTTCAGTATTTTAAAGCCTTGTATTTGCAAGCCATTCATAGATAATTACACAAAGCGGTTCAAAATTAAATTTCAGAAAATATTAAAAGTTCAATAGATTAATATGAATACCGTATTTTTCGTACTATGAGACGCATCCCAGATTTTAGGGTTGGGTTGTTTTACCACTCAGCGGCACTTTTTTGCACACCTTGGGCTAAATGGCCAGGTCACATGGACCCCGAAAGCTCAGAGAAGGTTGGGGGAGGGGACCCACTGGAACAGCTGTTGGGAGACAGATGGTAGCCCCCGTCAAGGCCATCCAGCGTGTTCTTTAATGTGCACAGGGTATGGCTCTCCCGCACATGGGGACACGGCTTAACGTCCCATCCGACGGACGGCGGCCTTTCCAAGCCCATCGGTGTCCCCTACTGACAGTGGGCAGGGCGGGGAATTTTGCGGCGATAAATCTCAACGTTGGCCCAGCTGGAACTCGAACCTGGGAACTACAGATTACGAGCCTGGCCTGGCGCACTACCGACTGAGCCCCCCCTCCCTCAGATTTTAGAGTTCAAATTTAAAGTTCAAATTCTTCAGTACTTTCAAAACCAAATGGAAAGTGCAGTAGGACGAATAAATAAGAAGCTTTCGCTTGTCGTAGGCAAATGAAATAGTTGGTACATCCAGGCCCAGATCTAGAAAAAATAAGGGAGGGAGATAAGACAGCTGGAACTCCCTTCTAGTAAAAATTCCACTCCATTTCATTGATCTTTAAGGAATTTTTTTGAAAAATACGTGTAATACATATACGTTTAATATTTTTCTCGCCTTCGTTCCAGCTACTAGCATTCTCAAGGGACTCCCCCCCCCCCCCCTCTTGTACTCGGCCCTTGTACTGTAACACATATCATTGCTGATATTTTGACATTAAACTTATTACTTTTGAAAAAAAAAATGGTCATCAGTACAATCAATATTATTATTGATGTACTTCTTGAAAACAGTTGTCAACTGTATCATTAACTGCGAAGAACATTTCACTGATTCCCATACCTGTGAAATGATCTAGAAAGGCCATTTTACACTAGAGTCCTTTCGAATGCTGCCCTATTACATCTTCAACCCATAAGACGCAGGCCAATTTTAAGTATCATTTTCCGGGGCGAAAAATGCATCTTACGATTTCGGAAACACGACATATATATATTTATGCTAAGATATGAAAAATACGTAAATTACAATATAAAATTACATCATATGATACTGTCAGTTTAATACGCCATAGAGATCTAGGAGGAAGGCAAGACCACAGCAGGAAGCCAACAGAAATATCTGTCTTATCCAGGGCTTGAACACAGGTTAAATTTTAAAAAATAAAATATTTAAAAAGAAAGCTATATTTTTATTCCGCCCGGAGAGAACTTGAATTCTGCCGCCCTTTTCTCCACGCTTGATCTTAAATATTAATGATTAGTTTGGCTGAATTTAATGTCATTTTAAAAGTAATTGAAAATCATCTATTTAAAAATGGGTTGTTCTTACTCCAATCAACCTTCCTGCAGCTATGGTCGTTAGTTTGTAAATTTGCCGTCCCTAAAAAAATCGTCCGGTGAGGTTGCACGTGCGGTAGCGCCGCCCCTGCTGCAAGCACACATCAATTTCTACATCAAAACTACTGCTGCCCAAAATTGTATACATAGATCTTTCGCTGTTTGACGCCATTTTAATGAATGTTTTACAAACTGCAAGAAATTAATATTTCAGAAGTTTGATTCTCTTATTATGAATCTCATCTACAACAAACGGATTTTTCCAGTCCCATTAGGTCAGCTACAACCTGATTCGACTGTAATTTTAATTTATCTTTTGTTCCTGCCTGTGTCATTTTCCAGGAAGTAATACATGGAAAGGTATTCTACCGAACGGCTGGCGCCAATGACCAAATGAAAAAAAAAAGTGCTAGGAAGTAGCACTGTTAGTGCAACACAAAACCCGTACACGCGGCCGGGTGTGAGTTGGGAGCAACACGCGATGACTCATGGTTGAGTGCACGAAGGGTTAGTGGAGAGCGTACCACCAACATGTATGGCCTCACTCATGCACTGGGATCACCAGCAGTCGGCATTCAGTTGGAACCGCAAAATTTCCTCCTACTATGCGTGGAATAGGGTGTGTAAGGATTGTAAAACACAGCACCGCTATATTTCATATACTAATCTCGCACCAGGGCATCGCAATAAAGAGATGGGCGGTATTCGAAAAAATATCTTTTATTAAAATTAATATATTTCTAATAACAAGATAAGGAGAATAGCATTATTATTAAAAATTTCAATTTGACTTTTATGTAGAGAGAAAACGACCAAAATATTTTCAAATTATTGCACTAGAATTATGTTTTATTATATTGTTACTTTTATTGACCTCATCATAATCAACCATTTTGAAACCATGTATCAACAGAACTAATCCGATGATAACTTAGCTTCATACACTGACGAGCCAAAAAATTAGAAACCGTGTGCTGTTTAATCATAACTCTGATGCAAAGCACAGATATGCAAAGGAGACTGTCTTATGCTAAATACAATAAATATATACATCTCTTAGATACAAGCCGCACAGCCATTGCTGTGCGGCTTGTATCTAAGAGAGCTCAGGATATTAATATTTATTACATTAGAACATTTTGCATTTAGAACGCTAAGGGCATTAAAACAAACCACTCGATTCTTTAATGGGAAAGACGTGTGGTAAATCGGTTTCCAAAAAGCTGTTATTGTTGGTGCTCGTCGGGCTAGTGCAACCATACGGAAATCACAAGACTATCCAAAGCTCCATCTCTAAAATATATACTGCCAATTAGAATATACTAAAGTGTATATTAAAGACGGTTAGCAGATGGAGTCTCTCTATGGCTGGTAGAAATAATCAATGCAGACTTCGATACTACAGTAGGAACCACGTAGAGCGTTATAGAAGCAAAGAGAAGTCAAATTAAGTGTCCAAATGTACAACAAATGACTACTGCTTACAACAATGGCCGAGATCAAACGATATCAACACGAACAATATCCAGGGAACTCAGATGTTTGCGGTTTGGCAATCGGTAGCCTATTTGGAAACCTTTAGTGTCAGCCAAAAGTCAGAAAGCAAGGCTTCACTGATGCCGAAAGAGGCATCAGTTGTTGGAGGGAAAGTCAAGTGTGGGGAATGCTCAATGATGCAATGCAGTAATATGTTTGAATGATCAACAAAATGTTGCAGCATATTTACACAACATATCCGATCACATGATCCTGTTATGCTTTATTCCTTCTCTGGTGGTAACAGACAGTTTCATTATGATAATGCAACATTTCATGATGTGAAATCTGTATGTGAACAGTTTGAGGAATGTGACAGAGAATTCAGCCATTTTCCATGGCTACCCCAATCGCCTGATTTGAACCCCATTGAATACTTTTAGGATGGAATGTGATGTACTGGCACGCACTCCACGACCATCGATCCTGAAGGGCATACATACTATATTGCAACAGGAATGGTTTTAGATCACACCAGGCACCTTCCAACACTCATCGAATCTATGCAATTTCTAAATTTGAGCTGTTCTGAAGGCACATAGGGATCCTATACGATGTTGAGGCAAGGTTTATCATATTTTGGCCACACAACGTACATGTGTTATCAGTTTAGTCATCTCACGCCTCATTTCTTTATCTTAAAAAAAAAAAACCTCCTTACCCCTTTGAGGTGAAGGCAAGAGAACATCCCCGGATATGTTTTTGTTTCATTCTTTAGCTTTCAGGATCATATTAAAAACAGGTTTGTTTTTATAACAAAATAAAAAATAATTTTCATATGAAGCGAACACATTTCGAGTTTGCACTGTTGAATTGAGCATTGGTATGAGTATGCATCATGAAATACTTAATAAACTCTCTCCTCTGCTTTTTAAATTTCATTATTTTAATTGCTCCCATTCTTAATGAACCCAAAGAGAAGTCTTCAATAATGAACTATTGTTCGTGTGTATGCATCTGATTCATGACGAGTCGGGGCGGGGGTGGTTTAGTCGGTAGCGCGCCAGGCTCGTAATCTGTAGTTCCCAGGTTCGAGTCCCAGCTGGGTCAGCGTTGAGATTTATCCCCGCAAAATTCCCCGCCCTGCCCACGGTCAGTAGGGGACACCGATGGGCTTGGAAAGGCCGCCGTCCGTCGGATGGGACGTTATGCCGTGGCCCCGTGTGCGGGAGAGACATACCCTGTGCACGTTAAAGAACACGCTGGATGGCCTTGACGGAAGGCTACCATCTGTCTCCCAACAGCTGTTCCAATGGGTCCCCTCCCCCAAACTTCTCTGAGCCTTCGGGGTCCATATGACCTGGCCATTTAGCCCATGGTGTGCAAAAAAGTGCCGCTCAGAGGTAAAACAACCCAACTCTTCCATAGATCAGTATGAGTTCAAGTCAAATGATGAAATTAACTAAAGATTAGCTCATATGCAAAAAGAAAGATTTAAACGTTATTATTTATTTTTAACACCCAAATAATATAATTATTAAAAAATTATTTTTTTTCTGCAACAAATTAAAATTATATATGTATTGAACCTTGATGACATGGAAAATCATTTACATTAGTAAGGCTGCGTGTATTATTTCAATAGATTTTTTTCACTGTGAAAGTTTCTGCATATATAATTCCAATATTTTTCAACTTTTACTTTCATGCATTTATTTCCAATGTATTTTCCATCTTTTTAATGGGGCGGGGGTGGCTCAGTCGATAGCGCGCCAGGCTCGTAATCTGTAGTTCCCAGGTTCGAGTCCCAGCTGGGTCAGCGTTAAGATTTATCTCCGCAAAAATTCTCCGCCCTGCCCACGGTCAGTAGGGGACACCGATGGGCTTGGAAAGGCCGCCGTCCGTCGGATGGGACGTTAAGCCGTGGCCCCGTGTGCGGGAGAGCCATACCCTGTGCACGTTAAAGAACACGCTGGATGGCCTTGACGGGAGGCTACCATCTGTCTCCCAACAGCTGTTCCAATGGGTCCCCTCCCCCAAACTTCTCTGAGCCTTCGGGGTCCATGTGACCTGGCCATTTAGCCCATGGTGTGCAAAAAAGTGCCGCTCAGAGGTAAAACAACCCAACCCAACAACATGACGTGTCCACGAGTGAAGACATTGGTCACGTTATTGCGTTAAAATACTTTTTCCTCTAAACCGGTTTTAATTTTCGTTACTTCATATTAGGCCTCATTCGAATAAATTATTTTTTCGCTCTTAGGAAAATAACAAAGTCTTATGGTAACACTAGCGAAAAAAAGGGGAAGTCATCCATTTTCTATGACAGTAAAAATACTACATTTGTTAGAATATCGCAAATCTAGAATTCCTGTTGTCAATGGCGGAGATTGATTCGGTCAGTAAGGCAGCACCAGGCTCGTAACCTGAAGTTCCCAGGTTCGAATTCCTAGTGTGCCAGCATTAACGTTTTCTCTGCTAACTCGCCCTCTGCATTTAGCGTGAAAGGAGACACTGATGGTCTGGAAAAGTCACTATACGTCAGATGGAACATTAAGCCGTGACCTTTCTGAGGCCTAAAGGCCTTCGAAAAAGGGGGAGACCTAGGATACAGCTGGCAGACAATGTCAAACAGGACTTTGTTAGAATTGGTCTATGCTGGCCAGATGCAGCAAATGTAGCTCAAGACCAATACAAGTGTGTTTGGAGAGCTAAAACTGCGTAACCCTCCGTAGTCCATGGCTGCTTGAGGATGATGATGATGCTGAGTGCGGAATATTTGCCAATCAAGCTCCAAAACAAGCATGATAAAATTTTAAAAAAATAGGTTTCCACCTGATCCTTGACTTTTTCAGGGATCATTTGCTCTAGAGTCTTGAGATTGATAGCGAAGTTTCCAGTTTTGGTGTTCTTGATGAAATTGTTTGATTCTTTTTCATTTACTACATACACTCAGTGCTCACTGAATTATGACCACCTCTCTCCATATTATGTCAGTGGAAGCTGACTTCGAAGCTCTATAACTTTCAAACTAAGAGTTTTATGAGAAAATGTAACAGAAGATAAATTAAAAATCTATGTTCATTTTGTATTACGAATTATAGACTTTGGATATTTAACAGCAACAATGCAAGTCTTAGGAAAATTGAAAAATTATTTACATTAACTTTTCAAATATATATCTGTTGTATTAAATGGTGTGAAAATAATACTTTTTATTCAAATTATAATTAACTTCTGAGTTAAATTCTAACGCTAGGCATTGCTTTTTTAAATATTCAAACTTCAATAACTCTTGAAATACTAAGAAAATATTGTTGAAAATAGAGATTTAGATAAGTTTGATTCAGATCTTTATCTTCAGTACCATTCTATCACAAAACGTTTAGTTTTTTTTTTATAATAATAATAATAATTTTTATTTATATTAATGTTAGTCATACAAAAATTTAAACAAATGACCCGCAAAACATCTGCTTACCTGCAGGAGAGAAGAATAATAACGTTACACGAAAATACATAAATATAGTTTAAAACAATGTAATCGAATTATGCGAAATTTCAGTGGAGCTTGGAAGTTAACTTCCACTGCCGTAACAAGGAGGGAGGAGATCATAATTCAGTGAGTACTGGTGTATAAGAAAAGCACATTAGAAGTACAGTTCAGCTCTAGGTATTATCTGACATTTTAAGCCTCTTCCATTTATTATCTTGATCCACCCTTGACGTTGGGTTGTTTCACCTCTGAGCGGCACTTTTTTGCACACCATGGGCTAAATGGCCAGGTCACATGGACCCCGAAGGCTCAGAGAAGGTTGGGGAGTTTCCGCCCCCCACCCTTGACGTAAAAGTCTGTATTCAACACTAGATCTGAGCATAGATAACACAATGTAATATCGGCTATGAATGCCCAAACATCTCAATCACTCGATCATCAGAATAAATCAAAATATCGCCAGATTTTGACTCTGAAATAAAACTCTGAATTGACGATATTGCACTATATACGTATAGTATATAAAACTCTAAACATTTTAAGACGTAGCTAAAATAATTTTCTGCAAAGTCATGAACGCTCGCGTATGCTTCAGTGTGACAATTACGTTATCAACTGATTAGAACGGAGAGACGCTTGGATAATAAGAATTGTGGAGGAAAAACGAGATATATAGTGGAGTAATAAAGAAAGAAGGATATAGTGTGTTAAAATTAGTCTTGTGTGATGCTACGTAAGAAGACTGCTTTTATTTGATTCAAGATGAAGCCTGGTTCCGGTGGTGAAAGGGAATCAACAGTAAAGTTTGTTTTTGGGTGCTCTATCATGGTAGATCAATGTTAGATGTTTCGCATCTATAAGGTATAAAGTATTATTAAAGCATTCCTGTATCACAAATGAAATTCAATATAAATTGGTTTGTTTGTTAAATGTTACAAGGTAATAGGTTCTATTTTGTCATAGTAGGTGAATATTGACAGCACTGTAGTTCTAGGTCACATGGACCCCGAAGGATCAGAGAAGGTTGGGGGAGGGGACCCACTGGAACAGCTGTTGGGAGACAGATGGTAGCCTCCCGTCAAGGCCATCCAGCGTGTTCTTTAACGTGCACAGGGTATGGCTCTCCCGCACACGGGGCCACGGCTTAACGTCCCATCCGACGAACGGCGGCCTTTCCAAGCCCATCGGTGTCCCCTACTGACCGTGGGCAGGACGGGGAATTTTGCGGAGATAAATCTCGACGCTGACCCAGCTGGGACTCGAACCTGGGAATTACAGATTACGAGCCTGGCGCGCTACCGACTGAGCCACCCCCGCCCCCCACCCTTGACGTAAAAGTCTGTATTCAACACTAGATCTGAGCATAGATAACACAATGTAATATCGGCTATGAATGCCCAAACATCTCAATCACTCGATCATCAGAATAAATCAAAATATCGCCAGATTTTGACTCTGAAATAAAACTCTGAATTGACGATATTGCACTATATACGTATAGTATATAAACTCTAAACATTTTAAGACGTAGCTAAAATAATTTTCTACAAATTCTAAGACATATTAAGAAGGTATCAATCTAATACTGCAAACAACATACCATAAAAAAGTGAACTTATAGTACTTCTCTTATCCAAGACAATGGTACTATCCTCTGACACGTTACAAACTACTTTCTGAAGACAGAAGAAAAACTAATGACAATCTAAGTGTTGTTAAGTGATAATGCGAATGACCTCTATTAATAGCTAGTGGCGTGATGTGGGACATTAACCTGCCTCTCTTGTCACGCTAATCTGTCTACAGATGAACGCCCATATTGAATGATAATGTGTCACAAAATCCCTTGATTCGCGGTCAGTAGGTCTACAAAAGCAAAAAATACATTTGAATATTTCTTCTTAAGCTGCCTAGTGATCCAATGAGCATCGTTCTAGACTACCGTTTCAGTAGGTCTGGCTTGAATATAGGTAAGACAAGAACGATAAATCGAAGTTGTAGTCTTTGAGAACGTATTGTAAATTTTATTCGAACCTAAGAGATTGTCTTCAATAAGAAAACGTTCAAGAATTATTATAATGATGTTCGAATTCAATAATCGAAGAATCCATTACATAATAACATTGACTAACTGTTCGAGCGTGGTTATTATGGAGCAAAGAGATCCGATTCGAATTAATGATAAGGCTAATGTTTGTGTTATCTTTCAGTCGAGGTCTCGCTTCTCAGACACGGCGTTTCTATAACGAATTACACTGCAAGGTTCTTAATAGAGATCAGTGGCAAGAAGTTTCCTGATGAGAATTATTTTACAACTTGGTCTCTGAAATCTTAAGAGATTTCAAATACTCTTTTTCGCTTTCTTCCTTTGATCATTTTATCGCCCTTGACCTAATGCACGAGATAAAGCTCTTACGATGAACCCACAAGATCGTGATGCAATGGGGTCTTATTGAGAGTTATGTGTAGAATTATGTGAAACCTATTCCACATAATTCCATTCGCTGGAAAGCAAAGAAAATAATTAAATTCTACTGCACAAATAGGCCCAGACTTCCAAAGGTTCTGCATAAGAAAAATATGCTGACATACATTGCTTACATTAAAAAAGAACGTTACTAATGATTCACTAGCAATATCGTAGTATGAGTGGAAGGTAGCTGAGGAGATTATGAGACTGCGCAGTTCTCATAGAACAGAGACCTATCAGTCAATCAATGAGAACAGTAGAAGCATCAATTGCACAGTTTCAGAGCCTTTCAAGTTGACACTCATGCGATGCCATTGCTCTTTGGTGAGAACTAAGGTACATATTTCATGCGAAAATACAAACTTGTGACTTCGTGAAAAAGTCTCTTCCATGTTATATGGTGGTAAGCCATATTTAAAACTCTTTAACTATGAAAATAAGCTTCCCAGGGAAAATTTCGCTGGGGATATACAGAAGCTCCCGCTGAAATCTCTCTAAATCTCGTTTTCAACAATATTTTATTAACTTTTAAAGAGCCATTGAAGCTGGAACGTTTACAGCAAACTCTGCTATTACGCTTAAACATTTTTCTTCAAAACTGATAAAAAAAAAATATTACAAAAGCTTCTAAAATTATATTTTGCCAATGATTTGTTGTGACATTATTTCATTTTATTTATCTTCTGAAACAAATTCTTAAGATTAGCGATGCTACTGTTAAACATTTCACTTTACATAATAGTGAATAAATATTAAACGGATATTGTTGATAATCGAGATCTAGATATCTTATCTCTAGTGACATTTTTCCGTAAAAAATAATTTTCGAAGTTGAGCTTTCAATGTGGCTTTCGATTCACGTAACAAGGAAATGTTTCAATAATTTTGGTACTATACTGTTGGAAAAATTTGCAGAAGACCTGTCACACCGATCTTAAAGGGCGGGGGTGGCTCAGTCGGCAGCGCGTCAGGCTCGTAATCTGTAGTTCCCAGGTTCAGATTTATCTCCGCAAAACTCCTCGCCCTGCCCACGGTCAGTAGAGGACACCTATGGCCTTGAAAGGCCACCGTCCATCGGATGGGACGTTAAGCCATGGCCCCGTATGCGGAAGCCATACCCTGTGCACGTTAAAGAACACGCTGAATGGCTTTGACGGGATGCTACCATCTGTCTCCCAACAACTGTTCCAGTGAGTCCCCTTCCCTAACCTTCTCTGAGCCTTAGGAATCCTTGTGACCTGACCATTTAGCCCATTGTATGCAAAAAAAAGTGCCGCTCAGATGTAAAACAACCAACGATCTTAAAAATACGTAGCCAAATCGTTGTACTAACTGTGAAATATGTCTCTTACAAATATCTTAGGAGAGTAGATTCTCAACAATTTATTGCACTCGACAAAGTCCCTCTGCTCTTTTATTTCCGACTAGGCTCGCGTCAATATCCTCTTAAGTGTCGACATACCCATGGGGCAACGCTTACGAGTGAAATGGAGCGACGGCGGTAGAAAGAGAATCACAGATCAGTGGGTATTTCTGCTTCACTCGTAATACTAGATAGCGTGCCGCATTTGATTTATTATGCAAACTGCTACTATTGCAAGTCAAGCTTGATATTTCATTCAATAACCGATATAGATAGCTGTCTTCATGCCGCTCAATGGCCAACGATTAGCGTGGTTACTGTGGAGGAAAGAGACCCGATTCGAATTAATGATAAGGCTAAATGTTTGTGCTATCTTTCTGTTGAGGTCTCGCTTCTCAGACACGGCGTTCCTATGGCGAATTGCACTGCCAAGTTTTTCATCTCAGTGGCAAGAAGTTTCCTGATGACAATTATTTTAGAACTTGGTCTCTGCAGAACCACCGACAGAAATTGCGAGCCTCTGCGCCTATCGATGAGACGGGCTCCTACACATAAAAATTTTATTTTTAGAGTCTGGTCATTTATTCCAGTATGCGCAAAAAGTGCCGCTCTGAGGTAAAACAACCCAACTCAGTATTAGTTAAGGTATATGTATATAACAAAAGTAATATTTGCTTTTTGCTAGTAAATTTTTAATATAATGTGGATTGATCCTATGGTATCACTTAAGGATTAACGGCCTCTTGTTTCAATATATAGTGTAATACCCTTATTTTAAAAATATGAAATTTACCTTATGTTTAATATCACTATAAACATAAAAATATGCACATGTAGGATTTTTTGTGACAACGCAATTTTTCGGTGAGAGTCCTAGAAGTTATTTCTAGCTTGTACACGCCTTCTCGTACAAAGACAGCACAGTACATACACAGTCATGCCATCACCCAGGATTCGAACCCGGACCCCAGATGCAGCAAAACGATACCACTGTACCACCGAGGAAGCTTGCAAATTGTTATAATACTGCAGAAAACTGATACTATTGAATAGATCATTTGGTGGTTGCGCGAACAGTAGCAAGAACAAGTAACGATATCTTCATACCAGATTAGTAGAGCATCAATTACTCGAAAAAATGAGTTAATTAGATAACCAAAACAACTTGAAAAAAAATATTCCCCTATATTTAAGTGAAAGCATTTTACAATATGCTCTGTAGCTGCATGATAAGGTCAACTTTTGAATCAAGCTGAAAGAGTACGCCGCTCCTCTGACAGCACCACAGCTTTAACACTCGACAGAGGGGGAAAAAAGAGGGGGGGAGAAACAATGATTTTCTGTTGACGCAATTTGCAGGAGAAAAAAATCTTTTTCGTGACTTTGGCTTGTTTTTTTTACTTTGGAAAAGTCACTCTTTTCTTACCGCATTTTAGATGTGGGAACGTTGCAATTATGCATCTATTATCGCGGATATCGCAGAGGCGAAATTTCCTTACCTCGTGTAATCGTTGATTACACTTGATGAATTTTAAAAATTATTATCAGGAAAGTATTCACTCTTAGTTTAACGTCGATATCAAATATAGAGGAAAAAATGTAAAGAGCCTGCCTTCAAGAGACACAGAGTTGTGTATTGCAGGTAGGAAAGTTCATAACATCAATTTGAGGAAATCGTGATCGGCGGCTGGTGGATCAGCGGTCAGAGCGCTGACATGTTAGCAAGAGGTCGTGAGTTCATATTCCACCCAGCTAAAAACAATTTTTCCTCTCGTGTGGTATAGGATATAATATCTCGTAAAATAAGAGTGAATACTTCCCTGATAGTGAACGAAAATGTCAAAAAATTTCTTCAATTTGAAAGTAACTATGAATCTCCGATATATGTCATTCTAAAAAAAGTGCTTAAATTTGGCATCTGGATTTAGAATATGCAAGTTGGGTAATTAAAATATAAGATAAAAGTTTATTCTCCTTTCTAAACATTTGCTTTTAATTTTAAGAAATAAAATCAATTAAAAAACATTACACTAGATAACAACCCTAATAAAAAAAAATAATATCCCCTCAAGCAGCTGCTTGTTACAGAGGTCTGACAGGAACCTGTCAGTTTATACGCCATAGTAGGTCTGTGAGGATAGCAGGACCTCAGCAGAAAGACAAACATGCCTTACCCGGGGCTCGAACCCAGATCCCTTTGATCAGTAGCCAAGCGTGCTAACCATTCAGCCACGGGATTATTAATTTTTCAATAAAGCTGAAATCTGTTATTACATCCGAATCAGTAAGTATTCAGGTATATTAATATTTATTTCACATTAAAAATTACTAAATCATTTGCTATTTGCGGAAAACATAGGGAGAAATAGAAAATACTTGGGCGCTGTACTTATCGTTACAACATACGTTACTTTATTACACTTGTACTCTGACTTGAGTGGAGTGACCGCCTATGCGTGATTTCCCACACGCAGCTATGCTTTGAGAAGAGAACCGGTAAGAAATAAAATCTACTTTCATCACTGATGGTGAATGACGATCTTTCATGTCTTCAACACTATTGGATGACTTGAATGCGGCAACCTAAAGTACATGGGCGATGTTTTCCACTTTTTCAACCATAGGTGATGGTTGTGAAAGCACTTTGCCATTTACGGCATCAGCAATGTTAAAAGATAGATAGCATCTTCTAGGCAACGGATATAAAAAAATATACCCCCTCAAGCAGCTGCTTGACCACAGAGGTCTGACAGGAGCCTGTCAGTTTATATGCCACAGTAGAAGATCTGAGAGGATGGCAGGACCTCAGCAGAAAACAACACGAACATCCATGCCTTACCTGGGGCTCGAACCCAGGTCCCGTAGATCAGTAGCCAAACGGATATGTCATGTTCAAAAACTCCAACATAATAAATAACAAAATAATAAAGTTGTAGTTATCTTACTCTTCTATCAAAAGTTGATGTGCTACTAGTTAATTTTAAATACATAGAGTACCATACGAAATGATTCGTTTTTCAGTCATTTGTCCTTATATTAACAAGTTTATATTATTTCCGGAGGTTAGAGCTAATCATATCACATGGAAACTAAAATTCTACATTTTTGAGAGCTTATTCACATGTTGTTTCTACTTTCTCAAAGGAAATAAAAGGTTTTGTGAGGGTGAAAATAATTCGATCTCGAGATTTTCGAAGAAGATCACTAAACTCAAACAAGTGATTTTCCATGTGATCTATTAGTGGGTCTCTACTAGCCTTTATAACTGGAAAGGCTCAAACTATTAAGCTGAAATTTAATATTTAGGCATATTTCCATCATATCTAGCGGTCCTGAAAATAAGAAAGTTGTGACACATTTAAAACACTTTTTGCGTTTTATAAAATGGTTCTATATTCACCATATTTTATATGGATAATACAGTTCAAATCACTACTATATAGACCATGTTTCAAAAACAGCTTACTATACAATTCTATTACGTTCTCGCTTTTGGAGACCACATGTAACGTTCTGCAGTTATGATCCTCTAGTCTGAAAAGCTTCGTAGAATATTAACTATGAGATTGCATTTTATGCTGATTTACGATCAAACTCAGCAGTTCCCAACCTTTTTTTGAGTCCAACGTCCCCTTTCGCAGAGTATTAATTAGTAACGCCCACTTTTACCAAGTATTATTTTCTAACACCCACTTCTTGAAAATTAAAAAAAAAATCCTATATAAAACTAGATGAAAACTTGATGACGGTAGGGCTCCCGTTATAGGTTACACAAACCAAACCGTGCTGAATTTCTAAAACGTCTACTAGGGAGCGGTGGCGCTCCCGTTGGTACTACTGATCTAAACGTGTGAGAAAAACTGTGCAACGTATGCTACAATTCTAGTAAATTTGGCGATTAATCAATAGACAAGCATTTTAAATCCAATGATGGAAGTTTTGCAAATAAAAAATGATATAGTTAAATTCAGTCTGAGCATCTAGGAATTTGTGTTTTGGTTGTAAAAACAAACAATTTCAGAATTTCGTATGAATTATCAGTCTGGTAAATATGGCTGGTTATCACATAAATTATTAACCTTGTAGCTGTGTGGTTAGCGCGCTTGAATTTGATCAAAAGGACCTGGGTTCGAGTTCCAGATAAGGCATGGATGTTTGTGTTGTCTTTCTGCTGAGGTCTCGCCTTCCTCACAGATCTTCTCTATGGCGTATAAACTGACAGGCAGACCATGTGGCAAGTAGCTGCTTGAGGGGTAATTTATTTATTTTTTATATTATCTACGTCAACAACTCCGATATTTATTCCCTAATGTCAAAGGTGCTGTTCAAAATGTATTTTTGTTAATCCTGTACACATAAAAATACACAGAATGAGTGGAAAAATAGACTATAGATATGCTTATCACAATTAGAACCACCAGCTGTTTTACCGCTTTGGACTTCAATTGAGTACGGGAATAGCTTTCATCATTTTGGCAAAGTTTTGCGATTCTGAAACACACCGAGAAGTGAAACGAAGAAGAACGGGGCAAACTATATATATTTGCTGCCCTGAAAGCAATGGTGAATTCTGCAGATCCGAGTGGCCCTCATTCGTGATGGATACAGGAACATTAGAAGCACGTTCTTTCGCCATCGCACTTTCACCTTCTCAGCCATCTATTCGGGCTGGGGAGTTGTCTCTCTACCCTCCACGCTAATCAGACACACGCCGCTATGGTTCCGCTCTCTCTTTACGAGACAAACAAGCGGAGAAAGTGAAATATTTTTTACTTCCTCGGCTAGAGCTTTGCAGAAGAGCGACTCGTCCGTTGTGGCTGAATTGCTGGTGCTGCCGGACGTGAAGGTATGAAAATAGAAACCACATGGCTGACAGGAAATATACATTTGGAATGCTGTAATTTTTTCACTCGGGGACTGGGAGGAGATATGCGAAACGGACACAACTTACCGCTTTTCTGCAATCTACCGTGGCAAAAGGACACCTTTCTCTACAGTAGCATACACAAGGTTGTGACAAAAAAATTCAGTAAACAGAACTTGCAAGCTAAAGATAGCGACCCAATTCAGTCGCTATTTTTCTCGCCGCATAACCGTATTATAGAAGTTACATTATTAAAACTTATTATATTATATGTCATATATGGAATTTGTAACACTCTTATACAACAACGTAAATATTGTATTCTTTACAATATTTTAATTAAATACATACATCTTCTGTACAATATTCTAATTAATAGATTAATTATGTCTGTTATCATTTGTTTCCTCTATATATAATCTGTTTGATCAAGTTGCTGTTAATTTATGCCTGAGTAAAGTTATTCATGCAACAATATACCTTTATAAATATATTTCAATTTGTAAACGATAACAAATGTCAAGTTAACAGAGTTCGTTTATGCGGATATTTCCTCCAATTTGATTTTGCTATCAAATAAAAATTCCTACGACTACAATGGCCTAGGAAGCTTAGAAATGAAAGACATCTGAAGCTAAAATATACACCAAAATTTTGGGATGCTTTTTATGGATATAATCATCATATTTATTTGATTAACTACTAAGGTTCAAGTAGTTCGACAAATCCCAAGTTCATGATGATATCGGATGAATTTCCAAAACTTCCTTTTGTTTATTATTCTATTATCTTTCCACTATAAAAGTCATCGCAAATTTTTTCCCAGAAGAAATTCAAAACAAATTTCATTCAACCTTTTTGCTATTTGTCCACTTGATAAAGGGTCCTCGGGAACGTTTTAAGCCACCATGTGCGACTGTGTGGTATCCATACTGATTGATTAACAAGCAGTAATTTTTTTAAAGAAATATGAAATGCCTACGGTCGGTCGTTAGTCATGTCTCTACAATGGCTTTAAATTGGTTAATCATTAATGTGGCATACCAATATGACGTGATCGGTGAAGCTATGTCACAGCTTCCGGAATTCCCGCCCCTAAGCGATATTTAGCTTAACAAAAACTCAGCTGATAGGTTCATATAAATTTTAAGGCATTTTTAACACTTTCATAATGTTTTCCTCTGTAGTCTATTTGAATGCAGTTTCATTGCCATTGGAATGCTTGATAATTTTTCTCTGTGAATTCACTTTAGTGAAGCACGATATAATGATAGATTGCTTTGAGTAACAATGGGTCTTGAAAGAAATCTAGATTCTAATATCTTAAGTTTATGTGACCTGACTTTGAACAAACTGTTTTTTTAACAAAAAAATTAACAATATTTAAATGCCAACATTAGTTAATATTTATAATATGGTACTATTTTCACCATATTTGCATTTATTAAGTTTCACAGAAACTGGAAAAAAAAGTGACGATGAAGTGATCAGAGTAGAATTTAATAATGATCATTTCCTATGTAAAAATTACTTTACTTCTATCATCGAAAGGCAGATTATTCCCTCTGGAAAATTGCCCATATTATAAATCAATGTAGAAAACGCTTCACGTTTACTTAAATTATCACTTGCACACGTCCAAGACCATTCAGAAGTGAGGGTAGGATGATCATTTCGCCTGGGTCTCCAGCTCAAAGGTGGCCTTAAATTTAGACACGAGTTACTTTTTTGATATTTGATAAAACTGTAAGAGGTGTGATTTAATGAAATATGTAACAAACGAGACTCGAACCCGGACCCCAGAAGTTTGCACGTTCTTTTCTGGTGTTCTTTCTGCTGAGGGCTCGCCTTACAAACCTTCTCTATGGCATATTAAATTAAAAAACCTATCGGACATTTGTGCTGCTTGAAGGATAAATTTTTTATACATATTTTGCTAAATTAGTATTAAAAACGTTCGTAAACAATAATGACAATTAACTTTTATTTTGGTTAGAAGCCTCAAAAGTTAAAAGTGGTCTGGGCCTCTCTGAACCTGTCAGAGGCCTTGATGATGCCTCTATGAAAAGTTCAATGGAATCGCCTCTAGACAGTGTCCTATTGAAAGCATATTATGCAAGCCCACTGAAAGCGCCCAACCACCACACATTCCGAAAAATATTATTACTTAACATACATTCACCTCACCTTCGTAAATAAAATGCTAAATTCAAGTTCTGTTAACATTTTTTGGTGATTATATTGACATAAATTCGAATAAGATATCGATGCAAAACTGACAGTGGGGAAAAAGCCTTTAAAATTTCGGAGCCCGTTGCTTATCTTACTGTCTAAGCAGGCCCTGCATTTATAGCGAATGTCAACAGCAAAATTCATAAAATTGTTAAAAAGCTTCTAAAAGCCTTGTTGCTTGTTTTTTTACACCTTTATTTTTCTGCTTATTAAAAGTCTCAGTTTTTAATGAACTGTTTAATAACAGTTGCAAACACTACGATCACGAGTTGGGTTGGGTTGTTTTACCTCTGAGCGGCACTTTTTTGCACACCATGGGCTAAATGGCCAGGTCACATGGACCCCGAAGGCTCAGAGAAGGTTGGGGGAGAGGACCCACTGAAACAGCTGTTGGAAGACAGATGGTAGCCTCCCGTCAAGGCCATCCAGCGTGTTCTTTAACGTGCACAGGGTATGGCTCTCCCGCACACGGGGCCACGCCTTAACGTCCCATCCGATGGACGGCGGCATTTCCAAGCCCATCGGTGTCCCCTACTGACCGTGGGCAGGGTGGGGAATTTTGCGGAGATAAATCTCAACGCTGACCCAGCTGGGACTCGAACCTGGGAACTACAGATTACGAGCCTGGCGCGCTACCGACTGAGCCCCCCCCCCCGCCCCTACGATCACGAAATATACACCAAATGCTGAATAAAATGCTAGTGGCATCAAACTTTATTACGATTATATTCTTTTGCAAAGTTTTATTAGATAATAAAAACGATCATCTTGATACTATAATCAAGACGATTATTTCCTGATTGCTTATTAGCTCTCAATTTCTTGTCATTGGGTACTTGCACCGGTTTTTTCCAACTAAGGGCACATCCTTGCTTTTGGCTACGGAACAATAAACACTATTTTAAAAAGGTAAAAACACATCTGTTCATGGATACTGTTATTTTTATAGTTTGTCAACTTTAAGTTTTTGGTGCTATTTGTCGTATTTTCAATTCAGAATTAATTATATATATACACTTCAAATAATTAAAATCTTGATTTAGTTTTGACAAATAATATTTTTAGGAAAATCAAACGCTGCAGAGATTCCTCGCTCCCTTTCAGACCTCCCCTGAAGTTAGCGCTCCCTTACCCCGCTATTCCTGAATAAGCATTTTATGCTCTTCTTTCAGGGAGCTTTTATGCTTCAGGAGTGAAATGATCGTTATGAGTTTTATTCCAAAAGCTACAGACGTGGGAGTGTCATCTACTATACACTTTAAAGAATTTCAGACCACCCCTAAAAGAGGGGGATAAAATTTTTACTAAGGGGGAAGTGTAGATGGGGTGTTGGCGAAATGATCGCCGAGTTTTATGGTCCAAATGAAAGCTTGCGCCATGGGGAGTGATCTACTATATGCTTTAGGGAGTTTCAGACCTTCTTTAGAAAATGGGGATAAAATTTTTAACAGAAATTAGCGAGGAAGGAGAAACGATCGTGATCAATTTTATACCAAATTACAGCTTGAGACGGGGGGAGTGCGATCTACTGTATAGTTTAGGGAGTTTCTGACCTACAGTAGAAAAAGGGGGCCATGGGGGGATAGAGGGGAGGGGGACGACACGATCCTAATGAGTTTTATGCCAAATGAAAGCTTGCGACGTGAGGAATGCCTCTACAATATAAGCTCACCGAACAAAATATTAGTCATCTCCCACCGTCCGTAAGAGAGTTACGTCAGTTCGACAGCAACAGAGGGCACACCCGTAATAAATGCGTCCTACAAATAGCTGTGCCGTGTGCTACGGGGTTCATACAGTGACAAGAAGTGGTTGTGTGCCAACTGTGTGTTTGTCGCTCCATGAAACATGGATCGCACCAAAGATGTGAATGAGTGGCATAAAGGTGTTATTGCGTTTGACCGAGCCAAAAGGCATAGTGTACAAGAAGTTACTGCCTTTGCAGGTGTGTTGAAATGTACTGTACAAAGGGTCTTCCAGCAGTGGCATACATCGCAGTCCACCACTAATCGTCACCAGAACTGCGGCAGAAAGACTGTTCACCAATGGGGACTGCCGCAGTGTGGCACGCACTGTTAGGGCAAACATCATTGCAATACGACAGGAATTGCTCCAGTCAGTCAATGCAGGCCTACAACAAGCTGTTTCCAAACGAACACTCCGAAGGGAACTGCATACCATGGGTATCTGGAGCAGACAGAAGAGACCCATGTTAATAGCTCTGCACAAGGCTGCACGGCTACAGTGGGCACAGTGCTACAAAGACTGAACTGTTGACTATTGGAAGCATGTGATCTGGTCGGATGAGTCACGTTCTTGCTTATACTCGTGCGATGCGAGGCGACGTACATCGTAAGCTGCATGAAGCCTTCCATGAGGACTCTGTGCAAGGCTCTGTTCAAGCTGGAGGAGGCTCAATGACGTTCTGGGGGTGTTTCACGTACGAGGAAATGGGTCCTTTGGTTGCGGTGACTTCACACTTGAACCAGAAGGTCCGATCTGGCCGAACTGCAGCATTTGCTGCTGGAAGAGTGGATGAATATTGATGTGCACTATATCCGCACACTGGTGGCATCCATGACAGATAGAATTTCGGCTGTTCTTCAGTCACACGGAGGCATTATGCGCTATTAGGTGACATTTAGCCAGGGGTGACTAATTTTTTGCCCGGTGAGCTTGCTTTAAAGGTTCGTTCTTCTAAATCTTCAAAAATTCGAAGAAAAATTTTGCCGAGGGGGAGGGGATAGGCCGTAATGAATTTAGTGCCAGTGAAAGATTGCAACTTGGAGAATGCCATCTATTATATACTTTAGAGTTTCAGACCCGAGCAACGCCTAGTAAATCTGCTAGTACAATATAAAAATACAAATGAAATAATTACATGAATATATAATTGAGAGAATCTTATTATTTTTTATTCATCACTATACAAACAGCCACTCAGAATGTTTATTTTTAATTATTGCTGATCAATGTATTTTTGTTCCTATTTTACAAAATAGGTGTCAGAAAACTGTTATAACAAACCACAACAAATAGGCTCTGATTGTTAACATTAGCGTAAAATGCAAAAAGAGAACGCGGATGGAGGATGGAAAGAGGATGCCCGTAGTGAGATTATGTGCAAATTACAGTATATACTTAATGCAAATTAATACTTAAAGCGCAGACTGGATGTTCTCTAAATAAGCCTTAACTAATATGGCAATTAATGAAACTGATTATATAAATTGGAATATAAAGTGAGAATATATATAAAGTGGGATGCGTGTTTTACATGTGCATGAGAAATCAACATTAACTTAACAAGCTTCTACTCTTACAAATTCTTTGCCTTTTGTAGAGCTTTGGCTCCTTTTCAAAATTTAATGGTGCGATATGACAGATTAGAGCCTAAATAAGTTGCATTTATTAAGAAAAAAAATAACTTTTATCATTTTACATTACAATTTGCGCTAATTAGATAAAAATTATGGTTATACAATACAGCTTAAAATACGAATTAATACAGAGAGCGGCTGTTTTGATTTTATCTTTGAA
This sequence comes from Ryuthela nishihirai, assembly GCA_038380435.1. Classification (NCBI taxonomy): domain Eukaryota; kingdom Metazoa; phylum Arthropoda; class Arachnida; order Araneae; family Heptathelidae; genus Ryuthela; species Ryuthela nishihirai. The sequence goes on along the minus strand of JAWZYU010000030.1, from coordinate 48,965,085 downwards.
AAATGGCAGTGTTGATTTATTCTGGGCACTCACCTGTGACCCTGCAATTGCAACAGCAGGGAATAAAGACGAGATGGTGATAGTGAACGTTGTCCGGTGGTGGGATGTGGTTGTTGCACTTCACCTGACTCAGCACCTATATCAGAAGAATTCATTTGTTACAGAAAAACACAAGTTGTGATTACAGTAAATTTGCGTTTAGTTGCCATCATAAAATGTTAATAACTTTCTGAAACCATTAATTAGCCAAACATAGGACGGAAGAAGAAAAAATGCGTTTAAATAGAGTGAAAGCAAACCTTTGTGAAACAATGTGAAGATGATATTTTGAAATATACTTGCACATTGTTTGGAAAGTGAAGATGCATTTCGAAATCAACAGGCATCAAAATGAATGATGCCGGTGTAAGAGTTCAACGCACTAATGAGTGCAATAAGTAGTGGGGGATTCTATATCTCTACAACTGGTAACTTCGACCTCTTCGACTTTGATGAAATTTGGTTTAATTGTAGCACTCATAACAGAAAAAAAAACTATTTTGCTTTTCTGTCTAGTTAAAAGCATTCAAGAAGTGCCAAAAAATTTTAACTGAACTTTCTTCAAAAGTTTATAATTCACATTCTATTTATGATAGGGGCAGGGGTGGCTCAGTCGGTAGCGTGCCAGGCTCGTAATCTGTAGTTCCCAGGTTCGAGTCCCAGCTGGGTCAGCGTTGAGATTTATCTCCGCAAAATTCCTCGCCCTGCCCACGGTCAGTAGGGGACACCGATGGGCTTGGAAAGGCCGCCGTCCGTTGGATGGGACGTTAAGCCGTGGCCCCGTGTGCGGGAGAGCCATATCCTGTGCACGTTAAAGAACACGCTGGGTGGCCTTGACGGGAGGCTACCATCTGTCTCCCAACAGCTGTTCCAGTGGGTCCCCTCCCCCAACCTTCTCTGAGCCTACGGGGTCCATGTGACCTGGCCATTTAGCCCATGGTGTGCAAAAAAGTGCCGCTCAGAGGTAAAACAACCCAACCAACCTATTTATGATAAATTCATTGTTGCCAATGGAAACACCATGGCGTTCATATTCCACCACCAAAATTTAAAATTTCTAGCTTAAATACGGTGTTTGCAAAATTTGTTTGAAATTTTGGAACTTCAAAATTTTCCACCGTTAGAGGGCGCAGTTATAGTTCTAGGAAGATTTTAAAAATGTGAATCATCATATTTTATCAATTTCTATCCAACCCAAATATAATTTTTCTCTAAAAACAAATAATTACTGCTAAAACTAAAAAGGTGTGTTTCCCACCCCCTCTGGGTCTAAGGGGTCAACTCATTGTTAGCAATGAAAACTTCCTGACCTTCACATTCCACCACCAAAATTTCAAATTTCTAGCATAAATACATCGTTTGCAATATTCGTTTGAAATTTTCAACAGCCTTGTCATAAGGCATACACGAGTGAAAACTCATTATCATGCTCCGCTAACAAATCAATGCATTTATTTATTGTGTTGTAGCGAAAGGGCTGAAAACTAAAAGGGGAAAGAAACTGCGTTATAGTGAATTCGCGTTTAACTGGAGTTACGTGTCTTAACAAAACAGTATTCCAGTTCTAAAAGTTCAAAAAAAGAAATCGTTACATCCTGTGCCCATAAGTTGAAACTTTGTTGATTTGTTGATACACTCTGACTTGTGAATATAGGAACCAACAGTTGGTAGGATGCGTTTGTCGTACTGACCGAATCAAATTTGTGATGTAAGATACAGCTATTGCAGAATTGACCGTCCAGTGACCGAGTGGTTAGAGCGCTTGGCTGCTGATCAAAGGGACCTGGGTTAGAGCCCCAGGTTAAGGCACGGATGTCTGTGTTGTCTTTCTGCAAGTTTTCCTCACACACCTTCTACTATGGAGTATAAATAATATAAATATAAGCTTCTGTCAGACCTCTACGGCAAGCAGCTACTTGAGGAAGTATTTATTATTTCAATCAACAGAATACATCTTTTACACTGACATGGTACATTTGCTTCCTACAGTTACCCATAAGAATTTGAGATCACAGGTACATAGGACAAAACCGTTACCTAAAGATGATCTATGCGCTCTTACTGAAAGAGTATCAACTGGAGAAAAAAATACTGCAATTTTCAAGCTTCCCGTGGCCGAGTGGTTAGCGCGCTTGGTTTCTGATCTACGGGACCTGGGTTCGAGCCCCGGGTAAGGCATGGATGTCTGTGTTGTTTTTCTGCTGAGGTCCTGCCATCCTCTCAGATCTTCTAGTGTGGCATATAAACTGACAGGCTCCTGTCAGACTCTCTGTGGCAAGCAGCTGCTTGAGGGGGTATTTTTTTTTTCTAATTAAAAACGTAATTCTTTTTTTACTCAGAGTTTTAACCCATGGTTGGGCTAAGAAAACAAAATTCTGAGATGTTCTTGGTTAATATATGCTTTAGTACTATTTTTTTTTCCATAAAAATTCAAAGTCTTGAACAACTCTTGAACATTTCAAAATTCAAAGTTTATGGACCTTAAAAATGTTAGATATTTGAAGTCAAATAGGTCATTTCAAATGAGTAAAAAATAGCTTAAACATGGAAACAATTTCATGGTCTTTAGTTTGGATTATAAATGCTGCTTTTCAAATAAATGACGAAATTTGCTAGTTTGCGCGTTTTTTGAACGACCCTTTGAATGGATTGGTGATTAAAAAGAAATTTTTGTACAGAAAAGTTTTTCGGTAACCCACCAAATTTCATCAAAATCAAAATTAGATTGGGTTGAAAATATATCTTTTTTTGTGTTGAGTGTGCAGATGCAGGGCTTCGCAAACTTTGTAATTATGAGATTCACAGAAAAGGCATTTGTAAGTAATCTGGGAAGTGGTAAGGCTACAAGTTTTTGTGCTAAAATGAAAAGTATTTGAACTCAGCCATTTCGGGATAATATTATGATAACAGTAAAGCTAACCAGCTATTAGTTTTTAAACTTTCCACAATTTCCAGTTGCTTTCTAGGGGGTAATAATAAATATTTTTGCTTGTAGCAAGCTCCCTTTTTAGAATTTCGACTTGAAATTCCGTACTGCAACTTGAATAATAACTAAAACCACTGTGGAATTCTGAAATTTTTACCACAATTTCCCGGTGAGTTATAGCTGCCACAGACAGACATCTTTTATTATTATAGATTATTTTGACATGGTCAAAACTTTCAGGTAACAGATTTGGAAATGTTCAAATATCAGAGCAAAAAGTGAGTGTGCAATAGAGTTTTTCGAAAATTTGACTAGAAATCGTAAACGTACATTGATCTGCCGGAACAGATAGTATCTAGACAAAGTATTTCAACACTCTCATCAGATAACACAAGATTAAATTTATCTCCCATTAATCACACATTGTGTAGCAATGTGTGAATATTTATCACTAGATGATTCAATGTGAAAATGCAATGAATGAACCTTCCAAAAAAATCGAGTTGTGACACATACTGACAGTTCTAAATGGATTGTCTATAGATCCCTAATTCAGATAAAAACACTTCGAGGAGGGGGGAGGGGGGCACTGTGCCGTATTCAGCATGGCCATGTGCCAGCCGTGTTGTCATAGAAACAGTGGGTGTGACCTTGCTAGGTAGTTCCCTGCGTAGTGCTATCACAGCATCAGTCCCCAAGATAAGTATCTGTTGGCAGAACTTAGAAGCGACACTTGCAAGACAGCATTTAAAACAAAGTTCAGAGAAACACATGCATGCTATGCTGCAATCCGTTACACAGCGGAACGATATAGTTCTAAACGCATAAAGACTTGGCTATTCCGTAATCTATGGTAATCTTATCTTCAACCTAATTTCCGAACTGAAGAGACTGGAGTGTAAGTGAAGCAACTCAACCCCTGTTATTTTTGCTATCTTTATACAATCTCTTTAAGACAGCACATTGAAAAAGGTTTCCGCACTCCAACGGCCATTAGAAACATTTTACACTACTCTACAAATAGTCGGATTGATTAAGGCAATTAGCACACTACTCTGTTAAATGCTTCATACTTATAGGCTTATTACACGTTCCGGTTTGGAGTTGGTTTGAGCCCGACTGGTTCGTGAACCTGTCCAGGTTTGTAATTGTTTCCCTTCTCTTTTCCAAGACGAGAAGTATATTTATGGTTCGTTCACAAACAGCTCGATTTATTTAATAAAACAATACTGGAGATGGAAAACACGAATATTAGTGCAACAGAGGTAACTTACAAACTAAAAAATCTGAAGACAAATCTGCAAGAATGAAAAGAGATTTTATTCCACAAGGAGCTAAACTACTGTTACAGAAACTTGAGGGTATAAGAGATTTAATTCCAAAACTTTTACTGTAGAAGTTGACGCCCTTTATGAAAGATGCATACCTTACATATCGCTCTGGGAAGAAAGGCTTTCAGATCCAAATGAATGAACCTTCCAAAAAAATCGAGTTGTGACAAATACTGACAATTCTAAATGGATTGTCTATAGATCCCTAATTCAGATAAAAAAACACGGAGTTCCATACATAGATAAATACTGAATTTATGTGGCTAGAAGTTAAAAAAAACTGCAAAAATTATCGATGCAAAATATGATGAAGAAGGTCAACAATAATGGACAAAGACAGCCTTTTTGATGAAGTAACACTTTCAAAGTGAATTAGTTTGATTCCGATAGAATCAATGGAAGAAGGAACCACGTGTGAAGAAAAATGGGTAGAACTTTTCGATAATTTTTGTGAGAATGATATTTCAGTGTCAATTATTTTCATGTTTTTGGATTTATCTTTCGTTTACCTGGAATATCAGTTCCTATTGAACGACTGTTCTCAATCATGAACAACGTTGATCACAGGACCGGAGTCTCATGTCAGTAAGTACTATTAAAGCTTTTTTTTTTGCAAAGTTAATATTGACTTAACAAGTCTGGAATTTTATGAAAAATTTAAGAATGATAAAAAATTCTGAAGAAAGAAGTTTCTAGAGAAAAATATGAATGGTTTTTAAAAAATGAATAACCCTTTCTTGTACTGTATAATACATTTAAAAATGATTTGTTTGCTCATAAAACCATATTGTTTTTTACCGCTCAAAACACGCATCCACACTTCATTTTCAACTTTATTCCTAAATGCCCTCGAATGGTTGTATAAAAATATGGTAGGCCCACATATATATTGCAAAAAAAAAACCAGTTATGTAAAGAGTCATCTATAGAAGAGAGATGAGAACTCTTATCCCAATCTAATAGTTATCCAGTAACTCCTGCTTCAAAGCTGAGTAAACAATGTCTAGAATTCGCTTAAAAAAACGTACACAAAATCTGATGCGAATAGCTGGTTCTAAAGAATTTGTAATAATAGATTCAGTTATTAACACCTTTTCTTGCCTTTCCGTATATCTTTTAGTTGTGCTTTTTTAAATTGGATGATATAAAGTTTATCAATGTCCTTGAACTCCAATATGAAAATAAAATTCCAATACCACAACATTGAAGAGAGATACTTGAACTACATTGGTTTCCATAAATTAAGGAAAATACCTATGTTAAGGCAATGGAGAAATTAACGTCAAAGCTCTATAACTTCTAAAATAAGTTTTTTTGTTTTGAAAAATGTGATTGCAGATAGAGATCTCAATCAAATAAATCAATATCACGATTTTCAACAATATTCGCTCAATATTTAATGAATTATGGAAGTTTGAATCTTTAGCGATAACAATGCCAGTCATAAAAATTGACTTCAGAAGTTAATTAAAACTTAGTAATAAGTATGTATCAAAGTGTTTAATAAAATAAGTTTGTATTTTAGAACTTTGTATAAAGATTTCTTTCACTATTCCGTTTTGTATAAGTTTCTTAAGACTGGCATGTTGTTGTTAAATTAGTTGGGTGTATAAATTAGTTGGGTGTATATGAATTCGTTGGATGTTGAAATGGCAGTTTTATTTGAAATCCAAGCCTTGATTACGATAATTGAAGAGGAAACCGGGATAGAGGAGTTATTAAATTTAACATTTTGTGGGGAAGAGGTTTACAGAGAAAGCAAAACAATTTTTTATAGTAACAGAGAATCTATATTTAACTTGTCAATGAAGTATATCCTTAATATAAATTTCAGTACTTTGTTTCAAAGTTGTAAAAGAACGTACATGAAAGAAAGAAAGCAATCATCTTCCTCATGGAAATATATTAAAGTTTAAGGATGATTCTCGTGATAATTTGTAGTATGCCTACCTAATTTCGTGGGCAGATACCTCATTAGAGGTTAATTTAATTCGAGTAATATGGTTAGAGAAACAGCAGCAAAAACAGCATCAAGGGAAAATTGTAGATAGACCGATAATAGCTTTTTGCCTACTATTTAAATCCTTCTCCTCATTCAGTCTTCCCTTGACAATTATCCTAAAACTAAAAAGTTCGACAAAAAGCATATTTTTTAGTCGTTTCCCTTGACAATTATCCTAACAGTAAAAAGTTTGATAAAAAAAAGTATATTTTTTAATAAATAGAAGAATTACACCTTAACTATTTATTTTTTCCTTCTAATATTTCATCTAAGTCCATGTCTCTGAAATAGGATAAAAGTTCGAAGGTCACAAAATTTTTAAAACTATTGATGAAATAATGACATGAATTAAGTTTTCATATCAAGGGAAGACACGGCAGGGGAAATTTATTTGCGTTATGTGGGAATTTTAGTTTTTTTAAATATGATTCTTTCTAGGGTTAGTTATGGTAGTGAAACTTGAACCCTTTGTAAACAAGATAACAGGAATTTTGATGCCTTTGATTCTAAAAATTTAGACAGTATCTTGGGCATTAGGTGGCTAAACTTTGTAAGTAACGATGAGGTTATGCAAAGGAGTTTGCAAACTACTTTGAGCAGTTTGCAAATTGTGCAGAGAGACTCCGTTGGTTTGATCATGTTGTCCGTATGCATAACTAAAGATTAGCGAATAGGGTTATGAACAGTGCCTAAAGGTCTCAGAAAGAGAGGGAGACCTAGGATACGGTGGGTGACAATGACAAACAGGACCTTATTGGAATTGCTCTACAGTGGTCAGATGCTGCAGTGTAGCTCAGGGCAGGCAAGTTTGGGGAACTAAATTGCACAATCTGGTTGGACCTCTACGGTCCATGGTTGCTTGAGATTAATGACGATTAATAACACCAACAAATTTGCAGAAATGGTTTAATATATCTCATCGGAAACAACTTTTTATACACACAACATCACACAGAGCAAATAAATTCCAAGAGCACAAGAAAATATGTAAATAATAATTAATTTAAAGGTACTAGCAAATATTCTCTCAGAAGTGTCAAATAATTTCCAACAAGAATGACTTTCAGGCGACTGAACCTATTTAACCCTTTTCACTTTATAGCAGCCCAGAGAAATACAAGTTTTTTGTATTATTATTATACCTGTTCTAGAGCCACAAATTTCCCCGACAACACAGAATCACAAACACGTAAAACTTGGAAAAGCGATTACAAGCTATGCGACTACTTTTTAGAAAAACGGCTCTACAACAAATAGAACTAGTTTACAGTATCGTGGCCACCTAACTATAAAGTGATCATACAGCTGCTGAACTGCACAGTTATTTCACCTGTTCAAGTGACTGCTTCATTACTATTTAATGTTTTATCATCAAATAAATTGAAACACTAAACCTTATAAATGAAGTAATTGCTGATGAGCCTTTCAAATTTCATGACAATCCTGAAACAGATGCTCCTTCATATCTAGAAATATTAACGATTATGAAAATAGGAGAATATGAACTACTAGTAAACTGCGCTACATGGTAAATTAGTGAAAATGAAAAAAAAGAAAGACAAATGTAACTGTCAGAATGAAAACTAATTTAAAGCCAATGACTGTAAATTCCTTCGCAGATATCAAAGTAATGTCAGGTGGCTGAATAGTTAACGTGCTTGGCTACAGATCAAAGGGACCTGGGCTCGGGCCCCGGGTAAGGTATGATGTTTATCTGTGTTGTCTTTCTACTGAGATGACGCCTACTTCACAGACCTTGTTAATGGCGTAATTACACCCATAGAGTCTCCTGTCAGACCTCTGTGGCAAACAGCTGTTTGAGGGGGAATTTTTTTTTATAATAACAAAGTTGAATTTATCACATTCATTAACTATAATATATATATTTGCACTAGTAAAATTTTTAAAATAGGGAAAACCTTACTATGTTCTAGTTATTAATAATAAATTATCAGATACTTGACAAACAGTATTATAAATGTTCCTCAATTTAGTATACCATAAAATACTAGCTTTCAAAGTATACAATTTTGTATATGATACTATAGCATATATATGTATACTTTTAGGCTACAGGTATAGAAATTACAATCACTTGGCCAGTCCATACTCATATGACGATCCTATTTGTTGGCCCAGTGAGTGATAATACATGTTTTACTGTAATTACAAATATTATTACGATTATTATTGTCACATCAATATTAGCCAAAGATTAATATAACAACATCGACTGACCGCAAATAAAAAAACTGATAAGTTCCTTTGATTGTATTGTTTGCAACATTTGATTACAAACAACATTCGTTAGAAAGATAAAACACAAAGCTTTTCCTTTTTAAAAATGTTGCCCATGAATAAAAAAACTTCAAAACAATTACAATAAAAAAAACTTCATTAATTTTTCAGAAGAAACCTTTACCTAATTTTTGACAATTCTTTAAAACTAATGCCAGGCAACAAAAATTATAAAAAAAAAACAAGCTGTCGCAGATTCAATCATAAGGCAACACTGAGAAAACTAAAAAAAAAGTAACACTTTCTTCACTGAACAAATTCAATAACTCATTGTCTTCGCAATTGTGCAGGGCCAAAAATCAGTCTCGTTTAAACAAGAAGTAGTAACAACACCGAGGAGAGAGTGTAAGCTGCCCAAGACATGTCTATGACCTTCGGCCGGCAAGTCAGACACAGAAATCGATGCAGAAATACCAGCAGTTGATTTCCGTCAATACAGGAAGCGCACTAAAATATTTATCAGTAGTGTTCAGCATATGGTTTATTATAAATTTAAAAACATTACAATGACAAACAGAAAACACCCACATTCACATTAATAGTATTTTGCGTCGTAGTATTTCTCAAAGCCAAGAAAGGCCACAGTAAAGAATTTCAATCGGATCGATTTCGGATGCTTCGAATAACTGATGTCAATACCACTTAAACACAAATATAAAGTAATCCCTTCTAAATACTAACCTTTTTAGCGAAATCCTATTTTATTCGTTCATTTCTGATTGCTTATCCGTATAGTTCACGCACTACGGACAAAATGCGACGATTTTTCTTTTCACCGATGTCCTAAACGAAATAGGCTCTGCCGTGAAGTCACAATACAGGGGAAAGATGCTACTGCTCCTCCCTTCGCTGCTACGTAGACAGATGCTCGGCGTTCACAGCGCAGACTCGAGCACAGAGGCTACTAGAATCCGAAAATTCGTTATTTCAGTTCACATAGTGTATGGCATAATTATAGCTTCCGACAACTGCAACTAAAGGTCTTGGTAGGTTTTCTGGCTGTTGCAATGCTCCTGCCGATGCTGCCGCATGGACACGCAGCATCAACAAGGAGAGATACACAATGGGGCGGCGCATGGTGACGTCAGATTTGCCACTCACGCGAATGGCGGGTGCCAAGAGTAACTCACAAAGGTTGCCGCTGTTTTTTTTCTTTTTTTAATCACTGATTTCTATTTTTTTCTTCCTTCTTTTTGTTGGATTATGTTACAGATGCTCCATCGAGCTCGAATTTGACAATGAAAAGGATGGAAGATGAAAGGGAAAAGGGATAGAGGATGCTTGCATTGAGAAAGAAGGAGGTCTCTAGAACGGAACCAGGCAACGGTGACTGTAGAGGTTTAAAATTTAGCACGAGTTGGTGGGGAAAAAAAACAACAGAGGAATTGAAGTGTACATGTAAAAAGTTAAATTAAATAAAAACACAAGTTAGTTATTGCTCTTCTCCAGCCACAATTGACAAATTAACAAGTTACAGTAGGCGATGAAAAGATGTGAGCATTCCATATTGTGGAATCACAAAAAAAAAAGGCCTAATGAATAACTGTACTTCTACGGATCACTTTTTTTAAACGAGGGTTATCAAGAATTATTCGTGCAGCACATTTCCAGAAGTTTCTATCAGAACACACACTCCATAGATGCATCTGCAACTTCTTCCTATTCATTCTGTCAGCAACCCTATATGTAATTGATGAACAAATACACAGAATACCATACATCTATTGGTATCTAATCCTGATCGGTGGCCATCCAGGTACTAGAAAAAGGATTTTAAATGCATCACCGACAGTAGTAGCAAAAAGTCCTGAACAACCTGGGTTTCTAAGTTTTTATATTTCAGTCAATTTCTATACACAAAAACATCAACTCTACATAACTTTTATTACTTATTTGAAGTATTTTTGCCTTTGATAAGTAACTATAAAATTGGGATTGTACGCTCTGATACATGTTTCAATGCATTCTAAAACTGAATTCGTGGGCGAAGCAATTTATATTGCATTCAATATTTTGTGCAGTGTTAATAAAGAACAGTTATGGGAAGGTCATTTTTCTCATAATCAGAGATCTAAAACAATACCTTTAAAGGAAGGTTATTTTTTACATCAAATCATTGCTAAACATCATGTGGACTTTCTGCTGCTTTGAGAGCATTGAAAAGACATTCTGAAAGTAGATCATGCTGCTGATAGAGGCAACATTTGAGAGATGTGGGAGACCTAAGAAAATAAAGAGGTACTACACAGGATTGTACTTTCGAAAGGAAAGTTCAATTCCCCACAACTTTTAAAAGAATGGAAATTGGCAGCAAACGTCACAATGTGCGCTCAAGAACTGAGAGGTTGGGTTGTTTTACCTCTCAGCGGCACTGTTTTGCACACAATGGGTTAAGCGGCCAGGTCATAAGGATCCCGAGGGATCAGAGAAGATTGGGGAGGGGACCCACTGGACAGCTGTTGGGAGACAGATGGTCTGTCAGAGCCATCCAGTTTATTCATTAACATTCACAGGATATGACACTCCAGCACATAGGGCCACGGCTTAATGTCCAATGTGACAGACAGCTGTCTTTCCTAAGCATCGGTATCCCCTGCTGGTCGAGGGAAGGGAGTTTTGTTGAGATAAATCTCAACATTGGCTCAGGCGGGACTCGAACCTGGGAACTACAGATTACGAGTCTGGCGTGTTAAAAGACTGACCAGAAATCGGATCGAGGGATTGCAAAGCTCGTTCAAAATCTTTATTAGATTTTAGAGCAAGAGACGATTACAGGGGGCAAAGAATTACTGTGTGCTATTGAGGACTGAAAATGATAACTTTTAGGGATAAAAAACAGTTTTGCCTTACTGGAAATCAAAGTAGTGACTACGTAAGAAGATGAACTCATGAGGAATTTAGTCCTCAATGTTTGAAAGTTACTCTGAAACACCAATTAAAGTCATTATATGGTGTTGCATATCCGGTCGAGATTTCAGAAGATTGAATATTGTACTACGAAGAGTAAAAGCTAAGGACTATATCGAAATACTGAAAATGAAATTGTTATCTACAAACAAGAGATCTTTTTGGGGATGAACATCATTTTATATTCTACTATTACTATATTTTAGGGATGAAGCATAAAAAATACTTCAGAGTGAATGATAAATGCAATACATATTCAATAATTCCTTGGCTAGCTGTTCCGTGACCAAGTGATTAGCGCGCTTGGCTACTGAGGTCCCGCTATCCTCACAGACCTTCTACTATGGCGTATAAACTCAGACTCCTGTCAGACCTCTGTGGCAAAGTAGCTGCTTGAAGGGATATTTTTTTTTTCATTTAGAAATCAGTATGACCAAGAAAAACGTGCAAAAACTTAAATGTCCAGGGTTTTTTGCCATCACTGTGCCTCAAAAAAAGTCTTCTTTGCTAAATGCTCTACAAGTCCCATTGGTAATTTGATGTTCCTACCAACACAATGGCTTAAGCGCCTAACAGAAAAAGAACAGGTCTTCATCTCATGCCTGAGATTAATGAATATAATAAATAAAAAAACCACACAAACAGTCGCTTGCCACAGAGGTCTTACAGGAGACTATCAGTACAATATGCCACACGCAAGTTCTGTGAGGAAGGCAAGACTTCTGCAGAACAACACAGAAAAGAAACAGCCATACTTTTTCCGGGGTGTCCCCTTGTGCCTATAAAGAAATATAAATTAAAAACTATTCTTAATCAATAAAAAAATTGTTAAAATGCATTCTGAATATTCTTTTGCATATGAGAACATATGTAATATGTTCGTACATATATATGTAACATATTCGTATTGTAATTTAGCAGGAATTATTGGAATTAGCTGGCAATAAAAACAGCTTCACACACGGACGCTTCTCATTTCGGATTAGGAGTGGCTTTATCGAGCGTTTCGGATTCCAGTAGGAACCATTTGGAAACGGTCAGAGGTGAGGAACCATCGGGAGGATGGAAGCAGAATAGTCACAAAGAGAGATTGCCAGATTCATGAATGTGTCCGAAAGTGTAATTTTCATTTTCTGGAGATGTTTTCAATACACTGGAACATGCTAGAAGAACGAGCCAGGGCAGGCCTTGAGCAACAATAGTTCAAGATGATCGTTTCCTGTCCTAACTGCAAAGCACAATAGAAATTTGTCAGCGCATCAACTTGCATCGGACCTGTCAGCTGCCACAGGAAGGGCACATCCAGAGTAATTGTGTCCCAATTACTTCATGAAAGAGGATTATATGTTAGAAGACCTGTATATCAGCTCACTGGAGAGCATGACAGCACCTCAACTGGACCAATGATCAATGGGGACAGGTTCTCTTTTCGGATGAATCACAATATAGCGTAAGAGGTGATTCTCAGTGCCAATGCATCTGGAGAGAGCGTGGAACATGTTATCACCACCCTGAACAACGTGGAAAGGGAGAGAACGGTTTGTTGATCTGAGGAGGTATCACTATCAGTGGCCGCACTGATCAGCATGTCTCTCAAGAGTGACTTAACTGCCCTAAGATACAGAAATGAGAACCTAGAGTCTCATGTAAGATTTTTTAGAGGTGTCACTGAATCATAATTCATTTTTATGAATGATAACGCTCGTCCTATAAAGCTCAGATAGTGGAGGAATACCTTGAGAGTGAAGATATCCAAAGAATAGATTGGCAACGTGGTCCCCAGACCTAAATCCCATTGAACATGCATGATATGCTTCGGGAAGGCAATGTTGCAAGTCGTCAACCCCCTCCAAGGACCATTCATGAGCTAAGAAATGCTCTTATAAAGGAGTGAAATTTGTTGCCCTCTGCAATGTTGGATAACCATATTAGAACATGAGAATTGTTGTGAAATATATATTGCTGTTAGTGATAATCACACACCTTACTAAATAATACTAAGTTCAATATCTGCAGTGATCTATAATTTTTCACAATTGGAAAAATTTTCCGATATATTCTTTGAATAATTTCTTAATTTCAAATGTAAATATTAATATATAATAAAATAATAATACCCCCTCAAGAAGCTGTTTGCCACAGATTTCTGACAGGAGCCTATCAGTTTATATGCCATAGTAGAAGATCTGAGAGGATGGGGGTATTAAATATCTTCTGAAACTTTCGTTAAATTCTAAAAAGATTTCTTGAGATATTTGCATTTTCGGTGATGCCCTTTCTTTAAATTATGACCGGCAGTGTATTTACAATTAAAATAGATCTTTTTCATTTTAGTTGTGTGTTGTTCTTTCTTTCCTCTTTCTTTTTTTGGCGAAAGATGTTTGAGTCCAAATAACAATAACATCATGTTTCAAATATTGTTAGATGAATCAAATTAATTCGAGTTGGATTGTTTTACCTCTAGGCAGCACTTTTGTGCACAGCAGCTGCTTTCTATAGAGGTCTAATAAGAGAACTGTCAGAATAATGCCACAGAGAAGGTCTGTGAGGAAGGCGAGACCTCAGCAAAAAAAAAATGAGGTTGGGTTGCGTTGTTTTACCTCTAAGCGGCACTTTTTTGCACACCATGGGCTAAATGGCCAGGTCACATGGACCCCGAAGGCTCAGAGAAGGTTGGGGGAGGGGACCCACTGGAACAGCTGTTGGGAGACAGATGGTAGCCTCCCGTCAAGGCCATCCAGCGTGTTCTTTAACGTGCACAGGATATGGCTCTCCCGCACACGGGGCCACGGCTTAACGTCCCATCCGACGGACGGCGGCCTTTCCAAGCCCATCGGTGTCCCCTACTGACCGTGGGCAGGGCGGGGAATTTTGCGGAGATAAATCTCAACGCTGACCCAGCGGGGACTCGAACCTGGGAACTACAGATTACGAGCCTGGCGCGCTACCGACTGAGCCCCCCCCCCCCCCCCCCCCCCCAAAAAAAAAAAAAAAAAAAAAAAGAGGAACAGTTCACGAATTTACATATCATCCTTGCGCAGTACATATAATGGGTTAAAATGGCCAAGTAACAAAGATACCAAAGGCTCATAGAAGGTTGGAAAAAGAGATCCACTGGATAGCTCTTAAGGGACAGATGGAAGTCTCTTATCAAGACCATACATCATGTTCTTTAACCTGCATGGGGTATGGGCACCAGAGCATGATCAGAGGCGGACTGCCACTTTCTTTTTTCAGGGATGCAGCTGTAACAGGGTGGTCCGGGCTGCGGAAAAAAAATTCGGTTTCATTTTTAAGATTTCGATATTTATACATTTGAGAGTTCGTACGTGAAGCTTAAAATAGGTTTTCCCCAATTTTGCAGAATTTTTGAAAAAATAACAATTATCATTATTTAAAAAATTCTGCCCCTATGAGGTCCTAGGCCCGCGACACTAAGGACCCGGACGCTACAGCGCCCTTGATGGGCACTATTTAACACAGGCCCGGTTTAACGTTCTATCCGATGTACGGCAGTCTTTTCAAGCCCAGCGGAGTACCGAGGGTTCAGTGGGTGGGTTTGGGTGAGTGGGAGGGGGGGGGGGGGGCATCAGCGGTGATAAATCTCAATGCTGGCACAGTTGGGACACGAACCTGGAAATTGCAGATACGAGCCTGGCGCGCTACCGACTGAGTTAATATCGTTGCTATACCTCACGTATTAAAGAAAACTTTTTCGAACAATCTAACAAATATTTTTTGAGAGTTGGGTTGTTTTACCTCTGAGCGGCACTTTTTTGCACATCATGGGCTAAATGGCAAGGTCACATGGACCCCGAAGGTTCAGAGAAGGTTGGGGGAGGGGACCCACTGGAACAGCTGTTGGGAGACAGATAGTAGCTCCCGTCAAGGCCATCCAGCGTTTTTATTGTGCACAGGGTATGGCTCTCCCGCACACAGGGCCACGGCTTAAGGTCCCATCCGACGGACGGCGGCCTTTCCAAGCCCATCGGTGTCCCCTACTGACCGTGGGCAGGGCGGGGAATTTTGCGGAGATAAATCTCAACGCTGACCCAGCTGGGACTCAAACCTGATATTTTTTGAGAATTAAAAAAAAAATTAGGACTGTAAATCAAGATTACTCTCTCGATGTCGTCAAACAACACTAGCAATATAACCTGGTCATTAAAAGAGTGAAAAATTATGATGAATAAGTAAAGGAGAATGAGTGAAAACGAACTTCTAATTTATACGATCAGGTCGTCAAGCTTCTCAGCTTGGTTATGGTGTAGAATTACTTTTTGCAGGAATGCAAAGATTCTCTTGTTCTTTTACATGATTTTATTAACGGAAGATTTATATAAATAAAATAAATACCCCCTCAAGCAGCTGCTTGCCACAGAGGTCTAACAGGAGCCTGTCAGTTTATATGCCATAGTAGGAGATCTGAGAGAATGGCAGGACCTCAGTAGAAAAACGACACATACATCCATGCCTATCAGCTAAATTTAAAACAGGGATTAAAAATCTGAATATTATCTATTAAATAGAATGTCCTTGTTACAGCCGCTGCAGTGGCATCATGTTGGCTCGCGTTAACACTGCAGCTGCAGGGGTCTGGGTTCGAGTGTGAAAAAACAAGTTAAGCCTGATAGAACTTCTACGTTACCTCCGTCCTTTGTTTAGGGCAGTACCCTCTTCAAAATATAATATATACGTTACCGCTAAAGTGCAGAAATCAGTTATTCTACAGATTATCTAGGTATTGTGCAGATTAACTAGGGTGATCCGTTAACGTGCGGAAAATTGTTTCATTTCTCAAATTACCTGGATAATCTGCACATTACCTACTAGGCACTCGTTAAAGTGAAAATAAGATCTTTGCTGGAACAACAGGAACGTTTCTGTACGCTTAAATTAACATAATGTTATTTATCTAGTGTCCGAGAGTAGAGTTGAAACCAGGGTCATCCCTCTGTCAACATGAATCAGTCGTCCGAATTATAAAAAACGCCCCCAAAATGAGCAGGCCAGCTGAGAACGAATCATTTTAGTGAATCGTTATCAAGAATGAATCACTTTACCGATTCGTTCTCACTTGGCCTCCGCTCATCCGGGGCGTTTTTTATAATGCGGACGAGTGAATCACGTGACACGAAGATTCATATTCAAGAGATTCACCACTATGAGAGAAACAAACTTTTGAACTTTAACGATACGGAAGCCGTTAATGTGCACATTACCTAGGTAAATGCGGAAAACTCTTGATTCCGCACGTTAACGGAGCAAATCAGTTAATCTGCAGATTAGCTAGGTAATGTGCACATTAACGGCTTTCGAGCTTTAGCGGTAACATATATATTAAGAAGCTTTAGATTCGTGAATCTGCAGGCCAAAATTGAAAACAATGCTGATCTTCATTATACAATATAGAACACAAAAAATAAAATTCTACTATAAATGACATGCTGCTATTGATACACAGTATTCCCAATATACACTATACTACCAAAAGTGTTCGAACGCGTTCAGTTTATTTGAATGGAAAGTCACATCCGCAGCTTCTTATCTTTGAATACGCTTTTTACAAAAATAAGTTATTGGAGATAAATTGAAAATCTCACTCAAATCTCAATTTTTCAAAACATCCATTTAATATTTAAAGAATTACTGAAGCAAGATGATTTAAACGCAGACGCTGTTAGTAATAAGGATTATATCAAATACTAATTAAAACATAATTAACAATAACTGTTACAAGTCGCTTCCTAAGGCAAATATTATTTTAAAAGTTTTATGTAATGATTCTTTCAGTCTCCATCAATTCTGAAGAACATCTAGTATATCTTGACTAGCATAATCCTAACATAATTTTGCAATATGCCACTGTAATTATTAAAGCAATGAATAATAATTTTAATACGCCGCTGAGGCGACTATCACATCACGTGAAACATATTTCTAAGGTAACCTCACGCATTACGACACATGTACTTAGTCATTTTTTCTATATAGCACGTGATTTTAATCTAGTTGCAATGTTTTATTACCACGTTCACTCCAAAATCAGGAATGTTACATCATAGGAAACATCACATGAAAAACAACAGGTTACCTTGGCAACATGAAACATGCTGCCAAGGTAACTTGTTGTTTCACGACAGCAATGGAAGCTAGCTGAGTTGTTGCAGACATCCTTGCTTTTTATATAGAGATTGCTGAAAAATTGAGGTTTAGAAAAATTTGCGTGAGATCTACAATTTATCTCCAGTGAAAGTTTTCCGTAAAAAGTTCATTTCCATAGTTAGGGAGCTTTGAATATATGGCTTTCGATTTAAATATAAATAGCAGCATCCACTTTTCCATACAGAGGTTTCCAAATAAGAATTCTTAAAATTTGTTCTTTAAAAAATTTTAATTTCTAATTCTTAAAATTATTCCGCTTTTTGGGAATGTTTGGTGAGTCAATTAAAGCCAGTCAGTTTCCAATGCATGTACTGAAGGCCTAAGTGAGGTCCGATGAGTGAGGTCTCCATCAATTCTGTAGTATTTCCAATTAGAAAGAAAAACAGATTAAAAGGACATCTTTAGCATACTTTGAATTCTATCTAGTTTGGGTTTGTTTTACCTTTGAGCGGCACGCTTTTTTACACAGTGATCAAACTCTAAACGGCAAAGTCACAAGGAGCCCAGGCTCAAAGAATACTGGAAAATGGGATCCACTGGACAGTTATTAGGGCACAGATGTAAACTTCTCGTCAAGGCCAACCCGTTCTTTAACGTGCACAGAGTATAACTCTTCTGCATATAAGGCCACAAATTAATATCCCGTTCGATGACGGTTTTTCCAAGGTCATCTATGTCCCTTTTCTCATCGAGGGAAGAACGAGAGTAAGCGATGAAAATTCTCAATGCAGGCACAATTCGAGTTCCATCTGAACTCGAACATATGAAAATTCTCTCGAGAAAGGAGATATTCTTATTCTGGGTGACCGACTCCCATAACAACTAAAACTAATGTCTTGACGATAACACTAAAACCATGTGGACGTTTACGGATACACATGGATTTTCACCTGATGGGTTATATACGAATATTATTAATATGTATTAATAGGAACTAGGTTATTTGTTTAAGAACTAGGTGTTACAGGGAGGCTGAGATTGGATATCACTTGTCAAAAGTATGTTATACTTGATGCTTAATGATAAAAAAGACTTAACATTAAGGCTCTGAAAAACCCAGAAATAGACAAAGCTAAACCATGATACGTTGTTACTTAGTGATCAAGACAAATGTGGTTTGCTTATAATTGAAGTTGAGGAAGAATGGGACCATTGTAAACAGTCTATTCTTGAAACCAATTGTTATTCTCGGTTAAAAGAGGAAGAGTCACTCGAACGATAGACAAATGTGACTTATTTCTGTTAGAAAGAAGTGAGGTAATGCGCTGAATCGCACCCTTGTAATCTTAAAAGTAACATTAGAGGGTTGAATTATTTTACCTCTGAGCGGCACGTTTTGCACACAATGGTCTAAATGGCCAAATCACAAGGAGCTCGAGAATTCAGAGAAGGTCGGGGGAACGGGATCCACTGTTACGAGACAGATAGAAGTCTCCCAGCAAGGGCATAAACAGCGTGTTCTACAACATCAGAGGGATATTAATAGATGCTTTACAAATCAGTTGAAACCTGATTAAATAAAGCTTCAATTTGATAGCATATTTCACAAAACAGAAAATAGTTAGAAGTGCAGCAACAGAGAGTAAGGAATAGAATCTGTAACAGATAACAATATGTTGTATGAGAAGAAACAGATGATGTGGCGGGGATGAAAACGAAAGATTTTGTCATAGCAAAGTGGGCTGTTTAAAGATATTCTGAATAATGTGATAGTTCTGCTCCACGAATAAATATGTGTAAGGTGTTTGTCTATGCCATTCAACTTTTTCTTCACCTTATATCGTCCTACCTATCGCACAAAAAAAGTTTTAAACATTCTCTTTTATACTCGCAAGTTATGTCTATGAAAACTAGTAGCCATTGCCGGCCTTCGAACATCAACTGCCAATGGTAAGATTTTCCTTGTAGTTTTCCGTTGGGCACCCATATAATTCTCTCCATATTGCTTTTGTGAACAGCATATAATGAACTTCCCTGTTTAGTTCATAGCTACAATTTTTATTTTCGTTATTAACTCATTTATGGTTAAACAAAATACCCTTATTTACCAATAAGCTTGGTTATTATTTAGTTCCGTTAACAATAAGACTATTCAAAGTGCAGCAAAAAACACAATCTTCAAACTGCTGATATTATTCAATCGTTAACTGATACCAAAATTACGTGAATATCTTTCCCTGCTACTGAAATTAAATCAGCGGCAGATCTTCCATGGTATTAGCAATTAAACTGCTTAGAAAATACTTAATCAATTCGTATTCAGGAATTTTAAAATGTTTGCATTGGAGTATATGAAGCCTATAAGCAACCTTCTTGGGGAAGATACAATTTTTAGCGTAGTCAGATATCCACCATGGGAACCCGCTTCGCTCTGATCAATAAGTAGCTGGTCGCAGACTGTGAAAACCAGGCCATCATTCACCATTATCACCCACCCCCTGACAAACATCTGCTCTTTTCTCTCTCAAAAGGTTCTCCCCCTCCCCCTACGTGCTTCAAAGGCTAGTAGCGTCACAGATACCTCGTGCACAGCACACACAATATGCATGGGGGCCGTATACCATATACTTCCCAGCAGGTACTCTTTTCAAATTGATCTGTAAAAAAAAAACTTGCCTCACATTATGTGCACGTGGCTGCTTAAGCATTTCTTTCCATTACCTGCAAATTCACGCCATCAACTTTATGCACTCGAGATATAGTTTTCTAGCGAATTATTTACTCTATTAGCATGCATTACTTTTTGATTCGTTGTACAGAATGATTTTAATGGTATCCAACGTGATTTTTATGCAACGAATTTTATACATGACGCCATGGCCGGTGCTTAGCTATTTTGCTGCCCGGAGCGAGTTTGGACTCGGGCGCCCCTTTCTCCAACTCTGATCTTGTACATTACTGATTAATTTAGCTAAAGCTAATATAATTTTTAAAAGCAATTGAAAATCATCTTTGAAGGCGTACTTGAAGGTCATACTTACTTGGGTGAACTTTACTGCAGGTATAGTCGTTAGTTTGCAAATTTGCTGCCCTTTTGCATCTGCGGTAGTGCCGCCCTTGAATAACGCATGCTTTTTAATTTTTTTTTATCATTTGCAAAGTATAAAACACAGAACGTTCCTAGAAACTAGTATAGTTTATATGGCATAACTAGAATATAGTTTATATGGCATGCTTTCCCCACTAAGACCGAAGTCACTGCGTAGTCCATGGCTGCTTGACCTCTGTCTATCTGTAATTTTATTACATTTTTTTTCATTCAAAAAGAACTTTAAAGGTGAGAGAGTATTTATTGTTGTAAAAATAAATTACCCCTAGAGCAGCTGCTTGCCACATAGGTCTTATAGGAGACTGTCAGTATAATATACCATAGAGAAGGTCTGTGAAGAAGGCAAGACCTCACTAGAAAAACAACACAATTTAAAAAAAATTATTGCTTTATCCGGCCTGGAACTGGCACTCGAACTTTTATCAGTTAGCCACACTAATCATTCAGTTGTGAAAATTAAAAACATTAAATAAAATAAATACCCCCTCAAGCAGCTGCTTGCCATAGAGGTCTGACAGGAGCCTGTCAGTTTATATGCCATAGTAGAAGGTTTGAGAGGATGGCAGGACCTCAGCAGAAAAACGACACATACATCCATGCCTTAATACGGGGCTCGAACCCAGGTCCCTTTGAT
This sequence comes from Ryuthela nishihirai, assembly GCA_038380435.1. NCBI lineage: Eukaryota > Metazoa > Arthropoda > Arachnida > Araneae > Heptathelidae > Ryuthela > Ryuthela nishihirai. The sequence goes on along the minus strand of JAWZYU010000030.1, from coordinate 48,943,734 downwards.
CAGTAGCCAAGCGTGCTAACCACTCGGCCACGGTTAACTTGAGAAATTATATTTCCTATTTTGTAGGCTACGTGCTTGGTTTAACATTTTCCCCTTAATTGTAGAAAAAACTGAAATTTTTGAAGGAAAAGGCAAAAATATAATATTTTCACACAATAATTTTATTTTCAAAGGGAAGGTTCTTAAGTTATAAAAGCATGAAAATCGAATAAAGTGAATATATTATTTCAAAGTTAGTAAAAAAAATAGTAATAAATCAGAGTAAATGTTTTTTTTTTTCTCTTTTGTAAACTTTTGTTAGTCTTTACAGATTATATTTTCATATAAAAATGGAATATATGAATTGCTGCAGGATGGTAAGAGATTGATGTCGTCTCATTGTACCTCCCAAAATGGATATATCACTACGTGTATGTATTGCATTTGTATGTTCAATAAATTAAAAAAAATAGAAACTAATGATCATAATCCATTAATGTGGAACATAAAAGAAATTTTTTACCCTAGGTAACAAGTGATTATTATCATCACATAAGTATTCGAATATATTCCAGGTATGGCAGTTGTTGGGTTCTTTTTAACTCTGAGGTGTATTTTCTTTTTCGTATACAATGTACTAAATGGCTACATCTCAAGAATCCCAAGGACTCAAAGGTTAGTAGGAAATTCACTGACCAAATGGAAAATAAAATTCCATCCAGTATATTCTTTAATGTACACAGATACGATGGATCTCATGAATAAGAAGGGGTTCTGTTCTCTGGAAATGTTTGGAGTGTTTCCCAGTCAATTTCTGCCTAAGAAATTTCTGAGTATGTATATCTTTTCAGCAGTAATTTTTTCAGTACAATGGTCTAAGGCAGTGGTTTTTAAACTGGGGAGCTACAGTCACCTAGTTTTCAACTAGTTTCACATAGGAAAAATTAGTTTTGATAAACTAATTTTTGGTAAAAGGGGTGTTAGAAAATAATACATGGGTAGATTCAAAAAGGTTAGGAACCACTGGTCTAAATGAACGGATCATAAAGTTTCCATTCAGGGATATCCTTACACACTCCCCCAGGTTTCTAAGTGATCCACCAGTTAGTTATATTAAGTGTTGTCAATCTTGTCATTTCCACTCTTCAATCATCACAAACTTAAACAATAGAACTTGATATACTCACCAAATTTTAATTTCTTGAGCGACTTTTAATTTCGAGCGTGGGCGTCAGTAAGCAAGGAGTTACTTTGACACTGCTTCCCCCCATTCCCCAAAGTATTAACAATAACATTAAATATAAGTCACTGAAATGATGCTTCTTGCTGAAAATAAGTAGTCATGTTGCCAGTCCTCCTATTTGGTTAGAAATGTAGTTGATGGCATCACTACTTCTATAGCACCCTTAACAGAAGTGTTTACCGCTTAGTGTTCTATCAGACAGCTGCCTTGCAAATCCATCGTTGTTTCCTTTCTCAACTAGAGAAGGTATGGACAGAAGGAAATATTTTACCAATGGCAAGCTCAGAAATCGAACTTGCGAATTTTAAATTCTGGATATGATAGTGAGTGAGAACATCAGCGCCCATTTCAATAAGCAAATGGTGAAATACGAGAGCTCAGATGGTTTAATATCAGTTGACTATACACATTTTCTTTCGCCTGTTTTACTCTATACAATGAAGTACCATTGAATTAGGGATAGCAACCTAGTAACGTGTTGGACCCCCCTGGCCCTGATAGCGGCTGCTACATGATGAGACAAGGACTCCACAAGCATGCGTAAATGTTCCACAGGTATGGTAACACATGAATCCTACAGAACTGTCCACAATTCTCTCAAGATCGTTGCTGATGAGACATGGGCCAGAACACTCTGCTCGATGGTATCCCAAAGATTTCCGATGGGATTTAAATCTGGGCTTCTAGGTGGCAAATTCATTATTTCAAAGTCAGCAGAATGCTCCTGCAACCATGCAGTAGCCAACCTGGACCTGTGAGATGAGCAGTTGTCTTGCTGGTAGACACCATCTCCATTGGGATGCATGATGGCCATAAATGGGTGTAAATGGTCAGTCATGAGTTCTACGTACCGGGATGAATTGAGAGTCATTGGTACACATATCAAAGACCCATAGATGTCCAACTGAAGACACGCCAGGCCATCACTGAACCACCACCAGCTTGTACTGTTCCAACCTAATATGCAGGATTCATGGCTTCATGGGATTGGTGCCATACCCTCAGTCTCCTATTGGTGTGACGAAGTTTAAATCAGGATTTATCACTCCAGGCTATTAGTTATAGGGAAGATTAACATTGGGGAAAAGTGGACAGTGTAGATTAAAAAGACCAAATCCAACAAAAATAATATAAATCTGGTTAGTATGAAAGTATAATGCCATTTGTATGCATAAAAAGATGTTTAATAAACTCAGTCGAGTTTGAGTGAGTAGCATTATAGTACTCTGTGAAACAGGCTGGTCTACACAACAAATTGCAGCACATTTTGGATATTATGAGCAAACAGTTGGCTGCTGCTAGCAGCAATAGACATCCAGAAGTATTTCATATTGTCATTCAAATCAGGTCATCCTCAAATGACTACAGAATGAGATGATCAGCAGATTTGCTGTGTGGCTGTCAGTCATAGAAAAATGACTGTATGACAGATATCCAGTGACAGAACGACTGGTGGGGCATTGTCAGTATCTATCAGTACATTCATAGATGCCTGCACAAAGCTGGTATGCAAACACCCTTTCCTCTGCATACTGCTCACTTGAAGCCACAGGCATGTCGGATTCCAGTGGTGCAACAAACGAGCTTAATGGCATGACAAATAGTGATATATGATCTTCAATGATGAGGCTAGCATTTATCTGGAATAGAATGATGGCAGAATTCGCTTGTGGTGACATATCAGTGAAAGAGCTTCCATTTCATACATTGTTGAGTGCATTATATGGCATCCACTGCTGGATCCCGGTATGGGGTACCATCTCTTACAACAGTCAGTCATCTCTTGTAGTCATCGAGAGTAATTTAATAGCCCAGCAGTAAGTGGATACCATTCTCTACCTGTGATCTTATCACTCCTGCAGTGAACAAACACCACATTCGAGCACAATAATGCCAGATTCACATACTGCATGCATCGCACACAGTATCTGAAAGCTGTTCTTGCCCAATAATGGCCAGCCTGGTCGTCGAATCTATTTCCAATTGAGCACATCTGGGACATCATAAAACAATATCTAACAGAACTGACTCCAGCAGATGTGATGAATTTTAAGGTACTAGTGCAGCAAATCTGGAGAACCATAGACCAGGACATTATTAGAAATCTTTTTGACTCACTTTCTAACCATATTAGTCTTTGTATTACCACAAAAGACAACCACACCTCATACTGATGTTACCCTAGTATTTAAGTATCTGTCTCACTGAAAATGTGATCATTTGTTACTTACACTACTACATTTTGACATGTTACTTTGCTTCATACACACAACATTCCATTGGGTGGATATTTTTTTCATGAGAAATATATTTCAATCTGTATAACAGACTATATATAACGATGAAATTTCTTCTCTATTTTCATGCAAACTTTTCATTGCAAGTTTTTCATTCATGATTTGGCCCTTTGGTCAAGATTAAACAAAAAAAAATATTTCCCTTTTCAACAAAATTCTTATTAAATATACGTACACTACCATAAAGAAATAAAAATAATATATAAATTACCCCTAAAGCAACTGCTTGCCACAGAGTCCCACAGGCTCCTCTCAGACCTCTGTGGTTTAATATACCACAGAGAAGATCTGTGAGGAAGGTGAGACCTCAGGAGAAAAACAAATACCCGGGGCTTGAACTCAGGTCCGTTTAGTCAATAGTCAAGCACACTAACCACTCAGCCATCCAGACTACCATACTAAATTATTAAAGACAGCTCATATTATACCAAACGCTTTACACAAAATTCGAAGTGCCAAAATTTCTAAAAAAACTTTTTAGAGAAAATGAGAATAATAAGCTAAACATCTAAACCAAATGTTTAAAATTTGATTCTCAATAATATTCGCTAGGCATGTAAAGAGTGATGGTAGCACGAATTAACAGTCTTTCTAGCAAATTTTTATCTTTCAAGGGAAAAATTACTCCAATGTCTCTTTACATGACTTAATTTATTATTAATTACATGACTTAATTTTTGCAATACTGCTGTTAAATACAGAATGATTGCTATAAAACTAAGATTTGGTATATTTGATTTAGATCTTTATAATATGTTCAAATCACCTTATTCCATGAGAGTTTATTTTAGAAGTTACAACTTGGAGCATGTAATTTCCATTGTTTAACATGTAGTTGTTTATTTCAATTGCATGTCTGTAAATTATAGCTGGCTCTAACTAAAAGGAGAACTGTGCATTATTCCCCTATGATGAAGCACAGAACCACCTAAAGTCTGAGCCCACTTCTGTGGTTCAGGCCACTGGTACCAGACCCATATTCAGGGAGGGTGCTTAGATGCTACAACACCCCCCTTAAATATTTGAGATCTCAAAATTGAAAAATGATAAAAAAAAATTATTCCCATATGTAGTTTAAGGATTGGGTAAAACTCCATGTTAACTGAAATTGAATAAAATGGTCATGTGATGTTGAAATGTTATCAAGCATTTATGATAACATGCATCATAATAAGTTATCATGCAGAATAACCTCTTCAATGCCAATGATGGCTCCCCAACCTTCTATAGGCCACCTGAAAGTTACAGCTCTATAGATCTCATTCTCTCTTCTTCCAGTATTGCTCAGGCCCTCATGTGGAGAGTTGATCCTGATATCTGGGGCAGTGACCTCTTCCTGCTACACATCTCCTTACTTCCTAAGAGTTGTACAACAATCTAGAAGCAAGTATCTCTAAACTTATTGACTGGTAGCTCTTCCACTAAGTCTCCTCTGAGGGACTCGTAGCCATCAACCCAACTATCTACCTGCCCTTGCAAATGTGCATATTGCTTCCTCTGAAGCTGGCACAGTATCCATCTTGACACTTGGACATCTGCCTCTCCAACATCCACTATAACAGGCTACATAACATTTGTCATAGAGCAGAAAAGTGCATTCATCAATCTGACAACTTCTTTGACATTATTTATGCCAGAAGGTTTCATGTTGCCATTAGAAGGTACTTGAATCACTATGAATGGTTCAGATAGAATCCTCTGCCCTAACATCAATAAATTCCCCTCCCTCCCTTCTGGGAAAGTCTGGAGATTAATCAGAAACCACAACCTGACCTTCCTTTACACAAACTTGACTTGTTCTGAGGGGATGACTTAGATGCTACCTAATGCCTTCCTGCTGCATTTCATCTTTACTCTCCCGGTTTTGCATGCAGGCCAGGGTTTTGGCTTCCTTGCACCAGCCCAGTTGTCATGCTGACTCCAACTACATGACCCTTTTTCCCTGCAGGAAGTCACTTCTGCTATGCAGACTTTGTGATGCTTGTCTGGTCCAATTACTGATGGTATCAGCTATGCTCTTTTAGCTTGCCTGTCTCCTGACTAGGCTTGTTCTTGTAAAAGCCTTCAACCACTCCTAGACCTCCTCTGCTGTTTCTGCTTCTTGGGAGCTACCCACATAGTCCTTATCCTGCAGTAGAGAAAATCCCTCACAGAACTTTCTTCTTAAAAGCCAACTGCTCTTTCATCATGGCTGTGTAAGTCATATCATCAATAGTTGTGAGATTTGTCCTAAGCAGATTGAAATGTATCTCGAATCCAATGGCCATCTCCTTGACTGCCTCTCAGGTTTCTGGAAAGAGAGGTGCACTGAAGATAACCTGATCGACTTCTCCTACTCCAGTGACTACATTCTCTCTAACCATCATTATCTTCTTTGACATCTAGAAGGCCTTCAACTCCCTGTTGCACACAGACAAACTTTGAAGACTCTTAGAACTCCCTGTGGTCTTATAACTCTCAGTGGATACATCATCAACAGAATCATGGTGTACCTCTCCAACAGGACAGTACATGTTAAACTATGCAATACACTTAGTGCCTCCCACATCATCAATCATGGAGTGCTCCAAGGAGGCATCCTCAGTCCAATGCTCCTGATATCTTATTCTGCGACCTTCCTACCCAGCTGGAGACTAGAATTGGCATCTCCATTTATGTCAACATCTGCCTCCGGTTCTCTAGCCAGGACCTTAGCTATGCAGAACTCAAAATAAGACAGGCTGTGACCACAGTCAGCAGGTTTTTCACTGCCCTTGGCCTCTTCCTGATAAGATGTTACTGTGGTCTTCACCAAGAAACACTTTCCTCCCACCTTCCTTTGGCATTGATTGGACCCGACAACATCAAAGTTGTCAAAAGACACAAGTTCCTTGGTGGTGTCCTTGGCAACAAGCTCACCTGGAGCCTTCATATTCAGCATCTGAAGTTTGTTACCACCAGACCCCTCTTATCTGACACCAACTAGGGAAGTTCTTGCAAGATCCTTCTGGTTTTGCAAAAACATCTCACCCTCTCCCACATCAATTACAGTGGCCCTCCTACTGCGCAATACTTCCATGACTCGGCTGAACAAGCTTGCCACTGTCTATATTACTACTTTGTTCATGTATCTTGGGTTCTGCCCCAATACACCAAATGCATCTGTCATTGCTGAGACTCATGACAGGCCTTTCTGTCCTCATTAGAAGCAAGATTTAATGCATAATCTTTCCAGGCTCTACACCATGAGTTATACAGGAAGAGGTAAGACAAGTCCAACTCTGCCAGATCTATGTCCACAACTTACTAATTTGAATGAGTTCTTCCAGCTGGTCCCACAGTGGACGAAACTCTCTTTCCTAACCTCCTACCCTAAAGGAATAGTGACATCACCATCTCCATCTCCTCTTTAGGATAAAAGAGCAACTCTGATCCTATGGCTATAAGGAATATTTCCACCTTCTTTGTCACTGCCCACTATAACATGTGTACCCAGATCTACACAGACAGATCTATTGACCTGGAGAGACAAATTACTGTCTCTGTGTTTGTCATCCTTGACACACATCACTAAAAGTTTCAAACTTTCTCACCTCACTTCCTCCACAGTACTGAACTCCACGTAATCCTGGAAGTTGTAAATTACACAAACAACAACTTTGCGACTCCAAGTTGGCCTTATAATCACTACAGAAGGACTCCAGGACTTGCAACACTTTCCTTATACAGAACATTATGAAAATGTGCTCCAAACTTCTCTCTGCCAGTACTGTGATCCATAGTAAAATGCTCTACACCATTTTCAGTGCATCCCTCACATGTGGTAATACTTGGCAACAAGTTATCAGATCCGACTGCCAAAGAAGCATTCCACTCTCACTCAGAGGTACGTATCTAACTTCCCTGTTTCTTTCAGTGACTGCATGATTTTTAAACCACTACTCATGAAGCAGTACAGTCTAGCCCAATGGCCAAATGACTCCAGTATTTCCTCCTTTAGGTTCCTCATTGACCCTTCTCTCACTCCTGTAAACTTTGGAAATTTCCAGAGTTAAGACCTCCATCATCTCTGAATTGGAACCATATACAACAGATGCACTCTTCACACCCTTGAAGAAAAGTTAACAGCCCCCTGCATCACTTCTGAGACTGTATTCCATATCCTGTTAAACTGTTTCTGCTACAATGTGGATTGAGCAATTTTCTTTCAGAAGCTCAATGACATTAAAATCTCTGACATCTCTCTTAGGTACACACCAAACCAGGAAGCTACAGCACATGTGTCTTCTCATTGAGTTCTTTGAGAACATCATACTCTTTTGCACAATCTAATGTTCTTATTTCCTTTTTTTTTTTCAAGATGAACTTACAGTTTCCTTTATAGGCCTTAGTGGAATAGCAGAGAGGTAATTCCTACTGTCTCTCCTTAATTCCACCTTCCTTTCTGACTCTTCTAGTATTGGGAGCTCCATGTTGGAGGTTACATTTCACCATTGGGTTATGTTGTTTTACCTAAGAGTAGCATTTTTTAACCCAATGGGCTAAATGGCCAGGTCACAAGGACCCCAAAGGCTCAGAGAAGGTTGGGGGAGGGGACCCACTAGACAGCTGCTAGGTGACAGATGGAAGCTTCCCCTTAAGGCCATCCAGCATGTTCTTAAAGTGAACAGTATATAGCTCTCCAGCACACAGGGCTATGGCTTTATGTCCCCTATGATGGATGGCAGCCTTTCTAAGCCCATCAGTGTCCTATTGACCAAGGGCAGGGCAGTGAGTTTTGCAAAGGTATGAATATGAATACTGGCCCTAGTGGGACCCAAACTTGGGAACTGCAGATTATGAGCCTGGTACACTACCAACTGAGCCACCCCCACCCCTAATTTCACCATGATCAAATATTAACTTGGACTGCAACTTTATTGGATATATAATTCATCTGGTTTATATTAATTACCAAATTTAGTTTATAAATTTTCAGGATTGATTAAAAAAAATTAAAATGGCTGATTTCTATGAGGGAAAAATAAGCTTTTAGAACATATCTTAGGAAATGTTGTAGTTCTCCATGAATATGAGACTGCATTTGACTCTGGGAATTAGAGAGTTTTCCATCACTCTAAGGGTTAACACAGGGCAGGGCCAGACAGAACTAAGGGTGGGGGGGGGGGAGGTGGTAATACACTGGTTTCCATAAATTAAATAAAATCTTTATGTTAAGTCAATGGGAAGCTAATGTCAAAGCTCTATAACTTCTAAAATAAGGTTTTTTCATTTTGAAAAATCTGATTGCAGATGGAGATCTCAATCACAAAAATCAATATATTGATTTTCAACAATATTCATTCAGTATTTAATGAGTTATAGAAGTTTGAATATTTAGTGATAATGATGCCAGCCACAAATATTGACTTCAGAAGTTAATTAATGGAAATGGAAATGGAATGGAAATGTTATAATGCATTGAATAATCCAGTCTCTTGCTCCCTCCCCCCCCCCCCCTCTCCCCTACATTTTTCTGGCTTGATCGTGTTTCTTGATTTCCCCTCAATTTTTTTTCTAGTACAAGGATGAAACAGGGTATGTCTCTCCTGCACACAGGGCCATGACTTAAAAAGCTGACAGACAGCAGCATTTCCAAGCCCATTAGTGTTCCCCCTTTTTGACTGAGGACAGAAAGGGGGGTTTAACAGAAATAAATCTCAATAGTGGCATTAGTGGGGAACCTGGGAACTGCAGATTATGAGCCTGATTCACTACCAACTAAGCCGACCCCAGCCCATCATAAAGGAGTGATTTAAATTTTCACATAATACAAATATTATATTATACAACTTGTTTTCAACAGCTGAAAAATGCAATAGCAGAAAAATGCAATAGCAGCTAGAAAAATGCAATAGGTGTATACATTGTTAGTTGTTACTGAATATAGGTGGAACAGTGACATCTATTGATTGTATGCAGTAATTACTAATAATGGTAGCTGCTGAAAACCATTAGTCAAAAAAAATTACGCTAATTGCTGATTTCACATATTTTACACAATTTTCATTAACAACAATTCTCATAATATTTATTACTTTCTTAATTTATTTTAACACAAGTATGGGCTTTCAACATAAAATAGAGGATAATGTAGAAGCTATATCACAGTTCTATTTTCTCATACACTGCATAAAACCAAGAGAATTCAGAAAGGTTCCGATTAGGAACAAATATATATAACACAGTGTCACACAATTCGGAGAGATATAAACATGTATCACTATTACACTTTAAAGTCCTTTTTTTTAGCAATTGATGCTGTCCATGCAACTGAAAGTTCTACAGTTTACTGGAGTCATCAATAGCAAACGAATAAGGCTAATAGTTATAAAATTACTATGCATTATATTTTAGGCAATCCGCTTGTTCCAACCATGATTCCAGCAGTTGTTTTTATTGGTGTTCACTTATGTCCAGTTGTTTGCTGATTGCTTATCGTACAAGGGAGTTATTTACACTTTTTTCACTGCAATTCCAAAACCACTGTGTCAATGTGTTTCAAAGTCATAGTTTCATTATCAAAACACATTATAAGGTTCCCAGTTTGTTACCCACAAACTAACAAACATTTGAGGCTGTGCCACCACTGCACACTAATAAAAATAGTGCCACTAAGTGGCAGCAGTCATCACTTTTACACACCTGTGTTGTGAATTAATGTAGTAAAGGTACTGCACATGCATACAAAATTGGAGATCTGAACAGTGTTCATGCATACATTACCCTTAAAATGTTGGGTTAATTTTGAAGTGCTTTTAACATGAAAATTTAAAGAGCTGTAGAATCTTATCCAGAAGCAAGTAACAGAACTTGGTCATGTTATTGTACAGAACATAATTTGTTAATTTCATGATTGATTTGAAAAACTTATAAAAGGATAATTTTTCTTTTTTTTTTTTGGCAAAAATATAAAAACTTGCAGCAAAGTTATCTGGGAACTTATAGTGTCTTCTGGTACTTTAAGAGTTAAGCAATTAACAAGAAAGGAAATTTTTCCTCCTGAAGAACTACAAAATATAAAAATTGCAAAAAATGTTATAAAAACTCACCAGAAGTCACTTTATCTGGTATTAGATGATTCAGCCCTTGATGACTAGGATCATTTGGGTAAGCATAGTAGTGTGCATCAGTGCAACCCATAAGCCTCAAAGATGGAGGAGCTTCATCATATACAGTTTCAACATTTGTCTTTGACAATGCTGGTGTTCCAGGTCTTATTGTGCTGGTCACATTATTAACTATTCCAGCTGTAATCCCCGAACAAGATGGCAGTTCATATGATAAGGGCACATTGTAGTCAGGAACACACAACGAATCCTGACTGAAGTCCTCTGATATGAGAGACCTTTCTTCTGGTGCACTATGGAAGGATGGACCATTTGTGCTATGTACATCAACTTCATTATAAACTGGATCTGTTGAGTTTTGTTGTGCATTCAATTTGCATGCCACCTAAGAGTAAATTTATTTAAAATTTGTGATGTTAATACAAAAAATAATACAATAAAAAACATCAGAACAACTTATAATGTGACCCAAAGTGCATCTCATAAGATAAATTACAGAAAGTATTTGTTGTTTGACATAAACTAAAACATGTTTTAATTCAACAATTCATTAGCATAGTTAACATGCTAATATCAAGGATACACAAGCAGAGTTTGCATGAGGCTATGGGGTTTTAGCCTCTCTGAAAATGCTTCCTCGGAAAAAAGATTTCTGAATGCTACTGTTCTCACCATTGTTCTTGTCAGGAAAAATTTATGTGAAGTATTTATTTTTTTATATTGTTGAATGAGAATATATTTCAGAAAGGAAAGAAGTTCTAGGAAAATGAAAAGGTTCTTAAAAGTTCTTAAATATATAGCATATAAAAGTTAAAAAATTACATCATTGTGAGAATAAATACTAGAGTTACATGCAGTAGCAGTCAATCACAAATACTCCTTTTGGGAAACTATTATTAATTAAAGGAATAACAAATCACTGTTTATTTGTACCTGGTACTAATTCTTTGTACCTCTCTAAATATATAAGTGAAACTATGTTCATTTCAAAACATCATACTCTTCAGAATAATTATTTAAACAGTTCTATAGGTCAACTGTGTCTTTCTACAATTTTTCATTAATCTGAAGTTTTTGATCACAGTAAAATGAACTACAATAGAAAACCACTAAAAATGTATAGATTTATAGCAACACAGTAGAGAATCAATCATCTGGGTTAACTACAAATGGGATATTCAAATTTTAAATTTATGTTGATCAAAAATCTAAAATCATTTTCTTGTAATACAAAATTCAATCTCTTATTAAAAGAATGAATAATGTTATAAAACTATTAGAGTGTCCTGTTAGACCCCATATATTTTATTAATTAGTCATTTCTATACTCCTTTTCTGTTAAGACAAAGAATAGCAGAAAATACTACTCATAGAAATACACAACTACTTTTATTTTTCAAATTTGTATACTCCTTTGCTGTTAAGACAAAGCATATGCGCAATTACTTTTTTATCAAATAGATCTAATCAAAAACTGATTGTCTGGTCTAATAATTAATACTCTAATATAAGCATGTATTATGCAATTGTCTTTCTAATTCAGGCAATTTCACTGATATACAGCACTAATAGTAAAAACATTCTCAAAAAACTGAAATAGCATGGCATATTAATGATATTGGTAACCATAATTAACAATGTTACAATATTTTCTACACAGCTGAAATAGGTACATTATTAATAAGATTATGTTAATTTTTAAGCAAAGAATACAGCCTATGGTTCATGGGCCATATCCAACACACAACACAGGCTTTTTGTAGCCCACTGACCAAATGAATATTAATAGTCACATGACTGGGAACTGATATTCAATTTTAAAAAGTTTATAAGTATTAAATAGACTACCTAATATGTGACAATTAAATCTCATAGTGATAATAACTATGTCCTTAACTAGTCATTTTTATACTAATTAAAGATATGAAAAGATTTAGAATCTTAACAAACATTAAATTTGAATTAGCATTCTAGTTCAATGCTGCCTACATCATAGAAAAATGGCCCACCAGTGAGAAAGGTTGAATTGCTTTAAAGTATTCGATTAAAAATTCAAAAACTGCAGTTTATAAAAGTGATCTACATAACTGAAGCTAAAAAAGTAGAAAACAACCTGCTGTAGAAAGAGTGGAAACTATAAAATTTATAATTCTACTAGATGGTTTAATCTATTTTGTTCCTTTGGATGCTGAAATAATGTAGAAAACATATTTTGATAAGGGATTATTTTAATTACTGTTACAACCTATGGCCCAAGATTTTATTATATAACAATTGCAAATCATTGCTTAAAGTTATTGCTTTACCCTTATTATCTCAGAAAGATGATCTGGTGGGCAAAAAGAAATTCTAGAGCAGAGGTTCTCAAACTTTTCCAATGTGCCATTGCTGGAATTTGTCGCACCCAGCTACATTACTGTTCATTTTTATTATACATATTTATGTCTTTTTATGTTAATATCATTAAATGAGTTTGAATACTGAAGTGAATAACTTTAAACTCATTGCAATTATATGGTAGTTAGTAAATTTACAAAATGATAGGAAACTGGTTTCCCTATACTTCTTTTTGTGTGGTTTTTAACTGTAAGCAACTCCTCAAAAAGTCCTCTTACATACTTGGAAGCAAGAGCTTGGAGTGTGAGAAACTCTGTAAAAAGCTTAAATATAAACCCTGTTCCAGCAAAGACATCCAAAAGAGATTTATTCTACATAAAGATTAATGGTTTCACACTGATTTAGATTCCAGCAGAATAAATTAGTCTACTAAGTTTAGAATTTAGAATTTACAAAGCTAAGTCTTCAAAAGAAAAAAAAAACTGTATGGCTTGTCAATAACAATAAGCAAATCTACATGTCATCTATAGAAAAGAGGTCTAGGAACATTTTGAGTTATGGTCTCTAATGACAAACAGAACATATAAATGCAATGAAATGAGCAGCCTGGAAAACCCATATGATTCAAAAACATCACTCATAAAGAAACAAAGGGTCAATGACAAGCTATATCTGTGATGGTTCCAACTCTCCAAGATCCCATGTACTTCTTAGATGGCACTTATGGGTTTCACTTGTCATTGGAGACAAAATAAATGTTTCCAAATTTTTTACAGCAAGGGAAATACCATATAATCTAACATCATACATGGTGGATATGAATTATATCCTCCCCATTTACATAAATGTATTACACAAAAGGTCTAAGAAATATTAGTATACTATTCTGTCACATGAAAATTAAATCAAGTACGCTAATGATGAAAAGTTTAAAATATGTTCTTTGGAGAAATTATTACCTCTCTCAAGAATGAAGTATCATTTTTATCCTCATTTTCATATTTGTGACCTTCATTTTGGAACTCAGCCATATCCATCTGAAATATGAAAAATTACATTAGGAATAGCTTCTAATAACAATACTATACAATTATCTGCAAATATCTATATCTAATAATATATTTTATTCTCAGAAATCATCTACAAATAATCTCTACAATGAAAAAATTTAATTACTAGCAACAGGTTGAAGTTCAAATATCAATGGGTGTCAAAAGTGAGGTATGTTTTTCACAGATTTAATGGACTTGGAATTGCATTAATTAGAGAGTAAATATTTGCAAATTAACATTTGTTTTCATTGATATGACGATCATCTGTACATATTTGTCGGCAGTTATTCATGATGATCCTCCCCCCCCCCCCCCAGATTTATAAAAATTCTCAAATTTTACAACCACAAATCTTCAGAATCTATATACAATTTAGGGGCTTGCCACCATCCCCCTGGGATATGTCCTGCTGATACCCATGTAAACACCTAAAAATCAATGAAGTAGCACACAAATGTCACATGTACTCTGAAATATTCAGAATACATGTGATACATGCAAGACCAATAAAGAGGAAGCACATGTGTGGCTTTATATAGGAAACAAGTCACTGTGCAATCTTAGAGAATTCAAATGTTTTTTGTGGGAAATAAGAATCTGAATTGTAGTTGTTGCAGAAATTGTGGATATGTCATATTATCCACATTTTGGAAAATTATGTTTATTAATACAGATCATTAATGTGCCATTTAGCTCAACTAGCATCATTTCAGAATCAGACAACAATGTACCCTATTAACACTTTTTCTATTTTCAATACAAATCTAAAGTTTAATGAATATTTTAAATTCAAAAGAGACTGATTTCATAAGAGTAAATTTTAAAATAAAATTAAGAATAAGAACCAAGTGCCTTTAAAACTTCCATTTTTTTTTTTTTGCAAAAAGGGAATGCCTGAATGCTTAATTCAAGAATTGAGAGAAAAAGATTTGAACCAGATAAATTTATGGAACAGAAATTATCAGCTATAGTTTCCTCCCTCAGTATACAATGGCATGAGTTCTCAAGTTACTTTTAAGCAATGAACAATGTATGACAAACATTTCAAGCAATTGGAGATGGTATTACATTAAGTACCTACATATAAAAAAGACTTAAGACTGTATTACATTTTTAATATATATGCATAAAAAATGCTTCTGATATTAACATTCAATTTTACCTCTTTAATCAACGTTAGATTTAAAAAATGCACACCATAATATACGATATACTAATATCTAGTTTCAGAATCATTAGTCAACTATGTACCCTATTGGAAACTTCCTCCATTTTCAATAGAAATCTAAACTTTAATGTTCTCAAATTCAATAGCTAGTATAACAGAGAAGAAATGAAAAAATTCTGACTTCCCATCTTTTAGTGAAAGTGCATAAACATCTCCTAGTTATAATGGAAACTAAAGAAAATATGTTACAGAACATAATATAAAATACATTTTAAGCACTCTGTTTATGTATCATGAATAATAGCCGACAAATATGTACAGATGATCTCTGTAATTAATGCAATTCCGAGTCCATTAAATCTGCGAAAAACAAATGTTAATTTTTAATCCTTTACAGTAGCATTATAAGTATTGAAATATAATCGTTGATGTTTTCAGGTCCTTAATAACAAGACACTAAAATATTTTTATTAGCCAACAACCTAGGATTTTGCATTTAAGCCTATACACACTGGACTTACCAGAAATTATTTGATTGATGAGAAGCACATATCATTTGTGCTAGGGAGACACACCAATTGCAAAATGTGATTGAAATAAAAATTTACATTTAAGCCTACTGAGTTTTAAAACAGCTTCTGCACGCCTAAACTTTTGTATCACGTAACAAATATTCCTCTGTAGCAACAACATTCGAAAGAAACAGCTGCCATGTCTCCTTTAATATCTACTATTGACAATCGGTAGTGAATAGTGCTGTCATCTAGTGGAACGATTTTTAATATTTTGGACAATTTGCTTTTGGAGTACATTGGTCATTAAACCGTAACCTTGTGCAGCCGGCTACAAACCGCCATTTTGTTGCAGAAAGGTCGCGATTGCTACAAATTCTCATTGTATTGAACTTGTTAAAAAATTATTAAATTGCGTTTTCACTGAACTCGTTTAAAAACTGTTAAAATGGGTTTAAAATATATTATGCCACATTGATTTGGATAATTCTAAATCTAAATTTTAACTCTTTTTATTGCGTTACATTTTAACTTTGGCAGTGACAGACAGGATTTATCCATCGAGGTAATAATAATAGAGATAGGATTCCAATTCCTTATAACATTCACAGAGAGATAGACGGAGAATCAATAGATAGCCAACATCTACGTGACACCGGTAATGAACTTAACTTTCGTCAGTTTCTTTGCTAGAGAAGCTATGAATATCTTTTATTTTTTGCTAAATATTTACATTTTTTAACATTTTCAGCTTCTTCACACGAATTTTTCGAATTTTAACTGAAAATAATCACATTATTGTCCTTATTTTTGTGCGAAATAACTCAAAGTGTTAATATTTTGTGCTTCTACGGTTTCCTTTCCTAGTATATGCTTCTTTTTCGCAAATATTTTGAAATTTGTTGAATATATTCTCTTTCTTGCTTATATATATATATAACACATTACTACTTGAGGATATTTAGCTTCTTGCGGAAAACTAGGCAATGGTTACCTTTGTCGTTTGACTGTCATCATGGTCAGGACAGTCTGACGATATTCAACGTTTTTGAGTTTTTAGATAATTTAAAAATTCTTTGTGGATTGAATAGGTATTAATAAAAATATTACGATTCATTCGGATTTTCAAAATTCCCAATATCTTTAACAGAGGAGAAAGTTGGAAAATGCTTTCAAAATTCTTCAAACACTAAGGGTGTATTATTGAAAATCGTGATTTAAATGGATTTGATGACATCTTTATCTCCAGTCCCATTCTATGGCAAAACCTTTTCGTTTTTGAAGTTATAGAGCTTGAAAGTTAGCTTTACACTGACATAACATGGAAAGAGGTGGTCATAATTTAGTGAGCATTGAGTGTTCTTTAGAATGGTGCAGGATATCCATAAGAGAATCAGTGTGAAGTAACGATCTCCTACGGATGTCCACTGAAGAGGTTAAAAAACAAACTTTGAAAATATAAGAATAACAGAGATTGCACAAAGTAAGATACATTAAAATTTAATTCAGAAGCTCTCAAGAGGAATGCGATGACCTTCACTTTGTATCCTCCTCGGGAAGACGAGCTCGAAATAGCACAGACGACATCGAGATCAACCATAATTTAAATTTCTAATGTTTCTCATAATTGGGAAAAAAAATAGTAAAATAAAATAATTTCGTATTTTTACAATTTCAACCTTTCATTCAGTCTTTAGTAATAAAAAAAAAAGTACCATTCAGCCTTTTATTTTCTTATGTATTATCGCTTGTTAATGGTTAGCCTTTATACCAATATTACTCAAGAATTTTCAGTTTCGATCGACCTCTTATTTCTAGTGATCTTAGTTCCAAGTAATACACAGATTTTAATTTTGTCACCAAATAATTATCATCGTTTTAAAGTTTGTAATAGTCTATAATATAAAGGATTAGAGAATTGTTTAAAGGTATTCACTTCTGTATATAAATTTCATGATTACTCAGAGAAATGTTTTTTAACTGGACTCAGTACTTATCAAAATATTTTGGCTCGAAAATTTGAGCTCATCTCTGGAATTAAGAGGTTTTTTTATGCTCGAATTGGTATAAAATTTATTTATGAATAAAATATTGGATATAAATATTCAATATTTTATTATTGGAAACATATCATTATCATAAACTATATCATAAACATCATATTCAATGGATAGATAAAAATCAATTGAAAGTGATATGATTAATTTTAATTTAATTGAAAATAAAGCAGGAAAAAAGGGCTTATTAAAATGTCTTTAAACCTTACTTTCTTCAAAATTATTCATTCCAATATTTAATCAGAGAATAAAGTTTTTAGTGTTATTTGTTTATTTGCCATGTTTCCGCTTTAAAGTAGAAGAATCCACATTGCCTTTGGCCAATATAAGATGCTTGTTGACAAAGAGAATGAAGTTTTTATTTTCGACTTTAACGCCTTCGAACAGTGGATATTTGAATTAAAAGATGACTTGGAAATATTGAACAGTATTATTAATATGCACCTATCCAATCCAACAAACAGTTTTCATTCACCTATTGAAAAGTCGCGTATTCCCACCCACCCTTAGGGGTAAGGGATCAAATCACTGGGGTCGGCAAAAACCTCTTCAGCTCTCTAACCACCCAAATTTCAAATTTCTAGCACGAATAGATATTTTGCAAAAGCATATTTCAAGCTTTGCTATTTTCCAACTTTAGTTCCTGCTAGTGATGAAAATTAAAACTTGTGGAAGGTTCTGAAAAGTTGAGTACATACTACATTAGTAATAGGGCGTTCAAAAAAAATCTTGACACGTGTCTGTAGATTTGCACTCATTCCTCCGAAGTTAAAAAGCTACGACTTGTTTGAAAGCTTCTCTAAACTTGTCATTACATAATAAAAACAAAGTCCGTATCACCATTTCTCTCTTCACTGGCAGCGCTTAAATTTCCATCTGTTAAATCTGTGCGCTGTTGCTATAGAGCCTACTGAAAACTGGAAAAGATTTTACATTTTCACAAGGATGCAACTTGGGAACGATGAGAAAAAAATTCATGCCGATTTATCACAAGTATATGGGATCATGTCTACTCATAAGGCACTATTATAGGATGGATGCACAAATTCAAAGAAGGATGGCAGAGCTACAAATACCTCCCTGGTACACGAAGACCGAAGACCAAAGGACGCCATGTACTAGAGAACCGTCTCTGCTGTTCGTGAACTCATTAAGGAAAACCCGCATATCACCGTTCAGGTATTAAGTTTAGATGTCAGTATGTCGATTAGCAGTGCGGAAACTATTCATCAACGTTTAAAATTTTGAAAGATCTATGCCAAATGGGTACTCCACAAACTGACAGAACAGCAAGGAATGGCTAGAGTCAACTTTGTTCAGAAATGATGGCAATGTTTGAACCTAGTAGCCCCAAATATTGTCGCAGGTGATCAGATGTGGTTTTATTATTATTCAACTTCCAGAAAGATCGACAACTATGTTTGGGTTGTGAAAGCTGAGCCACGTCCCCAAATCCTCCAACAAAACCAGTGGCAGTCATAAGGATAGGGCCACGGGGGTATGGCCCTCTCCAAGAGACCTGCAGTGTTTCGTTTTTTTCATTTTAGCAGCCAGCCAATTTCTTTTCCAAGAAGGAAAACCTCTGACACCTTCAGTATCCCATATGAAGACACTTGTAGGGGCATATAAAGTATTTTGTACTCCAGAAATGACACTTTTCACTACAAAAATCCCTCGTATGTCGTCCCTAAATGGCTCTCTCCAGGTTTGAGACCTATGACTGCCCCTGAACAAAACTTTCCCTGAAGGAAGAGGAAGTCCATATTTTTTTTTCAATTCCCAAAGAGTGGTAGCCATCGACACCTTTCATGAAAAAAATGGTTATAAATATCCAATACTACACCAACATTTTTTTGGCCCAAAATGGTTCAGGAGATGAAAGAGCAGCATCCAACAACATGCATGTCAAAGGTTCTCCTTCTTCATGACAATGTCAGTGCTCACAAAACCCTGCAAGTTACGGCCATAACTTGCCGGGTTTTGTGAACACTGGCATTGTGGAGCAGAAAATATGAGCATTCTGGAGGAGGAAAAAAATCAAACAACCACCCCATGCCCCATCCTGCATATTCACCCAATTTTGCACCATGCAATTTTTGGTTGTTTCTAAAAAATTAAAAAGGAACTTGCTGGCAAGCCATTTTTTAAGGGTGTAAGACCTTGCAAAATGTGTTCATACAGAGTTGCGGTGTATTCCCCAACAGAGTACCAAAGCATTCCAGAATTGGCGTAGACGTCTGCAACGGGGACTGGAATCCACGGAGGTATGAATGAGAGGAGACGCCCTAACGCGCTTTCCCTGACGAAGGTCATGATGCTGACGCAGCAGGGCGGTAGCCATGTTGTTGCTTCCAAAACAAATCGTCTGCCACTGCAATCAAGCCTACTTTTCACGTGCTATACTCAGTTTTACTGTGCATTATATACGAGAAGATTATTTTTTTACGACTAAGAGAAAGCCCATTTAAGCTATTTAGAATTTATATTGCTTTTTTTCAATGCAATGAATATTTCCATACAGAATTACTGTATAGCAGAACTATTTATGTATTTCGTTGCATACGACAATAACAAACAATTACAAGATTTTAAAAGTTTATTTATACTGCACTGATAACAGTAGAAAACATTTTATGGATAAAACATAAAAGTTATGTGCAATAACAGCATTTAAACCGCAAAAAATCACATTTGTAAGATTCAGAAAATAGCAGTTTTATGTTAAAAAAATTGATTCCACGAGAATAAAAAAATTTGCCTAACAAAACTAATTAAAGCCAATAGTGCAGGAGCCAAAATGGTAGATTTTAAAAACACTTTAAACTTTGGTGGAGAAATCATGTATAACACACCTACATTAAAATGCTTTCCAGTGATTTTTTACAATAGTAAAGATTCAACACCAAAAATATGTTAATAAGTTATGACACCCACTATTAAGAGAATTATGAGTGTACTGAATTTTCATTTTGACGTCAAAGTCAACAGGTAGCTCTGGATTTACTATTTATCGATAAATAAATTCTACTGTTTTATTTGGAGAATTTTTCTGTTAACTGTTTCCTTCTCTGACAACAAAGTGCAGAAAGTGATGCAAATTAGCTTAAAATTATGATTTATAACATTTAGTTATAACTTTTTAAATTTTAACTGGTGGAAGTCACTTGTAACCTAGTTTGTATTACATCATTATTAAAAACCTTAAATTTCAGTTATACTATTCATATTCACTGTTCTGATTGTAGCAATATGTGTGTTGTTTTGATATGAAGCCCCAAGATCTCAGGGCTTCATCTATACCACATAAGTAACCTTTAAGTATTAATTAGACATTTTTAAAACTTTGTACTGACTTTGTTTAAAATTTTCTAATATTTCAGATAATGGATAAAGATAGAATCACATCTATCCAAGATATTTTTCGATAGATGAGGAACTTAACATCTTTTACAGACAAAGTATGTCATCATCAAAATTCTTTGTTTTGTGATAAAGTCAAAAATTCATGAAACTAATCAAACAGAAACATTAGCAAAACTGTTATCTATAATGCTTCTCGTCTGTCTTTATTTAATGGAAAGCTGAAATAAAAGATAATTTCTATGTATTGGCCATAAGCTGACACTGCATCTTAGTTTACAGTGCAAAAAATAAAGCATATTTTCAAGAAATTTATTTAAATAAAACAGTACCGAAGAGTAAACCGTAGAATTAAGTTTAAAATAAATATGTAAAATTTGTAACACACCTCTAAACTCGTAAAAGGAAAAAAAATCTCTGGGTGTGATCACACTCCCGATTTTTAGAGGTAGCTACACCCCTAAATTTTTGCTTATTTATAAATATATTGCTGTTGCTAATATAAGAAGTAAAAAAAAGAACAAAATAAATATATACAAAAAAACTCAGATTGTGGCTGGAACCCACCAGCTCTGTGTCTGTACCCTCAGCTTCACATCTCTCCCCCATCTCATGCTCATTCTCCTCCCTCAACCAGAATTAAAATCAATACAAAATACACAATTATTACAATCTCTAAAAAAAATCCCGTAAGGATTGAAATACATCCTTCCTCAGCCACAAAGGAAAAATTCGAAATAATATCTGAAAAAACTATATAAAAAAAAAACTAAGAATTATACTAAGCAAAAATAATAAAAATTAAAAAATTATAAAAAAAAAAAAAAAACAAAAAAAAAAGGAAAAAATATATCCACAGGGTGAAAGGAATATAATATATATTTAAAAAAAAATAAAATAAAAAAAGGCAACGTTCCAGACAGTGTCTCGAACCCAATATCTCAGTGCCTGACTCCTCTCAGTCTCTCATACCTCCCTTTATGTATGCCTAACCTACCCCTCAACCTAAGTAAAAATAAAATAACTACAAGCAATACACTCGCTCTATTTATAGTCCATACAGAATTAAATAAATTCAGCATTCACCTTAAATGGGAAAATTAGAACCCTATCAAAAGAATTAACGAAAAGGAGAAAAGCATTACCCTCTCCTCTCCTCTTTTAACTAAAATTATTTAAACAATTTGAAAAATTTTCACCCTAATTAATGATCGCTGTCACTCACATATGACAATTTACACCAGACACATTAAGTTAATCTAAAAAAAATTCAAAAAGATAAGACTCCAATCCAAAAAAAAGGTGGTGGGGGGGGGGGGGGGGGGGGCATTTAAACAAAATCCTTAAATGCTCCCCAAATTAAAAAGAAAGAAAGATTATATTTCTCACCTTATGAAAATACTTTATTGTAATTTACTATTCACTTTTTACACTGAACTTATTAAATCAGGAAGAGAGATGAATTTAAACACTGAAACATTTAAACAAAATAATAATATCTAATACTTCTACCTAAAATAAAATAGAAAACAAAAAAGAAACTCCCTAATATTTTAATCACCTCTATTTAAAAGTATGTAAATTCATCATCCATTAAACAGAATACACACTAATATTCAATTACAGCCAACAAAATTTTTTAACTGAGAAAGCCTGCAGAAGGAATTCTCAAATAAGCGTAACGTAAAATCAATCAATCAATCAATATAAGAAGTACATCTTGACATTTATCACTAAGTACAATCCTAAGAAAATGAAAAATATCTGTTGAAGAATCGAGGTTTGTAACTCGAAATAAAACTGATTTCATAGCGGCGTAATTAGAACGCAAAGATACTTGTATCATTATATAATTATTATTAATAATAATGATGTTTATTATTGCTGTTTACGGCAATTTAATAATGATGATGAATTTACACACTTTTAAAGGCCGCTGCACACCAATTCTAACAAGGAAACATTTAATAATGATGTTTATTATTACTGTTTAATTAAACTTTATAAAAATGACAAACTGACCGATGAAAGGCAATTCCTGGTATCTTTTTTTGAAGGGCCATTCGTGCATCCAAAACGCTGAATAAATTAACATAACACAAATATCGTATAAAATAAGTTTTTTATAGCGCAAGACACATTGTATTCCAACACTACTGATCAATGTTTTGAATAGAACAACATGGCTGCCGCGCAGTGGCCGTAGCATCATCTTCAAATGCTTAGGGCCCCCTCCTCTTTTCTTCCTACCTCCATGCTTGGATCCGATATTCTTATATCTGGGAGAGAAACACGGAATTAACTGTGGCGCCATCTCGTGAAAAATCTATGTGTCTAAATTGCAGACTTTTATGTTTTTCACCTTGAGATATCATAAAGGCCAAGATTTAGAAAAAAAAACAAGGGGGTGGAGGAGGTAAGATCCAACTGGAACACCATTCCAGTAAAAAAAATGCTTCTACTTTAGTGGTCTTTTAAAAATTATTTGAAAATACGTATAACATATTAAAGTTTAATTTTTTTTTATCCGCGGTTCCTCTTACTAGCATGTTCAAAGGGGTTCTGCCCTTCTACCATATAATCACTAAAAAAATTTCGTAAGTACAATGATGGTGACTCTTATTTTCAACTTTTCTTACTAACTGTAAGGTTATCTCAAGAAAGTACTCCATATTTTTTACACTGTTCTGGTTTCTATTTGGTGAAATATTAATAAGGATCAATTCTTTATATTTTGAACCTGTTTTTCGCTGAGACAACATCCATCCATCATTTTAAAACAATATAGGCAGTTTTGAAGACTGAGTAGCTAAAATTTCACAACCTCATTTTTCCATCAGATGGCGCCACATGTTTATTCGGTGAATCAGTTTAAATTTTCTTTAAGATGACAGAGCCTCAACGATCGCTAATCTTAACAACTGCTTTCAAAATTGCAATCACTTCATGCTTTGAACAATGCCTTGCACGACGGGAGCGTTCAAAGGAGGCATGAGCCTGATTTTTTTTCCCTTATTTTGATCAAACTTATGTTTTTACGTCTTAAACAAACTTTACTTAGTAATCGTAAATTTTCTTAAAACATTTGTCCGTCTTCTACTCTTCCTCAGGGGTGAGGGTTGCATCGATCGGTATCATACAAGGCTAATAAACTGCAAAGCGTTGAGATTTACTGCCGCTAAATCTCCATCCTGTCCTCGGTCATAGAGGGTACACCGATTGGTTCACGCTGCCGTTCGTCGTATGGAACATTAAGCCATGCTTTGTGTGCAGGAGAGCCATATCCCTTGCACGTTAAAGAACACAATGAATGGATTTGATGGAAGTCTCCGATCTGTGTTCTAACAGCTGTCTAGTAGATTCCCTTTCTAAGCCTTCTCTGAGACCTTACGATCTGGCCGTTTAGCATCATCATCTTCAAGCAGCCATGGGCTACGGAGATCCAACCAGACCATGCAACTTAGTTCTCCAAGCATATCTGTCCTCAGCTATATCTGCTGCATCTGGCCACTGCACACCAATTCTAACAAGGTCCTATTTGACATTGTCTGCCCACCGAATTCTAGGTCTGAGGCCTTTAGACACATTCTACATAACCCTATTCGCTAATCTATAATTACCCATGGCCAAACCAACGGAGTCTCTCTTTGCACAATATGCTGCTTAAAGGAGGTTGCCGACTCCTTTGCTTAACCACATTATTACTTGCAAAGTTGAACCACCAAATGCCCAAAATATTGCGTATGCATTTAGAACCAAAAGCATCAAGTTTCCTGTTAACTTTTTTACGAAGCGTCCAAGTTTCACTACTATAACTAACCCTAGAAAGAACCAAACTACTATACAGTCTCTCCACACTCTCCACAGATTCTTAAAAGTCCTCGCAGCAATCCCTATTCGTCTGTTAATCTCATGCCGCACATCACCAGTATCTGTTACATAGCTCCCAAGGTAATTAAACTGTGACACCTGCTCAAGACTGCAACCATTCAGATGAACTGAACCACATCATGCCTGACCAATTTTCATCATTTTAGTTTTCTCTCTGTTTATCACCAAACTTACTCTACTACCAGTCTCATCAACAGCTCGAATGAAAGAATTCATCTCATCAACAGCATTTGCCTAAAGGGTTAAATCATCAGCCTAATCCATTTAGCATATTGTGTGCAAAACAGCGCGGTCCATATATAAAACAATCCTTCGTCATTACAGTATTTCTGAATGGTGTGTTGGTTTTTGATCCAGTGGAGGCAATTGGGTTTTTCCGTAGAAGTGAAAAATCCAGTTATGCTTGTTGTGAGTGAAACGTACATTGAAAGTTTAATATATGCATATTTATCTCAAATATTAGTTCAACAGTAATAATAAACATTAACGTAGAATTATTTTCAACTTTATTTGCACTAATTCAGAAACTTAATTTCTCATAAATTTCTTTTTGGTCACAAAAAACACTTATTGTTAATGTAGAAGTACAGTATCGAATTTGAAGACGAAATTTAGCGGTTATTTATGAACTGAATGAAAATTGAGCATTTGTACCAACACTTAGTGCTTTATTTTGTAAAATTAGTATTTATATATTTTATGAAATAGTGTACTTACGAATCAGCTGCATATTATAACGATGCTTTTACTAGAGTGAAAAATTCAGTCTAGAAAAGTCGGATCTCGCTGCCGATTCAGAACATATCATTTCATTGTGATGTGGCGAGACAGAAGTGCATTACAATGGCAAGAATCAGTGGCGGCTCGCGTATTGGCACTGTGGAACTGCAGCAGCCCCAATTTCAACTTGATATTATCGATAACATTTAATATAATGAGTCCTTTTTTCCTTAATTCTTTCTTTATACTTGTACAATATATAATCTTTAAGCTTAATGTTAGTAGCCATCCCCCAGTTTATGAAAAAGATACAAAAATCTTTGTATGGAACTGTGCGCTTCACAGTACTAGCGGCGAGGTGTTTGACTGTTGTGCGCATGCGCACATAGGAAGCTATACGCGAGGCTGCAAGGGAGAGAGAGCACTGTCGTTCCCGCAGTGCCGACCCTGGCGTGCTGGTTGAAGGTAGTTTTACACAATTTTAAAACAAAGGCTAAAAATTTTCTGGAGCAGCACTCCCACTAATTTTATCTACGAACCGAGCCGCCACTGGCAAGAATATACTTTTAGTGAAAGAATATAAATATAACTTTTTGCAGATGATGATATTATTAATAAAGGAATTTACTACTCTCTCTTCATCCTTGAAAATAAATAACATCAATTAAAACCATTTAGTCGATTTTTTACTTTTTGATGACAGTCTAATAACCTCCCTTGACGCTATAATACTGCTATTTCATAATATGTATTATATTTACACACATAAAATAAAAATCTAAATCCCTACAGGGTAAAAACCGAGTCTGTAATCCTATAAAACGAAACTGGTTGCAGTTTCTTAACCGTGTAAAACGAAACTGGTTGTATTTCTTAACCATATAAAACGAAATTGCTTGCATTTTCTAACCGTGTAAAACCGAGTTTATCACCGTGTGAATGGAAACTGGTTGCAGGGCCGTGCCGTGCTATGATACAGAGAGGCGGCCGCATCAGGCGGCACCGTAAGGGGGCGGCATAAGCAGCGAAATCAAAATACAATTTGAACCATTCAATAATTAAAGTCTTTACGCAGCGCTTTTCTATATTGGTCTATGTTATTCTGATATTGATGTATACGATTTATGATTTGTCGTACGCCTCTGCCTAAGCGCTTTCGGTACCCTTTGATCTCGGTTTCTGGTGCAGGTGCATCGTTGGCGAGCGCTCGCCGAAAGACTTTTGATCTGATATCGCGAAGCTATTATTTTTGTTTGTAATATACCGCGCGACCGCTCCTAAAAGCTGAGGCGGCAATTATCACAAAAGACAATTGCACGTGTTAAGTGTTGATAGTTCTGCTTTGAACTTACAGTTATTGACAATATTTGATTTTAATGTTAGTTTGTCATGAGAAGTGGCAAGTGGCTGTGCTGTATTTAAATCAGTAAATCAGATATATAATATATCTGTATCAGTATAATATTTGTGCATTTATACTAATTCAGTTTTTGTGTTTAAAAAGTAGATCAGGTAAGAGAATTATTGTTTTTTACAGCAATTGTAGTTACTTATTATCATTGAAAATGATTATGTTATGACAACAGGGACTTGAATTAAAAAGTACACACTCTAGACTACACATCCCTAATTAACGAATTTGCTAAAGTTAAAGTTAGAAGGGTAAAACTATAGTAGATTGTTGTAGTTGACAGTTGATATCATTATTTTAAAGTAGTTTATATTTTCAAATTAAAAATAGTATTCGTACATTTTGTGCAGATTTTTTTAAAATCACAATCGAAGGTTATTTTAAAGAAGAAACATTTAAGTGGCGGCATTTCGAAGACTTGCATCATAATGAGAAAATCTACCGCACGGCCCTGACTGGTTGCATATTTTGGACCCTGTGAAACCGAAACAGTGTAAACCGAGTACCGTTTAAATCGAGAAACGGTGTATTAGGAATTTCAAAAAAAAAAAATTACCACCTTGTATACTGACGCTTATCACCAATGATAAGTATTCTGTTTTGAGACTCACTGTAGTAGGAAACAGTCAGAAAGTTGGAAGAATATACCATGATCTCTGAGACATTGATGAAATGCACTGGTTTTCTTAAAATAAGGAAAAACCCTATGTTATGTCAATGGGAAGCTAACGTCGAAGCCCTATAACTTCTAAAGCAATTTTTTTGTTGTTTTGATTTGGAAAATGTGATAGCAGATAAAGATCTCAATCAAATATACATATTGCTACGACAGATGAACGTGCTACAATGAACTTATGGTCGATGTGTCATGAACGCTCGCGTATGCTTCAGTGTGACAATTACGTTATCAACTGATTAGAACGGAGAGACGTTTGGATAATAAGAATTGTGGAGGAAAAACGAGATATAGTGGAGTAATAAAGAAAGAAGGATATAGTGTGTTAAAATTAGTCTTGTGTGATGCTACGTAAGAAGACTGCTTTTATTTGATTCAAGATGAAGCCTGGTTCCGATGGTGAAAGGGAATCAACAGTAAAGTTTGTTTTTGGGTGCTCTATCATGGTAGATCAATGTTAGATGTTTCGCATCTATAAGGTATAAAGTATTATTAAAGCATTCTTGTATCACAAATGAAATTCAATATAAATTGGTTTGTTTGTTAAATGTTACAAGGTAATAGGTTCTATTTTGTCATAGTAGGTGAATATTGACAGCACTGTAGTTCCAGGTCACATGGACCCGAAGGCTCAGAGAAGGTTTGGGGGAGGGGACCCACTGGAACAGCTATTTGGAGACAGATGGCACACGGGACCACGGCTTAACGTCCCATCCGACGGACGGCGGCCTTTCCAAGCCCATCGGTGTCCCCTACTGATCGTGGGCAGGGCGGGGTGCGGAGATAAATCTCAACGCTGACCCAGCTGGGACTCGAACCTGGGAACTACAGATTACGAGCCTGGCGCGCTACCGACTGAGCCACCCCCGCCCCACTCTTACTAGTAATTAAAACTTAGTGATAAGTATTATATCGATAATAAAATAAGCGTGCATTTTAGTAGTTTGTGTAAAGAATTCTTTCTTTATTCATCAGTTTTGCATTAAGTTTCCTAAGACTGGTAAGATAGGCATTCCTTTTGTTAAATATTCAAAATTCCATAACTCATTAAATACTGAACGAATATTGTTAAAAAACGGGATAACGATACATTCGATGGCGATCTTTATCTGCTCTCACATTTTAAAAACAAAAACAAACTTATTTCAGAAGTTAAAAAACTTCGACGTTAGCTGATATAGAGTTGTTCCTTAATTTATGGAACTAGTGTAGGTAGGGGCATTAACATGATTATTTGGACATAATCATGTCGTTTTTGTTATTAGCAAGACGTTTTATTGCTTTTTGAAGTATCTTCTTCCCTAAGGTACTTCTGACTGGCTTTTATTCATGTTGTCATATCCTGCTATTTGACAATCCGAATATCCTACGGCTTCGCTGCAAAACAACCCCAAGCTCAGAGAACGTCGAGGGAAAGGAACCAACTGAACAGCTATTATTATACTGTTGGTACCCTCCTGTCAAGGCCATTCAGCGTGTTCTTTAGCTTGTACGAAGTATAGCTCTTCTGCACGTGGGACCACTGCTTAACGACTCATCCAATGGATGGCGGGCTTTACCATGGCATCGCTGTCCCCTTTCTCATCGATGGCAAGGTGGAGATTAATGGAGACAAATCTCATCACTGGTCCAATTGGGACTCGGATGATCTGCAGCTGGGAACTGCCGATTACGAGCCAGTGCACTAACGATTGAGCACCCTCATCCCCTTAGTCAGGGGGGGGGAGGGGATCACATCCTGGGAAAACGAAGGATGTTATTCACACCACGGGCAAGAGTTCTTTTGCACCCTATTGAACAGTCAAATTTTGTATAAAAGAATAAAAATTAATTATCTAAAAGTTGAAATTGCGCTCCAAATATGATTTGTGTCACTGGTATATATCCCCATTCGCCCTTGCCTTGACCCATCCCAATTCTTAACTAAGAATTAATAACAGACTCCCATCCTCCTTCTCTCTCAGTAAATGCGAGGCCCTTTCATAAGAATCTCAGACCCCTCCTTCTCACTCAACAAATGTGAGGGCCCTAAGCTTTTGAGACCCCTCCTTTTCTATTCCTTGGAGATCACCATATGTGATGTTGCCGAAGTTGGCGTAGGTCGTGGTTTTTACCCGACACTATAGTTTTCCTTGTTGCTGATGATATGAGAATGTCCTGACTTTCACTAATAACTTATAAATCGAGTATTTCGCAAATGAAAGTATTCAAGAAATTCTTTTGTGCGAAAAACGAGTTTCGTTGATGAGTGGGACTCGAACCCAAGCCTCCCAGTTACATGCCAGGTGTTCTAACCACTAAAGTACCACCAGCTCCATGGTATATCCACTAATTATGGGGGCGGGGGTGGCTCAGTCGGTAGCGCGCCAGGCTCGTAATCTGTTGTTCCCAGGTTCGAGTCCCAACTGGGTCAGCGTTGAGATTTATCTCCGCAAAATTCCCCGCCCTGCCCACGGTCAGTAGGGGACACCGATGGGCTTGGAAAGGCCGCCGTCCGTCGGATGGGACGTTAAGCCGTGGCCCCGTGTGCGGGAGAGCCATACCCTGTGCACGTTAAAGAACACGCTGGATGGCCTTGACGGGAGGCTACCATCTGTCTCCCAACAGCTGTTCCAGTGGGTCCCCTCCCCCAACCTTCTCTGAGCCTTCGGGGTCCATGTGACCTGGCCATTTAGCCCATGGTGTGCAAAAAAGTGCCGCTCAGAGGTAAAACAACCCAACACAACCCAACCCACTAATTATGACTTTTAAATATTCCTGACCATAGCGCCATCTATGATTGGGAAAAGCAATTTTCCAAACCTGTTCAGCTATAAATGTAAATAACGAAATCACTGACGCTAAAGCGTCATTAATACAAAAATTAATCACTAGTAAATACCCAGAATACCTGTTGACACAGAATTCAAGAAACACTTTTGTGGAAAAAATTAGTTGACAGTTTAGTGGTTTGAACACAAACTGAGAGTTTTGTAACTGAGAGGCGTGGGTTCGAGTCCCACTGATCGATGAAACTTATTTTTTCCATAAAAGTATTTCTTAAATTCTCTGTCAACAGGTAATCTGTATATTTACTATTAATGAAAGTATTTACAGAGTTTTTTTACTACAACAATTTACTCTTGTTCCACAACTCTATACCCTCTACGAAGCGAGGATGTCTCTTATTCTTGAGAAGTTTCTTAACTGACTCTACTCCTCAGGAGAAGTTAACCAGAAAAATTGTTAACCTAATCTCTCTCATGAGGGCTCTTCACAGTTCGTTTTCTTTTTGGTCTAGGTCCAGCCAGAAGCCCTTCCCCTGTCAAATAACGTTGGCAATCTCTCCCATATATAATAAATAAATAAATAAATAAATAAATACCCCCTCAAGCAGCTGCTTGCCACAGAGGTCTGACAGGAGCCTGTCAGTTTATATGCCACAGTAGAAGATCTGAGAGGATGGCAGGACCTCAGCAGAAAAACAATACGAACATCCATGCCTTATCCGGGGCTCGAACCCAGATCCCCCATATATATACGGCTCTAAATCTCCAAAACCACGACTGACCCTTCTCATCACATTCCCATGCTCTCTCCCTTGCAGCTGCCTTTTTACTCCCATCCCTACATCCCTGGGCTCCAATTACAAAGGGCGACAACCTAAGCTGCAATAGAGGCGGGAACCTATCACACTCTGTTGGACAATGGAGACCAAGGTCACTCAGATCACTCACATACCCAGGATTTAGTTTTGAAGGGGGGGGGGGGATCTTAAGACTTAAGTAAGGTTTACCAATTACTAAAATATTCCACTGGACAAGAAAGATTAAAATAATATTCTACATGGAATAAATTTTATACTTTTTTTTTAATCTATTTTTAGTGTCGGATATACTATGGTGGTAAACTAAAATTATAAAGGCACAAATGTTTTGGTTTTCAAAACCAGGTAGACAAGTTTGTGATTTCGTATAACACGACCGTATTTTCGAGGTGGTGGCCAGAAAGATCGACAATTATGTTTGGGTTGCAGAAGATAAGCCACATCCCCAAATCCTCCAACAAGACTCGCTCTGCGATGTCTCTGACGAATTCTGGGTACGTCCCTGCCCGCATTTCTCTACTGCTTGGTACAGCAATGGGCCGCAATTAAAACTTTAACACCCTCCTCTCTCAAAAGTAACGGGCCGTAACTTGCCGGGTTTTGTGAGCACTGGAATTGTCATGAAGAACACTTGACACGTTTGTTGGATGCTGCTCTTTCATCTCCTTAACCATTTTGGGCAAAAAACTGTTGGTGTAGTATTGGACATTTATAATAATTTTTTCAGGTAATATGTCAACGGCTACCACTCCTTGGAAATTGAAAAAAAAAAATGTGAACGTCCTCTTCCTTCTTGCGAGTCTTGTTGGAGAATTTGAGGACGTGGCTCATTTTCCGCAACCCAAACATAATTGTCGATCTTTCTGGGAGTTGTATAATAATGAAACCACAAGAGATCACTCCTGTCTAAATAACTGTATCGTCATTCACTTATATTTTTTTGTAATCCCTCTTTCTCGACAAATGTGAAGAGGAGAGCGGTTGGCTCAATCGCTAGCTCGCCAGGCTCATAATTTAAAGTTCCCAGGTTCGAATACCATTTGTTTCAGGGTTATTTATCTCCCCTAAATCTCCACCTTTTCCTCGGTCAGAAAAGGGGTACCAATGAGCTTGTAAAGGCAACCGAGCGTCAGATGGGACCTAAAACCGTGGCCTGTGTGCAGGAAAGCCATATATCCTTTACACGTTAAAGAACATGCTGGATTGCCTCCACTTATATATTTAGTAAAAGAAAATCTCAACCAATATGATTCATTAAAGGTACGTTGCTTCATAACGAACCCAAGTTGCTGAACACAGTGAGTAGGAACTTAATCACTGAGACGTCAGCGGAAACCCAATCAACGGAAGCAAAGGGAGTATCAAGCAACAGTGAAAGCTACAGCAGTTGTGTACAAGTAATTGTGTGCAAGCCTATCTGCTTCCGCTCCGGAACTTGCTCGGTTTCAGGAAGACAGTGAATGCCATCGACTTTAGTTCATGCCGATTTTCATTTGCTTATTCTTCATCCTGTAGATGTTATTACGTAAATGTGGTTGAAATCTCACTGGCCACGTGCTAAAACATTTGCAAGCATTAAACTAATGAACACGCCGAGCTTTTACTTTTCTTATAAGTTGCTTTTATGGACGATGCTCCATTCACTTGAACTTTCTGGTCTCTGAAGTCATTGATACCATCCTAGGACAGTTCATGAATGCAAAGTCATGCCAGGGAGAGTGATGGGGAGAATGATCATTTCGCTCAAAGCCTTATAGAAAGAAGTAATCTCATATTTCTTGGGTTGCTGCTGTTTTATTTAACGGCACTTTTTTTTGCCCATAATGTTCTAAATGGCCAGGTCACAAAGACTCGGGGATTATAGGAAACAATTATATAGATATATACATCACTTCTCTCTCATTGGGTCCCGTTTCCCAAAGAAAGGACAGTTTTAAGGAGACAGAGGTAAACCTCCCGTCAAGGCCTCCAGCATGTTCTTTAACGTGCAAAGGATATGGCATTCCTGCACACGGGACCACGGCTTTACGTCCTATCTGACGTTAGTTGGTTGTTTTACCTCTGAGCGTCACTTTTTTTGCACACAGTCGGCTAAATGGCCAGGTCACAAGGACCCCGAAGGTTGAGAGAAGGTTGGGGAAGGGACCCACCGGAACAGCTGTTGGGAGACAGATGGTAGCCTCCCGTCAAGGCCATACAGCGTGTTCTTTAACGTGCACAGGGTATGGTTCTCCCGCACATGGGGCCACGGCTTAGCGTCCCATCCGACAGACGGCGGCGTTTTCAAGCCCATCGGTGTCCCCTACTACAGGATGAGGAGTTTTGAGAAGTCTTAACGCTGACCCAACAGGGACTCGAACATGGGAACTGTAGATTACGATCCTGGCGCGTTACCGACTGAGTTACCTTGCAGTTCCTGCGTTGATTTATCTTCGTTAACCCCCATCTTGCCATCGATGAAAGAGAGGGCATCAATGAGCTTGGAAAAAACCGCCGTCCGTCGGATGACGTTAAGGCATGCACTGTGCACGTTAAAGAACATTATGAATGGCCACGACGAAATGCTTCAATCTGTATTCAAACAGCTATCCACAGGACCTTTTTTTAAGCTTCTCTGAGCCTTCATTACCTGTCATTTAGCCCGTAGTGTTCGATTCATAGGTAAAACAACCCAACCCTGAAGAAAAGTAATCAAAATTTTAATAATAATCATTAATTTTGATTACTATATACTGATATAAAGGTTAAAAGCATAATTAAATTGTAATACTTTTTTTTTAATTATATGGAAGTTTTAATTTACGACAGGGCCCGAATTCATCTCTAGTTGTTTTTTACAAAGGGAAGAAGGCGCTCCCCTAAACAAAGGTCAGAGATAACCTAGAAGCTTTATAAACCCAACAAAGCTGGGGCTCGAATATTATATAAACCCAATAAAGCTTTGGCTACTGATAGAAGGAATTTTGTTCTGGTTTCTCATACAACATAAAAACATGTTCAGTCGTTAATATGATCCGATTGCTGTGCACTATTATAATTTCACCTAACTCTACAAACAGAAACTGATTTAAGCGTTAATAAATGACCAATAAATTCAGTTTCGGGCCCCTGAGAATTCAGCCTAGAGAGCACAACTGTTAAGCTCCGGTCACGTTTTCACAAGGAATTTGATTATTCAAATATTAATTTTCTAACAAAATACCAACTCGACTACTTGGGTTTGTTTCTGAGACGGAAAAAATAACGTCGGGTGGTGTAAATTTCCCAAACAGAGAGGTATCGTTAGATTGATATTAATTTTTAAGTTGAGGATGAAAAATGGAACCCTGAAAAATGAGAGCCTCTTGAGCTGTTGAATAAATTAAACTTTTAAAAGAGTTGTGAACTTTTAGGAAAATGATTAAAAAAAAACAGTTACATACACAAATATACAAGGAAACTTCAGAGTGGTAAAGTTTTATTTATTCTTCTTTATAACACCCCCCCCCCCTCCACTAATAAATCCTATAAACTCTAAATATCTCCACAAAAATATGTCCATTGCCAATCGAATCGCCCCTCCAATAGAAATACATAAAATGGACATGATCCTCCTCTGGCCCACGGAGAATACGCAGAAAAATTATGGAAGTGATTGCCGTCCTTGGATGAACAAATATCACCAAAATGTTGGTAAAAAAAGAGTCATCCAACAATAAAATATCACGTGTTACTTTTTTGGGGGAGGGTTTAGATGATTCCATTAGGAGTGGTGATCTTCGGAATACTTCTGTATGTTTCCTTGATATTGTGGAGTAGCGCCAAGATGTCGTCAACGTAAGAACTGTCTGCTTGCTGGCAACGCAGCCTCTCCAACGGAGTAACGGGTTTGTCGTCAAGGTAACGGAGATGGGGAAAATGACTGATGACATAAAGCCTGCAAGAAGAAGATAAAAAGTGATATCTGGTTAAAAGCAACCACTGGCGAAAGACAAAAGAATAACATTCTAGAATTTTTTTTTGCCAGTACATTAAAAAAGGAAGTGACTGCATTGATATTCTTTTCGTATACGACTTAATACAATAGTATCGGAACTTTGTTGAATTGATTGCAATTTTTTTTTTCACAGGGCTATAAAAAAAACCCCTCCCCACAAGAAAAAAATTTCTTCCACATAAAATTAACATTTAAACCTGTTGTTTCTAAAAATAAGCCTACCTTTCTGATATATAAATAAACCTATTGCGCTTAGCGAGCCTCCTACCTCCCCCAGTAAGGCTAACAAATAACTTTTTTTTATTCATCTGAACATGTAAGGCGGAGAAGGGTTCTAGAAACTACTCTGATTTTGTGGGTTAAGCCTTCTCGTACAAAGGCTTAACCCACTAGGACCGAAGTCACTGCTGACTACTGCCTGAGTTAGAGCTAAGAGCACCCAAACAAACATGACATCACGGGACTCAAATCCGGACCCAGGAAGGCATTTGCAGTGCACCTTATATAAAAACCTTATATAAATATTGCGAACCTTATATAAATATATTGCGAATAAAATTATTGCGAACCTTATATAAATATATAAGTTTTAGTTTTGTACACAGGAAATAATTGGGTGAGAATTTTTTGCTGCTTTTCTATATAATTATAATATTTACTTAATTTAAACGCAACAACATTCATTATAATGATAATAACAAAGACTCATTAAATGTTTAAAAATTTTCATTCCCCATTTATCACTTATTATAGAATTAATTCCTTTATTCGATAAAATTTGTTTACTTAAAGATTATTTCCGAGATAGATTAAATCCACATCTGAAATTTAGTTTGAAAAAAGAAAACGCACACTCGAATGAATGAGCTTTATTATGTAACATTATCGACTGCATTTAAAGACCGAACAATGAACATATTTGTCAGAAAAGTGTTATCTGCCTTTTTTGGCAATTAATTCAGAAATTTTGTGGTAAAGTTTAAACAGAAAGCCATTATTTCAACTCTGCCTCCAAGGTCTTAACTTAATCTCTACCAAAAGCCGTAGCAGCTGTTACTGCACAATGAAAACGTTTCATTTGGTCAAATATAAAAGAAATTTATGTCTCTATTTGCCACTTCACATGTCGTCAAAAGCCTGCTTCTTCGCTTCACGGCCGTTACAGATGTAATTAGATTTTAATGATCTTGATATTCAAGAAGACGTACGATGCGATATTTGAGAAGTTTGCAATGTGACATTGACAATGAATTATTACCGGACCTCCCACAACCGTTGGTAAAATACACAAAAAAGAACACATCTGGCAACAAGTCCATCGAGCACATTCGTCAGCGACGGAATGCGAGACTTAATAATGCGTTTATTTCTCAGTGCCACATGGCTTCAATTCAGTTGTTTCGAACTTCGCGTTATCCTTGAGATCACAACTAACGTGTTACAAAGGCTAAGTCCATACTCTTGCATTTTTTAGTTCTGGTTGTTTCCATGCTTTTGCACAAGGGACCTATTTTCCATCTGTCTTCCTATTCGCTCGCATTTGTCGATTCGTGTTTTTAAAAAAACAGTTGTTTACTATAACTTCCAATAACAGCGAATTATGAATTATGTAGCATATGAAAGCTTGTGATGCGTGGAGTGCCATAGGTAATAAAAACATTTACCTTCATTCTTTCTTCCCCGACAACTCACGGCTAATTGCAAAAGAATTCCCAAATCCTAAAACAATTCATAAATATACAGAATCGGCATATTTTCAATTTTTTTCACCACATCTTTTTTTAGTTGCAAAATTGTTTTTCCAATTAATAATACGCATTAAAAATGCACATTTGTTTTTTAATCAAGATAATTTTTGATTCGTTGAAAGGTAACGCTTTTTGTTATCAGTTCATTACTCATTGGAAATGTATTTTCCTTTTTAAGTAGAGAATTTCTTTCTATGGTTCTTTAAGAATGTAATTTTTTGGACTAAAGGCTCATTGCTACGTTTGGATTGGCCACCCCTGGTATAAAGAATTATTACAATCAGCAGCGTATTTCAAAATTAAGTTTGGGAAGGGGGGAGGGAGGATTTGCTTTTTTTTTAAGATTAAAACATAGATAATAAATTCGTAAATATAAAAAAGGCAACTCATAAAGAGGCATAAATAAAAACCAGTGGTACATTTTGCATCAATGCTTAATAGTTGCTAAATGTTTCAAAAGCATAAAAATACAAAATAATTTTTGAAACATATATATTTAGTGGGGGGGGGGGCCTTCATGTCATTCGAACCTTCCATAATAAAATATAAAATACCCCCCTCAAGCAGCTGCTTGCCACAGATGTCTGACAGGAGCCTGTCAGTTTATATGCCACAGTAGGAGATCTGAGAGGATGGCAGGTCCTCAGCAGAAAAACGACACACACATCCATAGCCTGAATCCGGGGCTCGAACCCAGGTCCCTTAGATCAGTAGCCAAGCGTGCTAACCAATCGGCCACGGGACGGCTGAACCTTCCATACCTCGCACTTAAATACGTCACTGATTGCGATATAGCTTTCGAAGGGAACGGCCGGGCATAAAAAGTTAGTTATGTGTCAAATGAAAGTTATAAAGTCGGGAGTATCATTAGCTAACCTCAAGTTACGTTCCCTTTCTCCCCCTCCCCCCCCCCAGAAAAAAGGAGGGGAATTAATTTCACAGGTGTTGATTTCAACGAGTTAATATCAAATGAAAGCTTGTAAAATGAAGCTCCATCACCAAAAGGGGGGAATAAATTTAACGGGATCAATATTACCGAGTTTAAAAAACGCCGAGTAACAC